>JAZKJV010001036.1:600000-1183066 GCA_037367405.1 Ottelia alismoides | reverse complement strand
TGTCCTCGGTCGCTGTAGGGATTCCAGAATCACCAGCAGTCCCAAAGGCACTTCGGTCTATGGATTTGAGTACGTAAAAGTCTACACACGTACTCAAATCCAATGAAGTTTGTGTAGACATTCATCACAGTGTCTATTATCCCTTCGTCTTCTTCGAGCAGCAGTATGTCGGAATCGAAAGTCGATTCGCCCTCCATCGGCGCGTTCAAGGGTCCGGCGCCAATCGTGAAGATGGACGGGTCTAATTATGAGTTATGGGCCATGCAGTTCATGAGCCTCATGAAATCAAACGGTAAGAAACACATTCTTACCGAAGATGAGCCTGCGGAGAAGACAGGGATCTATGCCTCGTGGGAGGCCGATGATGCTTATGCGAAAGTATGGTTGTCCGGCACGCTGACGATGGAGATAGCAAATGATGTTCTCCATCAGCCCACTGCTAAGGCAATGTGGGACATTCTTGCTACTACGTATTCGCAGGTGCGGAATGAGACAAAGATGTTACAGCTTCAGCATGACATCTTTACGATGAAGCAAGCCGGCAGACCGCTTCATTCTCTATACACATCCCTAAGAGGGATGTTCGAGAAGCTCTACAGTACCATTCCTCTGACTGCTACTCCAGAGCAGCAGAAGACGTTCCGGAACGCCACCATGGTGGGTGTTCTACTTGCTGCCCTTGATCCTGAGTACGATGCTGCACGGTCACAGATCTTAGCAGATGCAGTTATTCCTCCGGTGGAGGATGTCTACAGGAGACTCAGTCGTATCCCAGTTTCCTCCAGCTCATCTACTCCACCCCCATCTGCGATGGCAGCCTCGCGTGGGAGAGGTGGATCACCTTCTTGGCGTGGTCGTGGACGTGGCCGTGGCTCTCATGGAAGAGGCGGTCGAGTTAGTCAGACATGCTCGTATTGTCACAGACCTGGACACTCGGAGGAGACATGCTACTCAAAGCATGGGTTCCCAGCATCAGCACGGGTTGCGGAGCACTCACAGTCTCCATTACCGTCTACTGCAGATCATAGATTTGATGAACTCGTGGCTCGTCTTCGTGATATTATGCCACAGTCTTCTGGTGATTCATCTGGTGGCTCGTCAGACATTGCTGCCACAGCCTCAGCCAGTTCATCCGCTGCAGCCAGTTCCTCAGGTAGCTCTTCAGCCTTCATATCTTCACATGATATATCTGACTGGGTTATAGATTCCGGAGCTACACATCATCTGTGTCGAGATAGAGGAAGACTACAAGACTACAGGGCTATTCCTCCAGGTCGCTCAGTACAGATAGCGGATGGTTCCTACTCACCCCTTGTTGGTCAGGGGGAGGTTTTCTTATCCTCCACCATGCAGCTACAGAATGTTTTATATGCCCCTGAGTTCTCCCTGAATTTATTATCTATTAGTCAGATTACAAAGGACTTGAATTGTCGCGCTATATTTGATCCGTCTTCTCTTATTTTTCAGGACATACTCACGGGCAAGGTGATTGGCTGTGGCTCTGAGCAGAACGGTCTATATCGGCTGGTCCGGGATTCCTATGCTGGCATCTCCACTCACTCTGCTGGACCAGTGTCACCATACATTTGGCATCTTCGTTTTGGTCACCTTCCGCTCCAGAAGATGCGCCACCTTCTACCCCAGATCTCTCCAAGTTCGTCGTTTCGTTGTGAAACATGTCAGTTGGGAAAGCATCACAGGTCGAGCTTCCCAGGTCGTCAGAGTCGGAGCAGTAGCTCCCCTTTTGAGTTGTTGCATATAGATATATGGGGTCCAAGTCGTGTGCCCGATCATCAGGGGCACAGGTTCTATCTTGTGGTAGTTGATGATTTTTCCCGTGTCTCTTGGGTTTTTCTTCTGAAGAATAAGTCTGAAGCAGGCGATGTTATTCAAAACTTGATTAATGAAATACAGAATGTTTTTTCGTCTTCTGTAAAATATGTTCGAACTGATAATGCCCTGGAATTTTGTACACGTGTTCTTTCTCAGTTTCTGTCATCGAAGGGTATTATTCATCAAACACCTGCCCATATACATCCCAACAGAATGGGGTGGCAGAAAGAAAGCATCGTCATCTCTTGGATATCACTCGTACCTTATTGATTCAGAGTTGTGCTCCTATTTCCTTCTGGGGGGATGCTGTCCTCACTGCATGCTATCTGGTCAATAGAATGCCATCCTCTGTCCTTGGAGAGAAGATCCCCATTTCGATTATTTTTCCTGACAAGGAGATATTCTCACTACCACCTCGTGTTTTTGGTGCTGTGGCTTTTGTCCATCGTCTTTCTCCTGGACTTGACAAGCTCTCTCCAAGAGCAGTCAAGTGTGTCTTCGTTGGGTATTCCAGAACACAGAAGGGATACCGGTGTTATGATCCTACTACCAAAAGGTACTTTGTTAGTGCGGATGTCACTTTCTTCGAGTCGGTCATGTACTTCTCGCCAGCTGGAGACAGAATGGTACCATCCACCACCGCTGATGATATTTTGGTTCCACCACCACCTACTTGTCCTTTACCTAACACATCTCCTGTGTCTGTTTCTATGCCAGCACCACCACCACCTCCACCACCACCTCCACCTCCACCCAGTCCACGGCAAATCGTCTCACCATTTCCTCATCACTATACGCGTCGCTCAGGTCCTGCTCAGCCGACAGCTCCGCCAATCACTAAGCCTCAGGTATGTTCGGATAATATCACTAATGACGGGTCAGATTCGGTTCATATGCAGGATGACTCCTTACAGGTGGACACAGATGGTGATCTGAATGTTCCGATTGCTCTTCGGAAACCGAGACGACAATGTGTATCATATCCACTTGCTTCCCAGGTTTCCTTTCACCGACTTACAGGTGATTTCCAGCAGTTTGCCACCGCTTTGTCTTCTGTGGACATACCACGGACATACCAGGAAGCCCTGAAAACTGCATGCTGGAGACGAGCCATGGAGGAAGAAATGGAGGCCCTGCAGTCCCGTGGCACATGGTCTTTGGTTCCTGCACCACCTGATGCATCAGTTGTCAGCTGCAAATGGGTCTTCACAGCCAAGTATCATGCGGATGGCACATTGGATAGGTACAAAGCACGCTTGGTTGCCCGAGGATTTACACAGACATATGGCGTTGATTACATGGATACATTCTCTCCAGTTGCGAGACACACGACTCTCCGTATCCTTCTGTCTGTTGCAGTGGTTCGAGACTGGAGTATTTATCAGCTAGACGTCAAGAATGCCTTTCTGTACGGGGACTTACAGGAGGAAGTCTACATGCAGCAGCCACCTGGGTTTACTGCTGAGGGGGAGAAGCATATGGTATGTAGACTTCACAAGGCAATATATGGGACTTAAACAGAGTCCACGGGCGTGGTTCCAGAAACTATCCAATATAATTGAGCACCAGGGATTTAAGAGGTCCAATGCTGACCATTCGTTATTTGTCCAGAAGTCCTCGGCAGGTACGGTTGTCATAATGGTCTATGTGGATGATATTCTTGTTACAGGAGATGATACTCAGGGCATAGCAAGGGCAAAGGCATTCCTAGGTAGTCAGTTTGTTACAAAGGATCTTGGAACCCTAAGATATTTTCTGGGGTTGGAATTTGCAAGGAATGCACATGGTTTGGTGATGACACAACGGAAGTACATTACTGACTTCCTGGTTGAGACTGGTATGGATGGGTGCAAACCATCTAGCATCCCCATGGATCCCAGCATGAAGATGTATGATGATGATACTGATGAAGTGGATAAGAGGAGATATAGAGAGATGGTGGGAAAACTCCTCTACATCACCATAACTCGCCCAGACATCCAGTTTGCAGTTAGCAGGGTGAGTCAGTTTATGGAGCAGCCAAGACAGGTTCACATGGATGCTATACACATGATACTGAGGTATCTAAAGACTTCTCCAGGCTCAGGGCTGCTATTTAGAAAGGGCACGGACTTATCTGTATCAGCATGTGCAGATGCAGATTACGCAGGTTGTCCTAAGGACCGAAAATCAACCTCAGGGTTTGCAGTGTTTGTTGGTGGCTCCTTGGTTTCTTGGAAAAGCAAGAAACAAACTGTTGTGGCCAGGTCCAGTGCTGAATCTGAGTATAGGGCCATGGCTCAAGTCAGTACGGAAATGATGTGGGTTCGCTCAGTACTAGAAGATTTACATGTGGCCGTACCTCTACCGATGATGCTCCAGTGTGACAATCAGGCAGCGTTGTTCATTGCCAACAATCCAGCCTTCCATGAGAGGACCAAGCATATTGAAGTTGACTGCCATTACACCAGGGACCTAATCCAGAGAGGATTGATATCCACGGCCCATGTTAGCTCAGGAGATCAGACTGCCGATATATTCACCAAGCCATTGCTCAGAGGACCTTTCCAGAGATGTTCATCCAAGCTGAGCATGATCGACATCTATGCTCCACCTTGAGGGGGAGTGTAGAGATAGTTAGTTTCTATTATTATTATTATATGTTGATGTACCCAGTTTCTATTTCTCTATTCTACTTAGACATCCGTGTAATTTACCCCTACGGCCTCTCCCTATATAAGAGAGCCTAGGGTTTTCTCATGATAATAACGAAGACTCTTTTCTTCTAACATGGAGCATGCAGTGCTCAACTTGGACAAACAGAAAGAAACTCAACTCAACGCTACAGGACACTACGGACAATATCAACCCAACGCGCACATGATGTAGTCGAGGACGTTGCTTCTCATGCCGTGCAGGTGAGGAGGACGAACGGGCCGGAGTGTGAGTCAACTGAAGACTCGGAATCTGACCGTCGAGTCTGAAACTGCGCCTGAAGTCTCCTCGTCGGAGAACTGGGTCTCTCCCATCTGGCCCAGAGAATGGTGCACTGCTCTGGTGTACCTATGATACCACATGAAAACCATTGCCAACATATGGCATAAGGAATGGTCCTCTTCTCTGGAGTCCCTATGGCTCACATGAAAACTCTGGCCGAACAACAACAAGAATGACGGGGACCTCGAACTGATGATGGCAACATATGCTCATCTGACAATGACCGCATACTCGTGCTTGTCTGAAACTGACTCGGAATTAATCGTCGAGTCTGAAACTGGATCTGAACCGTAGAGTCTGAAATCTGAATGGCCTGTAATCTGAAGTCTAGAGAATCTGGGAAGTCTGACAAACTGGCCTGTGACTCTACACATACACTCCCCCTTTCTCCCATACTTGTCGGAAAACATGGACGTCGACCAAGTTGGGAGAAGACAACAATGATGGGGATAAACAACAAGAGCATGAAACTTGCGGCTTTTCATCAAATTTTTTTTGAAGCCGTCATTTTTTTTGAAACATTTTTTTAAGCCGTTGACATTTTTTTCTCGGCTTTTCACACATCATCATCATTTTTTTCTCTTTTGCTATTTTCATTTTTTTTAATAGCCGCAAATTTTTTTATAGTCGTTCATCATTTTTTTTCGGCTTTTCCATCATCTTTTTTTTAATGCGTGCGTCTCCTCTCTTTTTTTAAATGCACGCGCATCCTTTTTTTTTTCAAATAATGGTGCCTCCTTTTTTTTCACTTGAATATGGGCCCAAAGAGGGACCCAATCTCTCTCTTTATATTCTCACGGCCGAAGTGGACCATCACAATTTTTTTAAACCTCCAATTTTTCTTTGCGTAAGGTTTTTTTTTCGGTGTACGCACCTTTTCTTCTTCTTCTTCTTCTTTTTTTTTTGAACTTCTCTTCACCCCTTTTTTTTTCCGGCCCAATGGGCCCACAAACATAACCCTCTCCTCTTCTTTTCTCAGACCTCGGTCGTGGGCCTTTACAAAAAAAATCTCCTTTTTTTTACTCACGACAGGCTCGTGCACTCCACTTGGACTTATACGTAATTTTTTTTAATAAAAGGGCCCGCTGCCCTAGGGTTCCCCTCCACGGGAACCCTCTTCATCATCACGCCGCCCCCTGCGAGATGCGTCACAAGGGAGGAGTGCACTAGGCCTTCGATTCGCGGGAGGGGCTCCTGACGCGGAGTCGGATTGAGAGAGATGGGTGTCGCGCCTACGCCTGCTTGGCGCCATTGCGCGCGATGCACGAGGACCGTGGCTTGAAGCCCCGCCGAACTGCTGTTGCAGGAGAAGAGCGGCCCTTGTGCGCCTGGGGAAACTCCGCCGCTAAGGGAAAGGGCCTGAGGGGAGCATCGTGTGCATGGGTGATGCGCGCCAGGACCGTATCGCACATGGGAAGGCGGCGACCTGGAGGGCGGCGCACATGTCTCCTGGGCTTATTGTTGACACGGGAATCGGAGGGCGCCGCCTGGAGCGTGGGACCGCCTGGTGCGAGATGGGAGGGTCCGGAGATGCGCCTCCGCCTGGAGGCTCGAAGATCGGCGCTGCCGGGAGGGCCTGTACCTTGAATCAGGGGCCGACTGGCCTGTACGGGAGACCAGGAGGGGATCGCTGGCCCCTTGTGCAGGGCCTGAAGATTGGAGAAGGAGTCCGCTGCCAGCAAGGGAGTTGTGACGGGCTGTGCCAGAACCCTAACTTCTGGGAGTGCCCGGAGGACGCGCGGTGTGGTCGAGGTTGGGATGGATGCGTCACGGCGCTGCTGTCGTCTGGACTGGATCTTGCGCCACCAGATCTTCAAGAACAAACAAAACTAGGGTTTCCAACGAAACCCTGGAAAAACAAGCGAGAGAACTGACACAACTCTCAAATATTGAAATAATAATTTTTTTTCTCAAAATCGAATCTCGAATGAAAAAAAACTTCAATAACGATTCTTCGAGAATCGAACCCGCTCTGATACCATGTTATAAAATATGAAGCGGAAGCAAAACATGGAACAAGAATAAAACATATGAAGAACGCGGGATTTTAACGTGGAACCCTACTCCGTGAGGAGCGGGATGAAACCACGGGAGAAGCCCTCAACTAGGGCGTGTTTGTCTATTGACTTTCTCAATGAGTACAGGAGGTCTGGGGCTCCTTATATAGCCTCTCCAGAGGCTCCAAGTCCCACCACTAGGCGGTATGGGACTAAACACTGGATGGGGTAAATGGATCTTCTCCAGGATCCATTTACCCTACTACAACTCAACATGGCGCACTACCAAATACTCTAACAAATAGTGTCCAAAAGATATTGAAAAGATGTGTGAAGACAAATCAAGCTGGAAACAAGAATTACTATGATTATTTAAGAACTAAATGTAAATAAGGATGCTTAGCAATACTAAAGAATTGATTGTGTTAGGAGAAAAGAAGTTCATATCATAGACGAGACCCTAGGGCTCTCTTATATAGGAGAAAAGCATTAGGTTAATTACAGAGAAGTATATAGAGAAAATATAAATAAGGAAAAAGATGACCGGAGTTACAAATATCTCAACACTCCCCCTCAAGATGGAGCATATATATCTATCATGCTCAGCTTGGTGCAACACCTCTGAAATGGACCTCTGGCGAGTGCCTTGGTGAAGATGTCTGCAGTCTGATCTCGAGTAGAAACATGAGATGTAGATATGAGACCTTTCTGAATCATGTCTCTAGTGTAATGACAATCCACCTCTATGTGTTTGGTCCGTTCATGAAATGCAGGATTGTTGGCAATAAATAGAGCCGCTTGATTATCACATAAAAGCTGCATGGGAAGAGACACCTCAACAATAAGATCAATCAACATAGATCTAACCCACATCATCTCTGTGCTTCCCTGTGCCATGGCCCTGTACTTAAATTCTGCACTAGATCTGGCAACCATTGTCTGCTTCTTGCTTTTCCATGAAACAATAGAGCTGCCAACAAGAATCGCAAAGCCAGAAGTAGACTTCCTGTCTCTGGGGCAACCTGCATAATATGTATCTGCACAAGCTGTCACCTCAAGAGATGTACCCCTATTGAATATGAGATCAGAACCCGGTGAAGTCTTCAAATATCTCAAGATCATATCATATGAACCACATCCATATGCACCTTCCTGGGTTGCTCCATGAATTGGCTAACTTTGCCCAGTGCAAAAGCTATATTTGGCTTAGTGATGGTGATGTATAGGAGCGACCTAACAAGCTCTCTATATCTCCTCCCGTCTACCTCCTCAGTGTCATCATCATATAATCTCATACTCGGATCCATAGGGGTAGTAGCAGGCTTATACCCTGTCATACCTGTCTCAGAGAGAAGATCCACCACAAACTTCCTCCGGGTCATCACAAGATCACGTTGATTCCTGATGAACTCTAATCCAAGTAAGTATCAAAGCGTGCCAAGGTCCTTAGTCACAAACTGATGACCTAGGAACTCCTTGACAACCTGAATGCCCTGCTCATCACCCCCTGTGACAATTATATCATCAACATAGACAAGAATAGTAACAATACCTCTCTATGTCCTCTGAACAAACAGTGATTGATCCGTTATAGACCTCACGAAATCCTGTTGCTCTACCAACTCCGATAGCTTCTGGTACGAAGCTCTCAGACTCTGCTTCAGGCCATAAATCGTCTTATGAAGCACGCACATCTTCTATGACTCCCCCTCAGTAGCAAACCCTACACATAAAAATGCAGTCTTTACATCAAGATGGTAAAGTGGCCAGTTCCGTGAAACATCAACTGATAAAAGAATGCAAAGTGTCAAGTGTCCGGCCACTAGTGAGAATGTATCCTGATAGTCTACCCCATATGTTTAGGTGGACCTACGTGCCACAAGCCTGGCCTTGTAGCGATCCACACTGTCATCTACCCTTTGCTTTACTGTAAATATCCATTTACAACTCACAACAGAGGCACCTGGAGGAGCAGAAACAATGCTCCACGTACCATGCGACTGTAAAGCTAACATCTCCTCCTTCATTGCAAGACGCCACCTATTATCTCGTATGACCTCCTGATATGTTCGTGGGATAGATACAACAGAGAGTCCCACAACAAACTTACTGTACTCATATGAAAGATGGTCCAATGAAACATGCACAACAAGGGGATAAGTTGTACATTGACGACAAGGCTTCCGCAAAGCAATATGTAATTCCATGTCATCTGTCTCTTTGTTTTCTAGTATCTAGTTGTCGAGCTTATTATATGCGCTAATATATATGATTGTTCTTTCCGTTATTCCTAAGGCAGTAGCCACCCGACCCAATAGTACCTATTTTGGGAACGTCCGGTGCCAAAGTCACTAAACGGGCAAGTCTACGCTTCGGACCATACTTAACTAATTCTGATGAGCCATGAGAGGAAGGATAGAGTCTTAGGTACCTTCTCGGTCTGTCTTTCCAGCTACTTCATCCCTGGACTTAAGGAAGGCAAAAAAGGTGGGGGAGGTTGACGGCCTTATAAAGAAATGAGACTGACAATTATTAGCAGTTGATCAGGCAGCAGTGCAGAAAAGGGATCCTTGGTCCAAGGTCGGGATGGTAGTTCACGGGGGGGGGGGGTCAGTCAGATCCGTAAGCTCGACCGGTCATGTCTCTAGTTCAGCGGGGAAACCTAGAAAGGGCACCACTATCTATGAGAAGTTATCAAATCTCGAGGTCCTCTCGAGCGAGAGGTCAAGTCAGGGTCAGCAACAAGACAAAGATAAGGTAGAAGCCCGCTCGGAGTCGGCTTAGGCAATCATGCTAAATTTTTCTGAGAATTCTTTTATATAATATTGAAACTAGCGAGGCTGAGTAATAGGAACAACGCCAAGCTCAAAATGTTGCTGGGAAAGCGGGAGAGTTTTCTAATAGCTTTGAAGTTTCCCTCGCTCCACTTTGCCCTCTAAGGCGCGATCACTTTAGGGGCTTTTCTCGCTCGCATTTAAAGTCTCTAAGGCCTATGCTCGCACCTCTCCGAGCTTTAAAGACCAGATATATATTGTACAATGCTATTTCGGTAGTAATATTCCGGTCAGCAGTGATAGTCTGTAGTTCTTTCCTTGTCCCATAGCTTTCTTGCCTATATTGACTTACTGACGGTCGAATTCCACTAGCCCTCCTAACTAAAAGAGAAAAACCATCCTCCTTACATCATCCCATATCCCCTCAGCACCAGTCTCGTGAATGATAGAAAGAAAAGCATTTCTGGGGATCTGAAAGGAGGATGAATCGTCGCCTCAAACTGAGAAAGGAGAGGGATCCGATCGGATTTTCTTGATCTGAAGGGGCTTTTGTCTAGCAGGGTAGACTGTTGATCTTCGTCGACTAGTTTGACCCCTCTAAAGCAATGAGAAATGATCTGAGCCTCAGCAGGGCTCCTGTGCTCTCTAGGGTCCATTTCTTTCCGGAAAGAGGTGGATTCCGAAGGAACGGTCGGCTTGCCTCCCTCTAAGGGTATTGAAAGGGGGGCCTCAAATACAGGCAACAAGCGGCAATTGCCTGTCTTATCGCTTGCCACGACCTTCGCTTCGCGCGGAAGCCGCCCTACTCTCAAAAAGAAAAAAGTCCCTTCGCCTCGCCCATGCCACTTCATCTATACGACGAGTCGGATTTCTTTTCGGAATCGCAATCATTCCTCAGTCCCCTCGTCGATTGAAGGGTGGGAAGGAAAGGCAAATTCCCTGATGTGATTCCCATCTGAGTGAGGATCGACAGGAATTCAGGAGGGAAAAGGAGGTCAGGAGAAGGCACTAATATAAACGCTAAAAGAGACCTCTATAGAGCTTTGACATCTTGCAAATCGCTCTTACCGACGATGCAAACTATGGAACTTCTGAATCTCGACCCTGGAGGCCGCATGCCTACTCGAGCCCGAAGAACAGGTCTTCGACTGGTCGGCAACATTGCCTTTTTCGGTATGCCTTGTCTTTCTTTTGTATTTTAGGTTGTTCCAAGGTAACTGAGAGGATAGTTGCAGCGCTTTTGCTATGATGTTTAAAAAGCTACTGAGAAGACCTATTTCCTTCCCCTTCAGCTCCGCTCTCTAGAAGGAAAAAAGCTGACTTATCTATGGTCGTTCGACTCCGGAAGAACGGGGAGTCTCACATCGTGATTTAATAATTTGAGGATAACCTCTCGTTGTACTGGGATCGACGCCTTCCCTTAGGTTTGTACCCCTTTGCCTTGAAACCATATAATTGCACTGGATAGGGGTCTGTCTCGGTTTCCAGTCCCCCTGACGTAACGCATCTCAGACATCTGACCTCAACTATTATATTAGATTTTTGTTTGTTTCTTTATTTGTAATATACTTTTAAATAGAAATAGTGGGGAAGCAGAGAATGGGAGAAGTCCATCAAATCTAGTATGGTCTTACTGGGCTTGCAGAGAGAGAGGAAGCAACCTTTTCCAGCAGTCGACAAGAAAGCGAGCGATTACTTAGCAAGTTAATAATAGAATATTCTTTTCCTCAATTCCAGTACCTATCCCTGTAGGGAATCGTTATTGTAGTTTTTGGCACTGACTTCTTTCTTATTAGATAATATTAACAGAGGAAGAACTTGCCAAAGTGTGAAGTTACATGGGAACGCTCGACGGTAGAGCAGTCGGCTGACTGGTCGTAGGTTCAAAACGGGAGAATTTCTAATAAAGACGAGAGGATGCCGTGGGGGGGGGGGGTCAAAGTGACTTGAGAGTGAGTTTCGAGATAGTTAGGGATCTTTTTTCAGGTAGGACTATTTAGCGGTCTGGGTTTAGGGAAAAGTCACTGACTGTAAGGGCTAGGATTGCAGAGATTTCTCTGCCGTGGAGAAAGAGTGATAGGCTTCGGTGATTGACCATAGGGAGCCCTTCATTCGTCCCAGTCTTTAAAGGCAGGAGTGTTCTGTTTTCCAAATTCTTGTTGAGCGGGGAAGTTGAGTTCTCCCTTCGCTCTGCTTTGTCTCCCACCACCTGTCCCGCTCCTACCCTACCGAGAGCTAATTTCTCTCAGTCTATGAGGTATGCCGTATAGAACTCGATCTAATGCTGGTAGCATGCATTCCCATCCGTGTCACAACGGATTCGGTAAGCTTGCGCAATGTAGCTCTGAAACAGTCTATCCTAGTAGATAGGGTTAGGGAGGTCTAGCTCGCCGTGGTCGTGATTTCATCCCCGCATGTGTGAGTCTTGCCTTGGAAAGTCGGAAGCTGAGTCTAGAGGCTAACTCCGTGCCAGCAACCGCGGTAAGATGGGGGGGGGGGGCAAGTGTTCTTCGGAATGAGTAGGCGTCAAGGGCACATAGGCGGTTCATCGGATCTTCTGCAAGTGGAAGTCGCCAAAAAGTGGCGGAATGCTCTCGAAACCAATGAACTTGAGTATATTTGAAAGAAGTTTACCTCCTTGCTTCTCTTTTCTCAGGGCTTCGATTAAGAGTGAATTCCATAAGAAAAGATGATTCCTCGAGAAAGAGCGAATGAAGTGGAAGTGAGCAAAGGCCGAGAAGAAGTCATCAAGTTGTGGCCCAGAGATGCTGACTTCCCCAGATGTATAGAGATATAAGGAAAGGGAAGAAGGAAGTTATTTCATTGGTGGCTATAGGTATGAGGAGGAGGCCAGTGATTGATCCAGTGCTTTCCCGAGATCTGACACATCGGGCATAGTGGGTTTTGATTCAATGGAAAGTGGATTCGACCCAGAGGAAGGATCAGGCCAGTGGACACTCCCTCTTCTTATCTATTCTCCTTTGATCGCGACCACGAACTAGTAATTAGGGGGGTGGCCACAGGAAGACTGGCTTTGGCTTGTTGCATGAATATATAGTTTAGGGGTGAAAGCACAACCACTCGACCGTCTCATGCTCGAGATTCTCAATCATTCAATAATCAACTAATATGTTTCAAGGGTTCTAAAAACGGACTGACCTAATTGTGGTACAAGTTAAAGAATAGTGAGGCCTAGAAGCAAGAATTCTTGCGCACCACAGCCTCGAATCGTTACGCTATGCTCTTACTGAAACCTCCCTAGTTGTTACTGTGCGAGTCCTCGATTATATATATATATATATTTATATATATATATTAGACGCGGTTTTCTTTCCAATCAATCCCCTGGAATGATTCAATGAGACTACATCGCTTAGGTCTCACCTGTGGAATTCTACTATCTACGAAGCTTTCGAAAATCCTTAGTGTCATGCAGTAACCCAAGATCACTACTTGCAAGCAAGATGTCATCTTGAATCCTAAATCTGAACTGACTCCCAGTCTCCCACTGACCTTAAGATATATACACTGATCAACAGTGTTTTCCGATGACATTTTCTTCTTTTTGGTGCTAAGATCTTATCAACTCATCCTGTGAAACATTCATCACACCAGTGCCATCAGTGGAAACAATGTGCTCATTATATACCTTAGGCGTGCTGGATGATGTGGAGGGCACACGAGCAGAGAGGCGAGTAGAAGACTTGCGCGTGTAAACATGCGGTAGGAGCTGTGCTTGGGTGGTCTGAGGTAAAGGAGGCGGAGATGGTGGAGGCAGCGAAGGCTGAGACTCAACATTGGGTGCGCATGGTGGAGAAGATGGAGGTGAAGGAACAACAACATCCTCACCAGAAGTAGCAGTAGATAACCTGTCACCTGTAGGAGAAAAGTACATAATAGGCTCAAAGAATGTGACATTAGCACTCACATAATATTTTCTTCCTACAGGATCAAAACATCTATACCCCTTTAGGGTACGAGAATAACCAACAAAAACACATTTGACATCTTTGGGTGAGAGCTTGTCAAAGCCAGAAGTGAAATTGTGGACAAAGGCCACAAATCCAAAAACTCTGGGAGTAAGAAAGAACAGGTTCTTCTCGAGAAACGCAATCGAGAAAGGGACCTTTACTCTAAGCATAGTGGACGGCATGCGGTTCACCAAGTAGCAAGCAGTGAGAACCGCATCTCCTCAGAATGAATGAGGGGCACGACTCTGAATCAGAAGGGTCCTCGTGACATCAAGAAGGTGACGGTGTTTGCGTTCAGCAATACCATTCTGCTGAGAGGTATAGGCACAAGAGGTCTAATGAACAATACCAAGAGATTTGAGAAATTCCGATAACTGTAAGGTGGAAAACTCTAAGGTATTATCCGTACGAATAAATTTCACATTAGCAGAGAAGATATTTTTGACCTCAATAAGAAAAGATTTAATGATAAGACCCGCTTCAGACTTACGTTTTAACAAGAATACCCAAGAAAGTCTAGAGTAATTATCCACAACGACCATATAAAAACGATGTCCCTGATTATCAAGAACCCGACTAGGACCCCAAATGTCAAAATGAAACAACTCAAAAGACTAACTACTGTAACGGCCCTGACGACTCGAAAAAGAAGACCGATGATGCTTTCCAAGCTGACAAGCTTCACAGTCCAAGGTAGTATGAGTAGATATATGTGGTAAAACATGACACATCTTCTGAAGAGGGAGGTATCCAAAGCGAAGATGCCACATGATAGGAGAAACAGATCCTGAAGGAATAGTAGCAATCCCAGCACAAGGTGATATGGCAAACTTGTACAATCCTCTCTGCTCACAGCCACATCCAATCACTCCGCCCGTTATTATGTCCTGAAACACAAGAGAAGAGGGATCAAATATGGCACGACAATGTAAATCCTTTGTAATTTGACTAATAGACAAAAGATTCATCTGAAAGCCTGGAGTATATAAAACATTCTGCAGATGCATAGAAGGAGTTAGAACGATCTCCCCTTGAACAACAAGGGGAAGTCAAACCCCATTAGCAATCACCACGGATCTACCAGGCAGAATAGACCTGTAAGAACTAAATTGTGCCCGATCTCCACACATATGATGCGATGCTCCAGAATCCATAATCCAGTCAGTCAGATCTGAACTGCTACGACTGGTAAGTGCATAAGTGATACCTGATGAACTAGACGAAGCTCTGGCAGTAGCTGTTGCATCAGAAGAACCTGCAGTTGGAGTGGTAGGAGTGGATATCATCTCTCGAAGTCTAGAAACAATATCATCCAAGCGTGAGTCCTGACTAGTAGGAGCAGAAGTAGGATCAATCTACTGAACAACCCTCGCAGATGTAGGATATCCATGCTTCTGAAAGCATGTCTCCTCAGAATGACCAGGACTGTGGCAATGGGAACATGGACCACGTTGACGTCCTCCTCCTCGACCACGAGGCCCGCGCCCACGAAGCTGTGAAGTACCCCCTATGCCATGAGACACTGCCATAGCTGAGGAAGTCTGGGCCGTAGTAGTAGATGGAGTAGTAATCCTGCTCAATCGCTTGTAAACCTCTTCCATCGGAGGAATCGTCTCTCCAGTCAGAAGTTGAGTATGTATTGCATCGCATTCAGAGTCAAGAGATGACAAGAAAACTCCTGTCATTGTGGCATTCCGATATGCATGATGTTGCTAAGTGCTGGTAGTACTAGGCATGAAGTTGTGCAGTCGCTCAAACATGCCTCTCAGATGAGAGAAGTGAGCATGGAGTGGTCGACCATTCATTTTGGTCGAGAAAATGTCAAACTGCAGCTAAAGAATCTTGCTCTTATTCTTTGCATGCATGTATGTGTCTGCTCAAATGTCCCACATAGCCTTTGTTGTGGGTCGGTTGACGATATCGTTGGCAATTTCCGTGGTGAGTGTCCCGAAGAGCAAAATGCGAGCATAGACATCATCTTGCTTCCAAGAAGCATTAGCCCCAGTCTTGTCCGCCGGTTCTGAATCCGTCAGAATGTGCTCCTTGTTATGGCACTATATAAGAGTACGAAACTGCATGGACCACAACTCGTAGTTGGTCCCATCCATCTTTACGATGGGAGCCAGACCCTTGAAGCCGCCGGAAGAAGAAAAAATACCACTCTTGTTTTCTTACATTGTACCAATAAGTCGAACCACAGACAAGTGAAAAGTAGATCAATCAGAGAATGTTTACACAATCATAAGGAGTGGTTGTATCTGTAGGCTCATACAACCACCCTCATTGATTTGTGTTGAGGTCTAGTTTCGTAAGATGTGATTTGTAAGAGAAAAATCACATATTTCGAACCAAATCAGACCTCCAGGCCGCAGAATAGAGGCACAACAAAGGCTCCCGGGCCACAGGAGCACGACTGCGGCACACGGGGGGCTGGGGTCCCCGACTGCTACACGGGATGGAGGTTGGCAGTGCCCTAAGACGTGTGGAGGGGTTGGGCTGGGCCCTGGCAGTGCCAGGAGGCGCTGGGGTGGGCCCTGACGGCTGGCATAGGGGTTGGGGTGCCCCCGACAGCAGCTGTTGGAGGCACTATGGTTGGAAAGGCCCGACGGTAGGAGGGGAGGGGGTTGGAGGCTCCCTCGGTGGCGGTGGTGGGCGTGTAGAGTTAGGGTGGGATACTGAAACCCCGGTCTAGGACCGTTGCTCCGATACCATGTTAGGAGAAAAGAAGTTCGTATCATAGACGAGACCCTAGGAATCTCTTATATAGGAGAAAAGCCCTGAATTAATTACAGAGAAATACATAGAGAAAACATAAATAAGGAAAAAGATGACCGGAGATACAAATATCTCAACAGATTGATTTACAACATAGTTAGAGTTTGAATGAAAGTTGAACAAATTTGAAATTATGTAGTAACAAATGGTATATGTTTTTTTTGTATAACTTATTATGTAAGAGAAGCTTGGATTACAAATTCTAGGGATGACATTGAACTTGTAAGTGGTTTCGATTTGAATATATCAAAAGATCGATCTATGATGTTCATATCTAAGACATATTGACCATTTCTAATAACCTCTTCCAACAAAAATTCATCCCAAAGGAATGAAATCCCACGATTTAAAGAATTTCCATAATTTGTAGTACATGAAGTAACAATTTTTCCAATTAAAAAAATATATAATTTAGATTTCATAATGTACGCAATCGATAAGGTAAAAATGCACAATGTACTATTTCTCAAAAAAATGCACAATGTACTATTTAAATATATCTTTCCCTTTAAATACAAATAATACAGTACCTTAAACTTACATCATTGCCACAAAACTAGCTCGACCAACTAAATCTCACGCCTCAGTTCCACCTCACAACCTCAAAACCACCTCGACCAACCGAGGCTTACACCTCACTTTAATAGACCAAGGCTATAACCTCAAGGCTGTTTAGTCTTAAAAATACCTTGAGGCTTACATCTCAATGCCTCGAGGTTATATTTTTAAAACTATGCATCCAAGAGTACATGTTGCACTTTCGGTGCAAGCTCATTGGCAATCTGTACAACCCCCAAAAATTAGACCAACCCAAACCAATTCCACCCCTATCCTCCAAAACCAACATTTGCACAGTCATCCATGTATAAAAACGACATGGCACAATCCCAAGAATGGTGTAGAATCACTAATCCGCATCCCAAGGGTCCTTTTCTAGCACTAAAATAAAGCTATCCATCTACCACCATCAATGTCCTCTGTACCAAAGGCAGGGGAGGCGATTGCATTGGTTCCACAACAGCATGTTCGACTCGCCAAGAAAGATGCTCCTCACCACTCGTCATCATCATTACCACCTTCATAGCATGCTCAATTGTCGGAATAAAAAACACCCCCAATGAGAAAACAATGTGCCTTACCTGATACTTCACAACTACTAAAACCTCCCAAACATTGCCCTTCAACTCCATCACAAGATCAAAGAGCTCCTTAGATTGTAGACCATCACACACCACAGCCACCAACTCTCCAAAGGGGAGAGCGCCTCTCTCACTATCAAGAAGCTACAGCAACAGATTAGACGACCTCTCACAAGGTAAAGATGAACATGTTTGTCTACCCCAACACGAAGAAGAGGCCACCACCAAGTAATGCCAATCGACCACCCCCATCAAGGTACCCTCAAGCAGTTCACTAAATTCCTTGGCAGGAAGTCCTCGTATACAAAGCACCTCGGAGAATCTTCACCTCATCACATGAGAAACCAAGGTACAACCTTGCTTAGGCCTCCTCCATCGTCAATTCATAGCCTTCACCAATTAGTACATCGTTAACCGATGACTCTCTACCATGCATCCTCCTCTAGATCCTTTCATCGTGCACTCCATTTTGTGGTTTCCCGTCTTTCCATAAAAAAACAAACCAACTCCCCTTTGCAAGACTTCATAAAGTGTCCCTCAACACTGCATTGAAAGAACAACCACAAACACCACTCCGAGGAGGCACACCATTGCCTAGTAGCCTTTGAGACTGGCTGCCAACCATCCTCATTTCCCTCTTGTGGAGCCAAAAACGATCTCTGAGAAGAAGCATGCATGCACTCAGGGGCAGAACTAGTATATATTATGGGGGGGGGGGGGGGCATGGCCCCCCCATGATTATTATACGTCACTAATATAATGTATTAAGTTTTTAATACGGCCTCTCCTTAATTGTATTATAATTAATGTTGTTATAGACATGTTGCAGAATTATTAAATGGTCAAGTGGTAGAGTAGCAAGGCTATTATTTTGGAGACGAGGGTTCAAATCTTATCTCCATTAATTTTACTTTCTTTTATATAGTTTATCCAATAACTTCGAAAGTATTAAAATAATTTGATATAAAATTGTATTTGAACCAGGGGCGGAACTAGTATGCATTATAACCCCCCATGATTATTATACGTCACTTATACAATGTACTAAGTTTTTAATATGAGCCCTCCTTAATTGTATTATGAATAATGTTGTTAGAGAAATATTGCAGAATCATTAAATGGTTAAGTGGTAGAGTGGCAAGGTTATTATTTTGGAGACCAGGGTTCAAATCTTATCTCCATCAATTTTACTTTCTTTTATATGGCTTATCCAATCACTTCTAAGTATTAAAATAATTTGACATAAAATTGTATTCGAGTTTATTTATCTCTCATTATTTTTATTACTAGATAAAATAAATTTTATTATTTCCTTTTAATCATGAACTTTTTTTGTTTCAAAATTTCACTTGATAATTTAGCCTATTTAGGATGGATTTAGAGAGGCTTAAATAAATATATTTATCTAATTTTAAAAATAGCCACGGAAAATACCAATCTATTTGAAATTCTAACATTAATAATAGATTTAAATTCTACATTTATCAAGATTGAAAGAGGTTCATTTTAAAAATATTAATTTTATTTAAAAATATCATTAAAAAATATATAGATTTTTCTATTTTTGAACATACATAATAGTTGTATACTCGGCCCCTCCTTGATAAAATTCCTGGTTCCGCCCTTGCATGCACTAGGCATTCCTTGTGCATTGGGGTGCGTCATCATAGCCTAGCCTTGTCGTCGTTGGATAATGGAATCACCACTACCATAAACACCAAACCAGACCCACCCTCTCCTCAAGCTGAGCACTTCGCTGCCAACAAACCCAGACCTAGAGCCCCTACCGCCTCCAACATTGCCCCTCTGCTTGACCCCTTAAAAACCCACCAACATTGCCCATCACACCTATCCTCCACCTCATACCCCCTCTTCTTTGCCATCTTCTCTTTCCCTTCTCCTTCCTACCACATTCTCTTGCTTGCTCTCCCATTAGCCAGGTTGACATTTGTGTCCAAAATACAATTTAATTACAATAAATTTATACAACAATAACAAAGCCTTTTCCCACAATTAAGTAGGGTCGGCTACATGGATTCTTCGCTTCCATTCATATCTATCTTGATCAGTCTCGGGCTTATATAAACATGAATATATTCAATTAATACATGACTTAAGCATCGACCTCCTCGACAAGTTTCGATGGTCAACGCAATACAAAATTCAATTGTCTTAAGGACAAAGCTGGAGAAAATTAATGACCTGTTGGCCTAGCTTGAGGAGCTCATGGTGAAGAAAGCGTACAAGTCCTAAACAACCCATAATGCTTTGGGAGACATGGATCTGGTGAAAGACTGTAGAGTGTATGCTGATCTGAAAGGTTCGAGCACCGAAAAGGGTGAACATATTCTGATGTGGCTCGGAGGAGGAGGGTGATGACAAGGTCTTTCAGTGCATGCTAATAATTGAATAATATCACCCCTTATTCTATTTGTGGTGGAAAGGAGGAGGATCTCGTTCATTTGTTTTTCTGCTGCACAAGTGTTAATAAGATCTGAGGGAGGGCTGGTGCGGATTTGGTGGATGCCTTAGACACTGAGCAATTCCAGAAGAGTTTGGGGACCACAAGTTGCAGCTCAAGAGCCAAAAAGCTAAGCCATTTGCTATTCTACAATGACCTCCCTTTTTTTCGGGAGAGAGATTACGTTGAGAATATTCTTAAATACATGTAACCTTCATTGAGTTTAGGTCAAAGTACTTGTAATTTTCTTATTGGTTTAATTGGAATTTCTGGGTGACCACCGACCAAGGGTGAGCATTCACCTTTTCTAAAAAAATGAGAAAGATCGTATCAACTGTTTCAGTAAATAAATCAGAATCTGAACAGAAATTTGATATCTGCCCATTCACCAAAATACTGAACGAAAAGCTGATGCAGTTGTTTTTTTACCTGAAGTAAGCCCATCCTATCCTGAATAGATGTTTGAGATCTGCCCATTCGCCAAAATACTGAACCGAATATTAAAGCTGATGCAACTGACATCCTCGTTCGAACTGAATTTGTGGGCCCATCACGGGTAGCCTGCAGATGAAACAGAATAAGGACTAGAGATTACCGATGAGAATAATAAAACATTTTTTCCGGAGAGATGACTATTGTAGACAGCATCCAGCTCAGCCACGATGTCATGTCACAATTGATTAGAAACCTAGAATTTCATATCAATAGCTAAACACATAACAGTTGCAGACCCCTTAAACACCCAGCTGTTCACTGTTATTTCCCTGGAGAACTAGAAACTAGTAGCTGGGGAAAAAAGTAACTACGATTAGGTGAATGGTGTCCAGACGTCAAAGAAAAGGAACTGTAAGTTCTTTATGATTAAAAAAGTGTTCGATAATATCACCTGCATCCATGCACGCTTAAGAAGCAACCAGAACTGCCTCCACCAACCACCTTTCTTCCGTTTGACAATAGATTTTCCGTTGCTCTCTTTATGGAATGTCAGATTTTCCTGTTTGATTACAGGAGATATGCATGGTGTAATTGGTTTGCTATTTGCGAATGACTCTATAAGGTCGTCAATTCTTTTTTGGGAGGAATGCACACTGTCAGCAGATGAATAGTCAACAGAAATAAGATCCGCCAAAAACTCAGCAGGGTTCACATGGTCAGGGCAATGATACCTAAAAAACAGCATTAATTCACTTAGGAAGAATCAAGGACACAATAAAAAACATCGAAAAGATAAACATTCAACCATTAAATTTTCTAAAGGTTAGGATGGATTTTCCTACACCAAATATTGAATTCATGGTCCAAAGATAAAAATAAAACTGTCGTCATGAAAATATATGGCGCCATTTGCAAACACCGCACTTCATCTAATCACAAGATCCACCCCCCCCCCCCAAAAAAAATTGCTTAGTTCCAAACTCAACAAACATTACATTTTTGTGTGAAAACATGCTAGCAAAACCAATCAAATAGAAGCCAAGAAGTCAACCCTGAATTCTCATCGTTGGCAGGTCACATGTAATATTGTCCATGGCCGAGAAGTCCATGACATCCTTTTCTTCAAAAGTCCAACTTATACTATGGTCACTATTGGAAGAAAAAGAGTTGTTGTTTATTCCAGGGAACCCTAGGCTCTCTTATATAGAGAAAACCCATGGGTAAATTACATAAGATGGAACAAAAAAAATAAAAAAGCATCAAAGGTACACCGACTACATAATTCTTTCTCTCTACACTCCCCCTCAAGATGGAGCATAGATATCAACCATGCTCAGCTCGGAAGTACACTTCTGGAATGGTACCCTGAGCAATGGCTTGGTGAAGATGTCAGCAGTCTGCTCTCTTGAACTAACATGTGAAGTAGAAATCAGGCCCTTCTGGGTCATGTCTCTAGTGTAGACTGAGAAAGGCGGGATTATTGGCAATGAACATCGCGGCTTATTTATCACATTGTAGCTGCATGGGTAGAGGTACATCTATATGCAAGTCTTCTAGTACAGCTCGAACCCACATCATCTCCATACTTGCTTGTGCCATGACTCTATATTCAGATTCAACACTGGATCTAGCCACAACTGTTTGTTTCTTGCTTTTCCAAGAAACAAGAGAGCTACCCACAAACAATGCAAAGCCTGAAGTAGACTTCCGATCCTTAGGGCATCATGCATAATCAACATTCGCACATGCCGAGACAGATAAATTTGTTTCCTTTCTAAACAACAGCCCTGTGCCTGGAGATGACTTTAGATACCTGAGTATCACATATATGGCATCCATATGTACCTATTTTGGTTGTTCCATAAATTGGCTTACCCGACTAACTGCAAAGGCAATATCATATAATTTCATGCCGGGCAGCCGGGGTCCATAGGAGTAGTAGAAGGTCTACATCCAACCATACCCGTCTCGATAAGCATATCTGTAATATACTTCCTTTGGATCATCACAAGACCCTGTGCATTACTGGCAAACTCCAACCCCAGAAAGTATCGTAGTGTACCAAGGTCCTTCGTAACAAATTGACGGCCCAAAAATACTTTCGTCATCTTTATCCCCTGAGCATCATCTCCTGTAACCAAAATATCATCAACATACACCATGATGACAATTGTACCTCGAGTAGTCTTCTGAACGAACAACGAGTGATCCGCATTAGATCTCTTGAATGCTTGTTGTTCAATTAGATGAGAAAGCTTCTGAAACCATGCCCCTGGGCTCTGTTTAAGGCCATATATTGCCTTATGAAGTCCGCACACCATATGATTCTCCCCCTCAGCAGCAAACCCCGGAGGCTGCTGCATGTAGACTTCTTCCTGCAGATCGCCATACAAAAATGCATTCTTAACATCAAGTTGGAACAAGGGCCAATCACGTACCACGACTACTGACAGAAGAATATGAAGAGTGGAATGACAGGCAACTGGAGAGAAGGTATCCATATAGTCCACGCCATATGTCTGAGTAAAACCTCACACCACTAGCCTTGCCTTATAACGATCAAGGCTACCATCTGCATGATACTTGACAGTGAAAACCCATTTGCAGCTAACAATAGGTGCTCCTGAGGGAGCGGGAACCAAGCTCCATGTACCCTATGACTGTATGGCAGCCATCTCCTCCTCCATGGCAGAACGCCAGCAATCAACTTTCAATGCATCCTGATAATTCTGTGGGATCTCCACAGAAGACAAAGCCACTGCAAATCTCTGAAAGTCCACTGTGAGGCGATGAAAGAAGACCTGGAGGCAAGAGGATATGAAGCACAAGTGTGTTTCTGCTTTCTTATAGGAATAGGGACATCCTCATCAACCACAATACTCATCGGTTCATATTCCTCCTGCAATGATGAACCTTGCACATGCACACTATCCGACACATCATTAGTATTAACATCTGGACATTTTTTTGACTAGAAAATAAGAGGGAGCCCTCCCAAGGCGGGAGTCACGACACCAGAAACTTCATCAAGTATCAAAACAGGTACATGTACATCTGGACATGCCTGGGGCGTGCTGGATGATTGACATGTAGCATGAGCATGGCTTGACCGACGTGTATAAGATTTTGGTAATAGCGAGATAAGTGGTTTTGGTGGTGGTGGCGATGGTGGATGTAGTGGTAGTGGTGGTGTTGGCGTGACCTCAGGAACTGGAATGGACATTGGTGGACTCATAGTAGGAGGAGAACATAGACCTCATCATTAGATGTGTTTGAGGCCAATCTGTCACCTGCAGGAGAAAAGTACATAACATACTCAAAGAATGTAACATCAGCACTGACAAAGTATTTCCTGTTTATATGATCATAGCGACGGTATCCCTTCTGAGTCTGAGAGTAACCCACAAATAAACATTTGACAGCTCTAGGCAAGAGCTTGCCAAGACCTGGAGATAACTGATGAACAAATGCAACAACACCAAAAACACGAGGGGTGAGTGAGAACAATTCCTTATCTGAAAAAACAACAGAAAGAGGAATTTTCTCACCAAATACCGTGGACAGCATACGATTGACCAGATAACAGGCTGTAAGAACAGCATCTCCCCAAAAATAAATAGGAGCACAACTCTGGATAAGTAGAGTTCGAGTAATTTCAAGAAGATGATGATGTTTTCTCTCAGCGATTCCATTTTGTTGAGAGGTGTACACACATGTGGTTTGATGAATAATGCCTCTTGACGAAAAATATTGGGAGAGAGAGCGAGTGCAAAATTCCAAAGCATTATAAGTACGAACATATTTCACATGGGATGAAAAAATATCTTTTGCACTTCATTGATAAGATTTTTTATAACATCACCAGCTTCAGATTTATTCTTTAATAGGAAAACCCACGACAAACGAGAGAAATCATCGATCACCACATGATAAAACCTGTTCCCTTGGTGATCAGGGATACGACTGGGACCCCAAATATCAACATGAAGTAATTCAAAAGGGGAGCTACTGCTCCGACTCTGACGACTAGGGAAGTTAGCTCTGCGGTGCTTCCATAACTGACAAGCTTCACACCGGAAGGAAGAACTCTGAGATATCTGAGGCAAAAGATGACGTATCTTCTGAAGAGGAAGGTGACCAAAGCGTAGATGCCATGTATAGGGAGATACAGATCCAGCTACATGAGAAGAGACTCTAACATATAAGCTCCGGTTCAGACGATAAAGACCATCATGCTCAGAGCCACATCCAATCACCCTGCCCGTTAGAATGTCCTGAAATATGAGAGAAGATGGGTCAAATATAACCCGACAGTGCAAATCCTTTGTAATCTGACTAATAGAGAGTAAGTTCATCGAGAAATCGGGGGCATGTAAGACATTCTTCAGATGCATGGATGAAGATAAAATAACCTCCCCTTATCCAACAATGGGTGAATGAGTCACATTAGCTATTACCACTGACCGTCCTGGTGGAATCTCCCTGTATGACATAAGTATGTCTCTGTCGCGACAGAGATGGTGCGTGGCACCAGAGTCTATGAACCAATCTGAGACATATGAACTATAACATGTGGAAAAAGCACAAGCACTACCTGACGTACTAGCCGTGGCAAAAGTACTGGCAGAAGCTGACACGACAATATCCGAAGGGCCTCCAGGAGAATCTGTAGAAACAGGAAGCATAATATCGCGTAATCTAGCAAGTAGCTCCTCAAACCTCTTATATGTAGTAGATGTTGATGGGGATGCAACATGTTCCGCTACTCGCGTCGATGCTGGAAATCCATGCTTAAAATAGCATGTATTCTCAGAGTAACCTTTACGGTGACAAAAATTGCAGGGCTGACGAAACCGACCACCTCGACCTCGAGTTCCATGGCCACGGAATGAAGAAGACGAGCCACCTCTCCCTTTGGAAGCAACCATCGCCGAGGGGGGTGGTGTAGAAGCATTGGATGAGACAGAGATGCGGCTAATCCTCCGGTAGACCTCCTTCATAGGAGGAATGGTAGCATCTGCAAGTATATGTGATCGGGCCGCATCATATTCGGGATCAAGGGCCGCAAACAGGACTCCTACCATGGTAGCATTCCGAAATGTCTTCTGCTGCTCGGGTGTGGCCGTGAGAGGAATAGTGCTGTAGAGTTTCTCAAACATCCCCCTCAGGGATGTATACAAGGAATGAAGTGGTCGTCCATTCCGCTTCATGGTGAATATGGCGTGCTGAAGTTGCAACATCTTGGTCTCATTCCCACACCTGTGAATATGTCGCCGCTACTATGTCCCACATCGCCTTAGCGGTGGGCTGATAGAGGACATCATTAACAATCTCCATCGACAACGTGCCTAACAACTAGACCTTGGCATATGAATTATCAGCCTCCCGGGAGCATAGATCCCAGTCTTCTATGTCGACTCTTCCTCGGTAAGAATATGCTTCTTACCGTTTGACTTCATGAGGCTCATGAACTGCATCGCCCAGAGCTCATAGTTCGTCCCATCCATCTTGACTATTGGCGCGAGACCTTTGAACGCGCCTAGGAGGGCATATCGACTTTGTTTTGTGACATATCGTCGGAGATGAAGAACTAGGGCTTGTAGACGAAAGAACAAGTGGCTACACAAACTTCATAGGATTTGAGTGCGTATGTAGATGTTACGCACCCAAATCCATGGATACGGCGGAGGAGGCGGCTACGATAGGGGCCGGGTGCAGAGGGGCCGGCGGGCTGTCACCGGCTAGGGAGGAGCCGACAGAAGGTGAGGGGCTGGCGAGGCGGTTACCCGACGAGACGGCGGGGGGGGGGGGGGGGGGACCCGACGAGACGGTGGGGATCCGATGGAGCGATGGGGCGAGGCGGGGCTGCAGGAGGAGCTCCGAGAAGGAGGGGCGACACCGAGAAGAGAGGAGAGGGGGAGGGGCGGCAGGTGTGGAAAAGGAGCCTAGGGTTTTGGCTCTGATACCATGTTGGAAGAAATAGAGTGGTTTTTTATTTCAAGGAACCCCTAGGCTCTCTTATATAGAGAAAACTCATGGGTAAATTACATAAGATGGAACAGAAAAAATAAAAAGCACAAAAGATACACCGACTACATAATTCTCTCTACAGTCACAATGAGAATAAAAAAGGACAGAATTTTTCAAAGAGAACAAAGGAGAGAATTCTCTAAAAAATAATTTTCGTTGGTTAAGGAATAACGAGATCCTTCTCATTATCTAATGTTGTAAAAAGAGGTCGATTGACCAACCCGAGGTTTGCAAAATAGGATAGTGGTTCTTCTTTTGCCGGGCCCATGTAGACAACAGAACCTTCCGACAGGAGCACTATGTCATCAAACTTTGCATATACCGAGCTTCTGGGCTGATGTATGGAGCAAATAACAGTATGTCCATCCTCTGCCAGTTGCTGAAGTGTTTCCACCACCTTTTCAGCTTGAAATGCATCCAATCCTACATAAATTGCAAACAATCTGAATTGGCAAGGTCACATATAAAACTCACATCTTCAGCTAGAAATCTTCAGGAAGATTTACTCGGTGAAAATGACCCACTGCTGAGGAAATGTTTAGGAATAAACACTAAGACATATCCTAGTTCCAAAAAAAAGCTTAACATCAGACATTATATTGCAGGCCTCATAGACAATAAAAGGAAGCGGTAAATATGAATGGCCCAAAATTCAATATTAACAAGGCATCAGCGCATTAGTCAAGGATCTCTCCTCAAGAGGTAGCTTGCTAATGTCTTGAGATGTTCAAGTTCTGAATAATGGAGTTGAGCATGGTAACTAAAACTTCCATAATGAAATAGCCTAATGAACAAAGAAGCAGAATATCTGCTGAACTATCAGCATCAAAGGAGAATGATGTAATACTAGAAACATGGAATATATATAAGGAAAAAAATTGAAAAAAAAATATGCTCTTCGATTTTGTTTGAGGACACACACCAGTTGTGGGCTCATCGGCAAAAATAACAGATGGGCTGGCTATCAGTTCACAAGCAAGTGATAGGCGTTTCTTTTCACCTCCGCTGATTCCACGAACTTTTGCATCACCAACTATAGAATCAGCACAACTGACCTTGTATGGGAATAAAAAAACAATTGCAATTCAGACTCCGAGAGAAATGATAGAGACAAAGTCTATTATGAACCTAGAATATTAGCCAAGAAAAGCTCTCAATCTCAAGCAAAAACCAGTTGCATGTAACTCACAAGGAGCAAATGAACTAGGTGTTGCACACAGGATCTGAAAGGACACCTTAAATTATTTTTAACAACTATTAAGACAATCAGCACCCTAAAAAGACATGATTTTACTAATGGGAGAATTTGTATACGCATAGGCAGAGATTTCAAAAAAGCAATGGTATTCTTGTTTTGTTAAAGGAAAATAGCTTGTTCATGTTTGTATTTTTGCGATTTTTTTTGTTTTGGTTAAATTAAAAAAATAAGACTTGCAAATTAACAAAGAAAAGAAGTGCATACGGTACTCAAGAACATAAGGGGGGGTTTTAAACTCAAGTCTACAATGTTCTCCGAATTATAAGAACAAATAAAGTCAGCCCATTGTTATGCTCAGAGAAACTGAGCTTATACTACAAATCTAGGATGACAAAAGAAATTTTGCAGGAATATACAGCTTAACCATCTAATGCAGACTTGGACAAGATTGTTGATATATTTTTTTTGAAGTCTAACATTCGGGGAGGCATGGCGCGGTGCTTGCCCCAAACTTTTTATTAATAAAGCGAAGGAACAAAACAGTGAGAGCTACAGTGGGACCGAAGAAAGGTAGAAAAGAGAGCAGGGATCGAGAAGATCCCACGAGAACCCCAAAATCAAACTTGCTACATCAACGACCAATCATGGGAAAGCATAGCTGCATGCGCGAGAACATTCTCCTTGTAGAATCTTTGTCCCCTAAAAATCGTCGCATTACGCCCCAGCCAGATCGCCCAAACGCACGCGAGAAGACCAATGGTTTCCCCTCGCGACCTATCCTTATTTGTCCTGAGAGAGTCCCAGAAGGCCACCGAAGTCGAATAGTTGATCCAAGGAATACGGGCCTCCACCCATACGGCAGTAGTGACTGGGCACAAGAAGAAAAGGTGTTCTAAAGTCTCCACACCGGCGCCGCAAAGAACCCAATCCGATGAATCGAACCCAGCGAAAAACCTGGCGCACCGATCACGCGTTAAGATCCTGCCACGGCGGAACAACCAAAGGAAGAACGCGACCCTCTCCGGAAGCTTGAAACGCCACAGAAAACTCAAATCCCTGCACATTACATCCTGCTGCGACGAAGATTGTTGAGAAATAGTCCTGAACGCCCGTCTCGTGGAGAAGACGCCATCACGTCAAACCCAGTGATCCCGATCACCCGAGGGCCTTGGCGAATCCTTAAGCACCTCCAGCAAAGCAAGAAGTTCATCGAAACGCTGATCAGAGAGATTGGTCACGAAGGAAGGGAACCACCCATCCCCCGACCAGGACGATGCCACCGTCGCCCGAGAGTCACGCGCCAAGGCACAAAGGCGCGGGAAGGTAGCACTGAGAGGGGCCACACCAGCCCAATTGTCCCGCCAGAACATGAAGGAGTTTCCATCCCCCAGAGCTGGAGCGAAGAGATTAGAATAGCGCCGACCAACCGATAAATTCCACGCCAGAAAGGGGTACGAGAACGGCAATCGTCCAAGTCCCGCGACATCTCCACCCCAATAGACAGCAATTCACGAGAGTGGAGGAACAGAAGCAATTGGAACTCCCCAGAGTCTGTTGATCCACTTGAGAAGCAATTGGAACTCCCGCGACATCCAATTGTTGATATTAAGATGTTATTTTTCTTGTGAACACTTCAAACAGTTCTACATTTTTGGATTCAGAAAGCATTCCAAAAGATGCTGCAAAATTCTTAAAAAGCTTATTCTAGCACATTGGCCTTCTTTTCCACACATGTTCCTCGCACAAATCTATCAACGTACTAGTACTGGCCGAAAACCTTGTAAAAAATTTTGATAAATTACCCACTGTAACAAGTATTGGGAGCTGAGAAAGGATTTGAGTTATGATGGCATAAAAAGCTATAACATGATAAAACTCCGTTTAGAAATATGGTTTTTAGAAAAACATACATAGATCCAATGAGAACAATTGGATAATACACCCAAGACTCACTGGAGAAGATCACTTGAAAAAACAAATGAATACAAAGCACAAGAATTTGACTGTCAGAGAGACGGAACACGTGCAGATTTTTTCAATCCATTAATAATGGCCCCATCCTTCACGAGAAAACTGAAACAAAACTTATTTTAAAAAATTAAAGAGAATGCTCATATACATGCTCATTAATCCACATAGTTTGCAGCTTAAGCCTAGACTTTCAGAAAAATGGAAGCTTGCATTTTGTTTCCATGGGCATTCTTACCAGACCCATTCTAAACAACAGCTTGCTCACATATTTCTCCTGGTCTTCTGCTGATAAAATTTCTGGAAGCTGCAACTCTGCTGCAAGAGACAATGTCTCCCGCACTGTCAGCTGGGAGAAGAAAAGATCATCTTGCCTGACATATGCAGCCCTGCAAGTAATAACGAATCATATACCATGAGATAACTAAATATATAATACTAGGATGGTTTCAATCCGGATAAGTGATTACTTGAACCGTCTTGTCCCTTTCGGTCTTCCATTGATGTCAATGCGTCCCGAAAGTTGCAATGAAGAAGATGCAAGGAGCTGCCCAGCCAAGACATTCAGCAATGTGGTTTTCCCAGCCCCAGAAGGGCCCATGATGGCAAGTAGCCTTCCAGGCTTAGCCTCTCCATTCACGTTAGAGAGAAGAAATCTTGACTGCACAACCAGACGGAGAAATAATCCGGCATCAGCTCAAATTTTCCAAGTACTAAACTAAACGATTGCCCGATAGGTAATTGGCAGAAAATGCAACTTATGGAGAGTTTGTGAATGCAAAAAAAAGAACAAAAAGATGGAGATATGCCGCAACAAAACAAATCCAATGTAATTCAATATTTTCAAATCATAGGTGCATCCGAATAAACATACTTCACAAGCCAGTCTGCTATCGTGTCCAACTCCGAAGTGTATAACAGATAGCACTTGCTCATCCACAATTTAACACTTGAAACATCGAGCGTGGTTGATACTCCATATGAATTACCGGTCATATGTGATCAAAAGCTCCAACTACAATATGCCTCCATATTCTAACTGTAACACCGAGAAATCTTCCACCTTGGGCTGTTAAAGAAAGCCAGTAGCTGCTCAACAACATGGGCTTAGAATAGGGTCACAGAATCGGGTTCTCCCCAACACTGGGAAGTACCTACAGGAGGATAACTCCAAATGAATTACAAATTCTACTTACTTAAAAAGGTACTATATTTTTTGCGATTATGCATCACATTTTTAGTCTTCTTATCGATTAAGTAATTATTTATTCATGTAAAATAATCAAATGAAACCGAGGGGTTGTCCTTGGGACAAATTCGCATTCGAGAGCTTATCCTCGAGGTAGGTCAGAGAGACAGAGCTCACGAAGCGGCCGCGCTTGTCGGAGAGAGTGCAGGCGATGTTGCTCCATTGGATAGTGACCGGCGGCACCTTCCCCTCACCGACAGGCTCGGCGTCCCCGTGGCGCGAGACGGAGTCCTCGTCGGCGGGCTCGGGGATGGCGGGGCCAGGACCGGAGACTAGGCGGAGGAAAATCGCGGCGGCGAGAGCGAGGAGGACCTGCCCAACACCCCCGCCGGCGGCGCCGAGTAGCCGAGGGCGCCCGAGCCTTTCCGCCATTACTGCTGCCGATGCTGCTCTCTCTCTCTCTCTCTATCGCTGACATGTGTTCTCTCTATTGATACGCATGCAGTGAAGAGAAGGGGCAGAACGAGTGGTTGGGCAGTGAAGATAGAGGGTAAGCGGCACAAGTCATGGCTGGCAGTTTTGGCGCCCAACCATAGCAAGCGATATTTTACCTACGGTGGGGCCCAATCCCCTTGGAAGGAGACCTCGCCCACCCACGAGATTTTTCCCGGACAAGTTCCGGTGGCATCGTTGCAAAGTTTTTCTCCTGACATTTGCCGATCATACAGTAAAAATAATATATAATATTATTTCAGAAAAATTTTTAATTTTATATTATAAAAAATAATATATAAAAATATCTAGAATCGTCGATCGGCAAACCATTTTGCCGATTGGCAATTCCAGATATTTTTTATATATTATTTTTTATAATATAAAATTGAAAAGTTTTCCGAAATAGCGTTGATCGGCAAACGGTTCACCGATTGGTGAACCGTTCGTCAAATCATGTCCTGACTGGGAAAATATTTTTTGCGATGCCCTGACTGGGAATTACGGACAAGGCGATGCCCTGTCCGGGAAAAAACTGCCCACCCACTCCTGAGTTAGCTTGGTCCGGGAGAATTGAGATATGGGTGGTCCGATCTGATTCATAAAAGGAAAAAATGGGGAGATTATATATATAAGAAGCTGGGAGATTATATCCGATTATTATTATTTTTCTTTTTTTAAAGGAAATCTTAAAGGAATTTGCTTAATATACTGAGGAGAAAATGTGTTTCTAAGTTTTATATAAAACAAACATTCTTAACATGTTTATCTAGAAATGGTCGATTTTAACAATTTTAAGACCGTTAAAATTTGGTAGTCTTGATGGAGATGATATGAGTCCTGAATTAATTTAATTTAGAATGACAACATGAGTGAGATATGGCGATCTATTCATTTCAAAAAAAATCAAAAAATGCTGAAAAAAAGAGCTGGGTGTGGGTAGCTACTTGCATTCCGAGGTATAGGCTCCCTTTTTCCATGTGTGTGTGCGTGTGTATAATCTCAACCACTTATTTTAACATCACTACCGGTGCGAAAGCCTTCGGGATTTAAATAGAATAATGAGTGAAACACGTGTTTCAAGTTTCGTGTAAAAAACCACTCCTGACGTTTCCATCTTGATTGGTTGATTTTCATTTTTTTTGGATACAGGGTCAGTCCCCTGCTCCCCTCCACAGTACCTCTTTTTCTGCTAGCATGGGGGGTTTGGAGGATTCAACCTTGTCTTAGTTTGGGGGAGCCACTGCTCAACCACCAGACCAATTGGTTGATTTTCAACTATTCTAAGATCCTAAATATATTATAGCCTTGATGGATGAGTTATAAGTGTGTGTGTGCGGTGGGGAGGGGGGCGATCCTGTGAGAGCCAAAATTTGTGAGAGCATGAGAGAAGTGATTCTAGACCACAAGATTCAACAGGAGAGAGTAGATAGAATCTTGTGGTCCAGAATCACTCCTCTCATGCTCTCACAAATTTTGGCTCTCACAGGATCGCCCCCTCATATATATATATTATATTTACTATGTACATGTTAAGTAATATGTAAACTACTTATATTAGTTATATAAAGTGCAAATGTAGTAATAAAATCATTTATACTTATTAAATAATATTAAAAAATCAATGAAAAATAAAATAAAATGGACTATGTGTCGGCCTGTGGCAAGCTTTGGGCAGAGGTTTTAGAACCTCGATCTGGCCTGCATTTTGACCACTCGAAATATATTTTCCATGTATATAAAATATTGTATACATGGGTGAAGAATTTACTAATGTAATCCTAGTTTCATGCCATAAAAACATAATTTTTTTCTTCTTCTTCAAATGCAACATGGATGTAAAATATATCCGTGTTAGGGTTAGTTTCAGAAAAGTTCCAACATAAAACATGAACCAATAAATGATTTGTTGTTTAATATATGACATAGGTAACTATCGCGACAAAGTGATTTGTCAGAATATCCAACGTGGAGACAATCTGATGACATGGCCATGGTTCATGCTTAGTAGCTTCGACAAACCATCCATTGCTGCTCTTGCACCTATTGTGGAGCAGCATCTCTTCCATCTGGACCTTGTGCTCCTCGTGCTTCATCATGGCGGCAAACACCACGTTGACACCGTCCGAGGGGAGGGTTCTTATGTCATGCCCCACCTACAGTCTCATTTAACATCGAGCAATGTAACATCCACATTTTCAAATATAGTTTCACATCTAAAACTCACAAAATGTTAGAGTGGATAATAAGTGGTAGGGATTACTACTTGACAACTTTGAGCATTTTGAGTGGTTGTCAACGGATCTATTTGGGTTCGAAACCAACAAGTTGTCAAGGTCAATTTTCCTCGACAATGGACTGAGGATCTAAGCCCGAGACGTTACAAATGATATCAGAGCCAATTTCCCTCTGATAGTGGAAAGGGCTACCAGAGATGTGGAACCGCCCCTACGAAAAGATAGGAGGAAATGACTACTTGGAACGTGCAGCTGTCACTGTCACTCGAAATAAGTGATGGACTATATCGCAACGAGGACATTATGAATATAAGTAGGGATGGATGTAACACCCATACTCTCAAACATGGTCCTACATCTAGAACTCATAAAGTGTGAGAGTGTGTTATAAGTGGTGGGGATTACTACTTGACAACTTGAATTTAAACATTTTGTCTGGTTGTCAACGGATCCATTTAAGTTCAGACCCAACAAGTTGTAAGAGCTAGTTTTCCTCGATAACGGACTGAAGACTTAAACGTGAGACATTCACATTGTATCATATCACAACAAACATGACTCGTTAACCATCCTTAACTAATTCTACACAAAAAAGTTTTTATCAGCCAAATACACCACAGTGATCGGCCAATTTTGTTCTCTTTTTATTTTGATAAATTTCATGCCAATAGATCTCATTTGATCGATCAACCTTGACTTTCATACGATACTAATTTGTTGTTATAAGCTTATGAAGAAAAGCACCAGCGTTCAAATTTTGCTAGACAGTGGGCTGCATTGTTTATTGAGATAACGAAATAGAGGTAAAAACGTTAGAAAAATGTGTGGGGTGCATTTGTAGTAATAAAAAAAACATAGCAGCAACTAATATAGATAGAGCTCATATAACAGCAACTCATATAATAGACACCCATATATAAGGGATATTTGCACTTGCATTCTTGAGTAATTTCATAACTGCACCTAGAATTCTCGATAATTCATAATTAGGATTTTTATCACATAAATCCTATAAATTTTGTAAATTAACTTCTCAACCTTTGAAATAATATAATCCCCTCCTTAACCCCGTAAGCTTGTCAATTCTTACCCAATAAACGATGCAGTCAATCTGTTTAAAGCTCGTGAGGGTTCGGGGGTAATTTATTGGGTCGATGTGGTAATTACGTTGTAGAAAGAGTAAAAATCCATTCGTAATTATACCACAGATTCATATTCCCACATAAGTGATCTATCCTACACACATAACATTTCATTAATTTAATCTGTTAACTCAACCAACCCCCAACCCCTCCCCCTCCCCCTTCCTAGAAACCATGCCTCACGCTCCTCTAACTCTTCGACCGCTGCTACCGTCCCTCCCTCAATTCCCTCGCTAGAAACCATGTCTACCTCGTCGATGACTCTCAGATCTTCGTCTACGCTCTTGATCTCGCTCGCTTCTTCTCACGATTGAGCTCCACCCCTCGCCATAGCCTCGATTATGCCACTTCACATCATCCTGTTCATCCTCCTTACTCCCCCTCTTCCTCTTCTTGTTCTCTTCGTCCATACTGAGCCCCGATGGAGCGTCGCGGCGCACTTCTGGAACAGAGTTGGTTGCTCCCCCATCGGCGAACATGTCCAGCGGCCGGAGGAGCTTTTTTTTACTAGTAGGATTCGAACCCTGATCTTTTAAAGTGGGAGCCACTTATTCTACCACCAAACCATTAGAGGGGTCCAGCGGCGGAGGAGCTTACTATTTTGCTTCTGGAGATATCCAGGGATTGATACATCCGGCGATTACCAACAACTCAATGTCATGTACACCTATGAAAACAGGTCTTCGCCACTGCTAGGCCTGTCGTGGTACCAGAGCTACGAGTCGGTGACGGAGGCCCAACCGGAGCAGGTGAGGTTGGGGATGGTGCTGCTGCCAGTTCCTTTGCTGGTTGTGCACTGGATGTCGAGTGAGGACGGGAGGTGGGTGCCCTTCTTCCCGCAGCTGTCCGGGATGGAGTTCGTGCACAGTGCTGGCACCTCACCTTGGGGTCTTGTCCTACTGCTCGGCCTCCTCGTCCTCATGGTCTCCTGCAGATCTTCCTATATTGGCTCTCGGTCTCCTCTCGTCAGTTAGGTCGAGGCAATGATGGGTTCGTATGCCAGTTCGTTAGTAGTTGTGTATGAGCTTAGTGCTCTTCACTTGGTGTCAATGGTGAAGATTCCCTATGTTACTGCGAACTGGAGTCCACCGCTTGCTGGAGCTGCAGGAGGTCGCTATGGTGGGGTTCATGGAAGATTTGATGCTGGTGGTGAGGTAAGTCTATGTGGGTGGAGATAATGTCGATTAGGGATGCAAACGGTCGCATACGAATATAGGTATTACCATATCCTTATCCATTTTTAATACCGATACGGATGCGGATACGGATATTGACGAATATTAAAACTATCTTATCATATCCTTAAAAAACGGATACGGATGTAAAACGGATATTGATCGCACACGAGTAATGTTAGAAATACTCTATAGAATCGACTTAAATATATAAGAATTGGATGGAAAATACATGATATTAATTTACTAAATGTGTTTGTATCATAACAAGTATATAAAGTAAAAGGAGGTAGAGAATTATGATATATATGGTTAAAAATAGATCTACGACTATATTTATATACTAAAACAGATATACGGATATGGATGTTTGCGGATATCAAAACGATATCCATATCCGTATCCATTTTAAAACGGATACGGATGTCAAAATCTGTATAAATCGAATACATCGAATACGATGAGGGATCGGATACAGATATATCTATATCTGTTTGCATCCTAATGTCGATGCTAGAGGTGGCTGTGAGGTGCCAATCGTCCTCGAGCATGGACTTAAGGTGGAGGAAGGGATGGATTATTTAAATAACTTGAGGAATCCCATCATATATAACACAAAGTCAAAGTCATGTAAAATTTAAAACACTATTCAGGGTTCTAAGTGTGTATGAATTAATGAGGATTCTGAATGTAATTACGAAACCGCTCAAGATTATAGGTGTAAATATCCCTGTAAAAAAGAACTCATACCAGGCAAACAAAACATTGCAGACACTCATGTGCGGAAGGAACTCGTATATCAGACTAACATAAAGAGGGGAACTCATATATAAACAAGCCATATATCAGAAAATCATATAGAAGCAACTCATACAGCCGTAGTCATATAACAACAATTTACATAGCAGAGACTCTTAACTGATGGAAAAAATTATATGGCAACAACCCATGTAGAAGAAACTCATATGCATAAATGAAACATTTGATTGTGCTTATACACAAATCAAACAATTGAAACATTTGATTGTACACAAATCAACCATTTGATTGAATTTAAAATGTTACTCTCCAAATTGTTTGCTTTTATAGATGCAAAAAGCAATTCTAAAACTATGAAACTATAGAACCAATAAGCAGTTGGATAAAACGAACAAATAAATCAAATCCTACCAGGAAAGTTTGTGGGTCAGATCGATACCAAGAAATTGTACAGGTCCTGTTGAGATTTTACTTTCGACAGCATATGAACACACGTATCGCAACTCGAGTCAATTAGATACTAAGAAGCCTAAACTGAAATCCAAAAAGAAATTGGTCAAAACCCTAATCATGAGAGAGAACAAAGTCCACATATCACCGGAGTTCTTAATTAATCTAATACTGATGGACAATATCTGCCACCAGACAAAAGTAAGTTTTATAAGTTCTGATAAGATGCAGAATTTAGAAGTTACAGGACATTCAATAGAATCCAATATAGATCCACTAGCAATCATAAGCAATCAGGACATTCTTCAGCTTTCCTGCCCTTTTGAGTCTTCCCCACGACAACTGTGGTTAAACCTCCCGTTGGACTCATCAGCTTTTTGCCTGCAATTGTAGTTAGCCTTCCCATTAGGCTCAGCTGGACTGCCTGTGACTATGGCCATGGCGTCGGTGATGGCGATGATGCCCATGTCTGTGGTGATGCTTCCTTGAGTTCCTTGTCTGTCCGTGATCATATGAATCGGATGAATAATTATCTGTATTGTCTTCACTGCGACACTTAAGATACTTCATATGGCTCACGCTGTCGGAATCTGAAGCAGCACCTGATTTGTGATGGCGATGTTTGCCGTGCCTGGAGTGGCCCTTCTTCTCAAGTTCATTGTCATCACTTGAGTAGTCATCGGTGTCACTGGAGTCCCCACTGGAATCAGTACGCCTGGACTTTCTTCTCCTATGGCTATGTCTCTTCCTGCGGTGATGCTCTTGCTCGGACTCGCTTCTGTATTCTTCAGCATCACTCGCACCATCAGAAGTTGAGGCCTTCCTTGACCTGTTTTTGTGTCTCCTCTCCTTGCTATCGCCAGAAGAGTCTGAGTGGCGATCCTTTCTTCGCCTCTTTGAGGCCCTCTTTGAAGGTTTTCCATCACTGCTGCTATCACTATCACTGCCATAGTCAGATGACGAAGATGATCTTCTCTTACGCTCCATGCGCCTCTGCTTCTTCTTAGCCTCAGCATCAGCTTTGAGTTTGGCTGCAGCTTCTAGCTTCTGTTCCCATTTCAGGGGGGCTTCTTTCCTCTCCAGAATCCGCTTCTTTTTCTCCTCGACCAGCTGCAGGAACTTCTTGGCTTCCATTTTCTCGTATTAAAAAACAACTTATTACCTGCATTTCCGTGTAATGATGCAAGGAAGTGCATCTCACAAAAGAGAAGAGTAACCCCGTTAGCTCAAATGTATGAGAAAAGGACAGCAGAATATTTCTGTAGGGCAGAGATTTTTAATAGAAGTGTGCACTAGTCGGAGCGTTACATTGTCCAAGCAAAAATGTTGCTTTCAAAAACACATCCACACAAATCCGCATCTGTATAGACCGCCTATATTTTTAGGCCATCTCAAACAATAAGAATGATTAAATTTGACCAGTTCATAAGTCATATCTACACACAAATACACCATTAGGAGGATCCTCAAGTTGGTCACATTTACTTGGGACCTATTAACGTCATCTATTTTCTAAATAAAGGTCCAGGAAAGCAACTTTCAATAAAATTCTCAACAACGCTAATGATATAATCAAAACACCACTATGCCGGAATTTCAAGATTGGCAGAAGATGTGCCTTTATGAAACACAAGTTGTACTCCATTTTTTGCTTTACTACAGAACTGGGTGGCTATCTATAAATTTCTCATACATCGACACAGTACAATGCCAAAATTTCATATTTCATCATGCAATTTGGAAGGTAGCAACACAAAAACCCATTGCACCTGCTATCTAAACTAACAAATGCCATGACCATGAGAATAATTAAACAAATGGGAGCTTCTGATAAAAAAGACAATCAAGATAAATGGTAGTATGATAAAATCCAGGGGCCGTGATACCAAGGATCACAAACAAGAGAATCGATCAATTTATTTCACAAAATTTCAAGAGTAAATTACACACAAATTCCCCAAATTTTGCAACCAATTTCAATGCCATACCTGAAGTTTAAATGCTAACAATGGGGTACCTGATCTAACTATTTGTCTCAATATGGTTTTAAGACATTGAGATTTAAGGTTAGTAAATTTCAAAGACACCTGGATACCAGGACATGACTAAGTAATGGGCTTATTTTAAAACCTATCTGAATTCTTAACCCAAGAATGCAGCAGTTCATTTTTAGAAAAAAAAAGATATTTAATGGAATACTTAGCTAGCATACAATGCAGTTCATTATCTGCATAGATGCTATCAAAGCAAATACTTAAAAAATACCTAGCTAACACAAATGGTAAACAAATCGATAATCACAGGTTTGTATCGGATCAATACAAGCCAAGCACAACTAGAGCTCAACTTAAATATGTTGAGAATTGAATACAAGCCAAGCACAACTAGAGCTCAACTCAATGAATGTTGAGACCAACTTGGACTCAACTTGAACTCAGTCAAACTTGAGAAATCCATGTCCAAACCCAACGATACGAGTTCAAGCTAGCGTCCAGCTCCTATGTCAAGCCGCAAGTTATGTTGAACTCAGTCAAACTCGAGAAATTCAAGTCCAAACCCAATGATACAAGTTCAAGCTAGCATCCAGCTCCTATGTCAAAGCTGTAAGTTGTGTTTCCTTTCAAAAGAAAGCTTTTTATCGTATTTGCTCATGCACATGGATGTATGATCAAATGACTTCGTTTGTGGAGATGAAGTACATATTACCTGCTCAGCAACACAAGACTAAATAGTCCCATAATGTGGAACTAATATAGATCAAATACTGACTCAGCTAAACCTATGCATGTGTTGTGCACAAAAAATATAGAAGGCAGGAATAAAGGTACAACCTTGAGATAATATGAAATCAAGCATGTGTTCAGACCACCTGAACAGCATTTGATTCTCCTTCAGATGATATCCATGATACATAAATTTTAATTATCAAAACTAGTTATCAAACCAAGAAGAGCAGCTCAAACTCAGCTGATGTCAGACGGGCCACAAACTCCATCGAGCTGACCTTGAACTAAACCGTCCAATCAAAGCTTTTAACATAATGGTCATCATATGCTCGTGAGGTGATCTACATAAAGTCCCCTTACTAAGGAATTAATTTCACATTGATCTTCACTGGTATTTTTTCCAAAACTAATTTTCACATAAGTAGACTGCTGCCAAAGAGATCCTAAGAGGCATGATAAGGAATATAAACCCATGTCATAACATAGACAACAAAAAGTGGTGTACCCCATACTACAATTAATTAGCAAATGGCGTCAACTCTGAAGTCATAAAGTGGTGTACCACATACTATAATAATTACCAAATGATGTCAACTCTGAAGTCATGGGCATAAACACGATTCTATTAAGAAATACACATCAATTACGATGTTGAAGTACAAGTAAATGATTCACAATAAACATGCAACAAAAAGCAAGTGAATGGTCCAATAGGATATTATGAAACCATTTAGTAACCCAATTGCTTCGAGCATAATATCTTTAAGACGTCTCCATCCGTGGAAACAGAATTGCATATGATCACGAGTAGGTACAAATGCCTTGTTATAAACATTTGTTTCCAATCATCCTCACATCTATGTATCTAATTATCTTATGCAGTGTTGCAAAAGTCGGTATTCGATATTCAATTGAAGAGGTCATCTAATAAAGAATAATCGATATTCATGAGGCTAATCGGAGTTATTCAGTTATGTAATTTTATTTTACAGATATAAAAATTATGCCTGAAACATATTTATATACGTATGGTCATCAATTAACAAGAATCCAAGATAAAAAAGATTCAAAAAAATCCAAGATAGAGTACCAATTACCAAGATATATATGGAGCTTTTAAAATTTGTGGTGATACACGAGTATCCTTGATTTTATTTTTCTCTTTGAGATCGAAGTACCCTTGAAATTTTTTAAAAAAGCAGTCCGCAAATAGTTGACCGACTATTTGATCAGTCAGACAAGTAGTCTTGTGAACTATTCTATTGGGCTGAATATTGACCAATTAGAGACTATTCAGTTTGTGAATCCCCGCACCGCATAATCAAACCGACTAGTCCGTCTAGACAAACTGTTGAAACAATGATCTCATGATATCTATCTTTTATGCATGCCAACAAATAAGCTCTCACAACAATCATTGCCGAAAGTAAAGATTGTGTCAAACAAGTTGACAACTTGACAATGCAGCATCCCGTATGTCAATTACGAGCTTACATGTCCATCGATCAGTGATGAAAGTGGAGGCCCTATAGAGTAGTGACTCCCCGCACCGCATAATCAAACCGACTAGTCGGTCTAGACAAACTGTAGCGACAACGATCTCATGAGATCTATCTTTTATGCATGTCGACACATAATCTCTCACAACAATCACTGCTGAAGGTAAAGATCATGTCAAACGAACGAGTTGACAATGCAGTATCCCATGTCAATTACAGGCTTACATGCCCACCGATCATTGATGAAAGTGGAGGTCCATTTTAGCAAATTATATTAAGATCCAGTTTGGTTCAAAGGTGGGACTGAAAAAAAGAGCTCTTAAAACCGGATTAACATCCTGTACAATAGTCTTCGAAACCAGGAGAATATGAGGGGGCTTATTGATTTGAGAGAGTAGATGGTGCTTATTGATTTGAGACAGGCTTGTTGATTTGAGACAGTAGACAGAATATGAGGAGGTCAAAGGGCATATTGCTGGGACGGAATGGTGACCTCTTTGCAAAAGATATGGTGCTTAAGAGGACGTAGGTGTAGTTACTGATTCTCATGAGACTTTCGGATGACTGGTGGGAGGAGATCTCATCAGTTTACGACCCATACTGACGAATGATTATGATGCATCTTTGGCTTCACCTTGTCTAGTGTGTGGGACTTTAACCGCACTTTAATTTGCTCCAATCGCTTGAATGGTGCTGGGGACAGGAACACGGGCTCAAATAATTTCTGGATTTTGATTAGGGAGCTTCAAGCAAAAATTACTGATGCATTGAACTACAGATTTACATGGGAAACTAGTCATCTAGATCAAAATTGGACATATTATTGGTTTCTGCAGAAATGCTTATAAAGTTCCTTCATTCCTAATTAGGAATGTATCCTGTACCATATCAAAACACACCCCTCCCATATAGGAATCAGGGGGACGTTAGGCTAGAGAAATCCTAGTTAGTGGAGTCAGGTTTTCAGGAATGGTTGCTGAGCAGCGGAGCTTGTGTAAGCGGGCTTTGTACCCTTCCCGCTGACATCCAAACTCATAAAACTTCGGATGTTCCTCATGGAGCTACTGAGGCAGACAAAGGCTCGTCTGGAGGAGTGCCAAATGACGAGGAGGAATGAGAACAATAGGTTCTAAAGCAGGGGAGAGATGCACAAATTGAATCAAAAAAGGTCCGTCAATGAGGACCACAAGCACAATACTAAATGGCGGTAGTATCCCTGATGGCTTAGATGAAAGAAGTGATGCAAATATGAAGTTCATCCACACATTGACCAGTAACAGAAGGAGCTCCGAGGTGGTTAAGTGGTGATGCATGGGAATGTTCAAGTGGGCAAGGTGGTAGTGGATCACTTCGGAGGCTTTCGCCATACCCAACAAGGATATGATTTGGAAGTGATAAGAGAGGGGAGCTAGCAGGCTTGCTATGGAGCACGCAGACAGAGTCTTTTCTGAGGGGATGCTATGTGGGGAAGATCTGAACAATCATCCACAGCCTTAATGCCACTGCAACTCGATGACTTCTCAATTTTCTTATTCAAGAAATTTAGGGACAAGTTATGGCAGGATAAAGTTGATGTGATTGAAGGATTCTGAGGGGAATGCCAATTTTAATACGGAATACAATGCTCTTTTGTTGCTTAACTACAAGTAGGTGGGAATACATGCGAGGATTTTCCACCCATTACATAATCCAAAGCGATTGTGAAGCTCGTGGCTAAGGGAATCATAGGAATTTCGAATTCCCATATTAGTATGATACAAACAACCTTCATAGCAAACTGGATGATGGCAAATACCAGATTGCCATCAGCTGGGAAAGGAGGGGGATCCAGTGCTTGATGTGGAAGGTGGTCTTCTCTTAGGGATGCAGGAAGAAGTTTGGAGGAGAAAGCAGTGTTACAGTGGCAGCTTGTGGCAACATTCTTTCTGAGATCTCGTAGGTGTGGGATGCCCATGAAGCACTGATGTGGTTGCCCTGACAAATGGCAAGTTGCAGACAACAAATTAGGATCTGTTGCTAAAAAAGATATAGTAGATATTGGTGGATTGGAAGATGACATGTCTCTTTAAGCGGGGTGCTTGGTGCCCCTAAAGTCAATGTTGCCAATGATTATTTTTTCGGAAATGTAAAAGGCAATTAACCATTGTAAGGTGTTCACCCAAAATCCGTTAATAACCTCAAAGAAATATTACATGAATTTGGCCTAAAATCCATAAGCACGCAAACATGTGCCAAAATGTTGCCAATGATTTGTGTTTTCTTCATCTAGATGTACAGACTTCTGGCTGGAATTTATCAAAGTCTAATCTCAAGCAAAGATTATTTTGGTCTTGCTTTGGCAGGAGAGCAGATGAATGATCACCTGAAGTTTTGTATCTAGATTGATGTAGGATGGGATCTGGACCATAGAATTAAATATCGCTGAATTTCAAAGAAATTTTGTTGAAAATTGATTTCAATAGCTCACCAATTTCGAAATCCAACATGCTTCCAATTTCCAAGATTTCATCCCCGCATCAGCAATACTTTGCTCGATATCTCCCAAATGTGGATTTCCCAGTAAATTTTTTGAATTTTGCCTGATTATGCCAATTTTTCTTCAAAATTTTGCATTGACTTTCCACAGCATTATTTGGGTATAATCCTCATTAACAAGGTCATTAATATTACCTCAATCACAACCACATCGATCTGGCTGGCAAGTTAGGATCTCATCAAGTTAAGATTCAAAATATCTCATTACTAACCATTCCGGCAGTGCATTTTTTAAAGGCATGAGTGCATGTGCTTTCTTACCAGAGCATATGATTTTTTTGCATTTTGACAAATAAACATTGTTCCAAGTTGAAATATATAACCAATAAAATAACAGGCCAAATGTGGATTTCCTAGTAAATTTCCTGAATTTTGGCTGATTATGCCGATTTTTCTTCTAATTTTGCATTGGCTTTCCACAGCATTATTTGGGTATATTCCTCATTAACAAGGTCATTAATATTACCTCAATCACAACCACATCGACCTGGCTGGCAAGTTAGGATCTCATCAAGTTAAGACTCAAGATTCACATTACTGACCATTCCGGGAGTGCATTTTTTAAAGGCATGAGTGCTTGTACTTTCTCACCAGAGCATATGATTTTTTTGCAATTTTGACAAATAAACATTTTTCCAAGTTGAAATATATAACCAATAAAATAACAGGCCTGCTTTAACAAAAGAACACATGTTCAACTTTCTTACCTTATGCACAGGCAAACTTTTGGTGAACAAAGGACTATCTCAAACTGAGTTGAAATCAACTTGATGTGAAAGCAGATCCTTGTTTCCTTCTTCTGCAAAGGCACTCTGTGGAAGACAAACATCAGAAAATGGATGATTATAAAAAAAATGAAATAACGACAAAGATATAAGAACATACACTAATTATATCCAATTAAATGTGCCAATAGAATATTATTTCATATTTAAACAATAGAATAACTTAACATTATTTTACAACAGTTTAACTTCATATGACTTTAGAAAGAACTTCTCTAGTTACAGAACATACAGACAGAGAATCACTGCAAAGTTACTTTACCTCATCATCCCGGTATCATCAACATATGCAACCAGACCATTTGGCATGTAATTTCGAATGTCAGTTTCATTTTGATACATTAGTCAAAACCTAGGACACATAATTATACTATAGAGAAAACAGTTTACCCTGGGATTTGAAACATTGACTTTTGGATGAAACGCGCGCTGCCCAACTATCATACACCTGATGTAGGTTCACAGCTAATTGTATTTACTTAGGTGCAAGAGAAGGAGAGAATGACAGTGACAATTGGTTTCTCTATATGGAAATAAAGATGGGTATGCTACTGGACATTGTAGACAATTCCTGATTCAACAACTTGAGGAAGAGGATGACAAATGACAAATTCCCGTAATCTTACAGCCATTATCCATTCCCATATAGAACTCTCTTAATTCTAAAGGATTCAAAACAAATTCCGCAATCATACTCAAATCATTTCCTTCTCCAACCATCATGATTTATATATCCAACAAGAGAAGATAAACGAACACTCCATGTCTTCAACTAATTTGGGAGCTCACTGACAAGTGGTGACTCCCTGTTTCTTCTTTCAGAAATGTCTCAACTAATGCCAGACACGTATTTTATAATGCACAACATAATTGCACAATTTCGTAGAAAAAATTGTTCTTAAACCAAAAACTGCTCTCATACTTCCAGACCACAGCTACTTGATAACTGCAATTCAGTTGTACTCACAAGATAACTGCAATTCCGTAGGCAACCCCGTTTATCACCATCATTCACAACTTCCGCACCCAAATCCCACACGCCCTCGCCACTCGGCGGAATCAACAACTTCATGCATGCCATCAGACCCTAAAGATCATCACAACAAAGCCACCAAGATGCATGCAGACGCAAAAGATCGCACCTTCTTGCCATGAAGATCTAAACCCACACGTCATTTTTGTTCACACGTCCAAAAAGACGAACTTCCGTCAGGAAGAATCCCCAACTACCACAACCGAGATCCTAGACGTATAGATACTAAAACACACCCACACACACACACAAACACACAAAAAACACCAAGAAGTAATGGCCTACAGAGAGAAGAATAAAAAATGTGTATCATTTGCAAGAATCCGGATGAAAAATATAAACCCTAACCCTAAATCGCGAGAAAGCGAAGGGTGAAGTAGATGAAAGAGATCTATATGGGAAGTCAGAGATTGATGATCACCTTAGAGAGGACGGGGAACGGATCTGGACAGGGGAAGGATCAGTGGGAGAAGAGGAGGGATGCCTGGAATCTGGACTGGTTTCTCTGTAGCTTCCAGCAGGAACAAGAGGCGAGCAGAGAAAGGCCCTTCCCCCCTTATATAGGCGACGGCGGCCCGGAACTTTTTTTATTGGAGAGATGTGGAAATAAGATTTCATAAAAAAAACTCACTAATGGTGCCTTATTAGTGCCTTGGGTTCGAGAATAAAAAGGAATAAGGATGGGAAACAAGGAGAATAAATATCTATTCTTTGTTCGACTGGAGGATAGGAATAAGGAGAATAAGGTGAAATAAAAGTAGGTAAGGTGTGATAAAGATAAGAATAAGAGTAAAATACGATAGAATAATGGGGAATAGTCGTACCACTGGGAAACGTGTCGGGAGGAGAATTTGCATCTTATTCCAGGGCGTATTCTCCAACCAAACAGAGCCTAAAGTCATTGGTAGAAATGACATGCATTGAATTGACTGGATTTATAATAATCATATGATATGGTTTTAATATATTAAATTAGGGATTAGGAACTATCTATTGAATTTCAACATCGTAATCGGTTTTATTGTGAGCTTGTGAAATTATAATCAAAATTATCGGATAGTTTGGATCATTTTCCATTCAGTGAGGTTTGCTATGAAGTAGATTGTTCGATTGTGATCGAAAGGTGATGCTTGCAACATGATATGGTATAACGTTGAGCACAACATATCATTGCACTCTCATTAAATAAATCTATAGATAAAATATAAAATATTCAACCATATAAATATGCATGAAAGTTTTACACATGTTTGAACTTTTTTTATCAACTTGGTTATGACAGATGAGGTAATTATATATGTGCAATTTATGCATCTACGAAATGGACACGTTTATGTGTGTGTGGGTGTGGGGGAAGCTACATCGGGGCTCGGATGTGCAGCCAACTAGCTACACCTGATTGTATTTCTTATTAATTAATTATTTTTTAAAAGAAAATCTATGGAGATTTACTTAATTCACTGAGTTGAATATGTGTTTTAAATTTCATGTAAAACAAACATTCCTAACATGCCCATCTAGATAAGATCAGTTTCAACAATTATGAGACCGTTAAAATGTCATAGTCTTGATGGAGATGATAGAAGTGTCGAACTTACTTGAAGTTGGCATGAGACCATGGTGATATATGGTAATTTATATCCCACTGGGCTTCATTTCAAAAACACAAAAAATCAATGAAAAAATGGTCTGGATGCATACATACATACATACACACACACAGATATATATATATATATATATATATATATATATATATATATATATATATATATATATATATACACAGAGAGAGGAAAGGGAGCCTGCTCTACATAGCAGGCAACTTCCCTGCTGCATGCATCTTGTCCGTCGATTCCGATGTCCGCAGGCCGTTGGATCGAACACCGTGCCCACGTTTCTTCTCCCCTCCTCATCTTGTCGCACCCTCCGCCTCTCGGCACCCCCCGCACACTTCCTCCAGCGATGCTTTCCTCCTCGCCGACACTCGTGCGTGCCTTCTACTTCGACGGTGCCCTCTTTCTCGTCGTCATGTGAGAGTTTCTCAAGCTCGACCGAGTCAAGCATCTCCTGGACGAATTCCTACTTTCATGGCAGGGAATTTCCCTACCTTGTGTCTCCCCTCTCCAAATCCCTCCGTATCTACAACCCTCGCAAAACCCCAATTCTCATTTTCCTCTCATGTTGTCGCCCCCTCCCCACTTTGACTACGGATCTTGTCCTCCTCTCCCTCGCAACCACACGCTCACTATCGCACCTTCGCCTCCCCCCTACGCTACATGGCCTCCGGCTCACTTGCGCGACCGACCCGGTAGCCGTTGACATCCATGGTGTTGCTCGACATACAATGCAGCCATGGATGGTAGAGTGGCAAACTCTATGGAAGCACTGTAGATTTTGCAACATCCTGAATGTCAGCAGCACCTCGTCAAACATCTCCAACACTTTCTAGATTTTATGCAAAGAGCAAGGCAAACATGGTTTTCATTGTACACAAGGTGTTCGATATGATGCTGCTATTCTCTTTGTTAGGTGGAAAGTAGCTGCTTTACAAGATGATGTTCCTCTTTATAAATGGTGATATTGTGATCATTAATCCCTGAAGTTGCCATAGTATTAAGATCCTTCTTGGCTGCAAGCCTATCATCATAACTATTGTTGTTCTCAATTGAGTAGTCATTGCCACTTCAAAAAAAGGAATACCCTCCACACCTGACTCAAAAAAAAAGAATACCCACCTGGCTGCAAGCCCATCATCATAACTATTGTTGCTCCTTCTTGGCTCTAAACTTGGGATTTGTACTTGATTAAGCTAAGGTCACTCAAATCTAGTTATGCATGTTTGGATTCACGGACATGACTCATTGAAACCTTTTTCTATCTCTTTTTTATGTGAAAAATGTGTTTACTTCAACTCCAGATGGTAAATATAAGGAGTTGGTAATTCTTTCGATTGTTGACAATAAACAAGTATGGTTCATCTAAATTCAGATCGAATTTGATGTAAACAATGCTCATGAAATCTTTTTTTTGAAAGGAACAATGCTAATGAAATTCTCAGTAATAATAAACTAGACTACTGAGAATGTGCTCTCCAGGTGTTTGAATTAGTTTGAGTGAGTTAGAAAATTCTTCAATAGCTATGCAATGTGTCAAGTTGTTACCAATAAATTTACTTTGCATCATCAGAGATGTCGCTATATTGGTTACTAGGAATAACAGAATGAACTCAGAATCTCATACAATCCAAATCAAAATACAAATTTTAAAAAGATATCAGACATCCATCCCTCGTACTTGTTCGGTTGGGTTGGGTTAAGGATAACGAAGGAATACATATTGCATACAGACATATTGACTAAATGTAATCATGGTGTGTAACTATTATAGTTTATCATAGGATTATGTTCCTATATCTCAAGATAAATTGATGTTAATTTGCATACAGGCATGGCCTGAGTCAATTCTGTTGTACTGAAAAAAGATCAAAATAATGCCATAGATGAAGCAGAATTTCCAATTGTCTTAGATTGTAGACATTTTTACATAGAGTACATATAAATCTCACAAGATTCAAGTGCAACAACACCAGGAATATGAGTTTCCAATATGAAGGCACAAACAATCCATTCCACGTACAAATAAACATTCCACACAAATAAACGTTCCACAGATATGTGGTTTCAAACACTTTGGATGGGCATTATCCATTGAAGATCCACGATCGATGGTGGCTTAAATCCGTAGGAGCTTCAATTAGTTGACTTGTAGAAGCTTGGGAATTGCACTGCACACATCTGATGCACACCATCTTGGCTTGGCGACTGCTGCACAACCTGGGAGCAAATGTTCACAATAGTGTAGACGGCATGGCCCATCAACAACGTGCTGCCCGTGGATTTTAATCACCATGATCGCGTCTACAAATTGCGAAGTTTTTTCCTGTTTTTTATAGTCACAAAGGTTTGTTTTGAATCCTTCTGGAGGCAACCAAAGTGAGACATATCGATTACTAGTTGACACGAGCGAGCTGTCATGACCCTGCAGTAGTCCTATCTCGAGAGGCTACTTGTGAAAGTCGGTTTGTTGAGCTGGTACGAAGTCCGCTGAACCATAACTGAACCAGAAGGTCACCTGATCTAGATAGTATTAGCCACTTTTCTGATAGTGGGAATGAATTCACTTTTGCGCACCCCCCTTTGCTAAACCTATATATGAATTGAAACATAGAAAAAATGATCAGCACAACTTAGCACAAATACAACATCCAAGCTAAACAGACACGACTAAAGTAACCAAATAAATGAAGCAACCACTGGACACCAATGCGAGGCACCCAAATCATAGTTTAACTGATATAGTTTGTGGTCACATTTTAACAACAGAAAGAGTTCTGAAACTGTTCAAGAAATGAGAGTTCAACACTCTGATACAAACATTATATCACCAACAGAGGAGCTCCATGAAATATCTGATCATTGCAGTATTTATTTGACAAAAAATACAATGATTATAACAAGCAATAGAGGAGATAAAGATAAAACAAAGCTAGTGGTTGCATATGTCCACACCATAAAAGACTAGTTCTCTCTACAAGATGAGCATACTACTAACACAAGTAGATGGCAATTAAAAATAAAAAACCCATTTTCCAGGAAGAAAAGTCCTTAATAATGCATGCCTCCAGTTCCACCCATGGCAGGGGAATCCTTCTATTTCAGAAGATATCGGAATTGTCTTGCTCACAAGAGCTACACCCCATTTTTTCTATATACATGGGTTGTGTCCTTTGTAAGACCTGTGAGGCTGATAGTGGGGAGACGTAGGTTTGGGACTTGTGACTGGAGTTGGATTGGAGATCCCATCCGCCATTGAATGAAGGTTATTCAGATCGATGCTTGTATAAACATTGTGGAAGTTTCCTGCGTATGGCCATGTAAGTAGGAATTCATCCAGGAGCTGCTTGACTCGGTCGGAGTTGAGAAACTCGCACAGGACGGTGAGGAAGAGGGCACCGCCGGACTAAAAGGCACGTAGGATCGCCGGCAAGTATGAGGGCACCGCTGGAGGAAGCGCGCGGGGGTGCCGAGAGGCGGAGGGCGCGATAGGATGAGGAGGGCATGCGTGAGTGGGTAGGTAGGGCGCGATAGAATGAGAAGAAGGGCGCAGGGAAGGTGTTCGATCCAACGGCTTGCGGACATCCGGAATCGACGGACGAGATGCATGCAGCAGGGAAGTTGCCTGCTATGTAGAGCAGGTTCCCTTTCCTCTATATATATATTATATATATATATATATGCGACATATATAGAGGGTCACATGCACATTGGCGTCTTGGTGAGAACCCATTCTAAGTCATACACGTATATTAGCAATAACTATATTTCTAATTATAGGATAACATATATTTAACAATTACTATATTTTCAATTATATGTTGTACATAAAAAAGGGAAGACGGTTTTGGAAAGAAAAGCTTCAAATTAGTGATTTCGTATAGATGATTAAGATCCAAACATTATGATCATAATATATATAATTCAGTCAAGAAATGGTTGTTGTGAGATCAGTAATAACAAAATAATAACCAATAGTTTACATCCAAATTATTACCTATACATAACTTTAGTAATATATATACATTAGTCAAGTAAATGTGTATTGTGAGATCAGCAATACCATAACAAATGGTTAGTTACCATTGTATATGTAATGAGAATTGCATTCATTTCAATAATATTTTTTCCTTTCGTCAACGAAGCATTCTATTTATTTAATTAATTAATTTTTTCCTTATGTGCATGTCTTCAATAACTTCTTTTTCAAAGTATCATTTCCATATTAATCGTATAGGAGGAGGATAAGTTACTGATTATATGTTAATTTCTTACTTGAGCAATGTTCATGCCTTACTAGCCATTATTTTGTTATTATTGATCCCATAATAGTCATTACTTGAGAATTGTATATATATTATTATACATGTATTATAAGACACACACACACGCACACACACGCGTGCGCGCACACACACACATATTACTGAATATATAACAACAATTTACTTAAGAACTGTATATATATTACTTGAGTATTGTCTCTAAATTACTAAATTCTTTTCAAAGTAAATACATATGAAAATTTCTTGATCATTTGTTATGGTTTTACTAATTTCACAACAAGCACTTACTTGTCCATTGTATATATATTACTGAATTTTGAACCATATAATAAATTAAATATAAATCTGATCTCGCAACAACCACTTACTTAACTATTGTATATATGTTATCGATTCCATTTGCACATGTTACGCATAATATATAAGATGTTACTTGTTGTTCAATCATTCTTACTAATGGGTTATGTTCAACAAGTTACTTAAGTAATTTAACAAGTTACTTGTGGTATTCATCACGTTACTAATATTAATACGGATATTTAATTTAACATTGTTTTATTAAACTAAGTTACCGATATGTAACCAACACTTTGTTTGTTGTTACTTGGCTTTATATCATTCGTGCTGGATCTGATTTGACAACACTCTTAATATAATTAATTCAAGAATGATAGAAAGACACGTAACACTTCGCAAAATGTTTGTAACATTGGCAAATGACATTAGTAACTTGATATAAATAGACATATATGTATAACAAGTAACTTTCACGTTTGTCTCAATAACTTTCATGTTTGTTTCAATAAAAAGCATATATATCTCATGATCCAAATCCTATTGCAAGTCATTCATTGTCTCTCCTCTGATATGATGTTCTCATGATCCAAATCCAATCGAGAATCATCGTTCATCATTACTTCTGAGATATCATGATCCTTCTGATATGGTGTTCTCACCTATCCTTCTGAGATGTCATGACTATTGCTGAATTGAGAGAGGGGGGGCATGGAATAGATAATACGGGTAACAAAATCCTCTCTATAATATGGTGTTCTCACCTATCCTTCTGAGATGTCATGACTATTCTCAGGGGGAGGGACTCCTATCGTGGCTTCGTTGTCAGCTCCAGTGACCAACACACCTGGACGCAATCTCCTGAGGGCTTCTCCTTCGCCCAGGCGCTTGATGCTGTTAGGCATCGTGGTCCCGTGGTCCCCTGGGCCTCGGTGGTTTGGAGTAAAAAGGCGGTTCCTAAGCATGCATGCACCCTTTATAGAGCGATCTCTAATAGGCTACCGACGATGGATAGGCTCAAGCATTTTGGGATTACTACAACGAGTGTTTGCTATCTTTGCGGTTGCGCAAGTGAGAATCGGGACCATATCTTCTTCCTTTGCGGCTTCGCGGAGAACACTTGGTGTGAGGTCCTTCGGGCTTTGGGGCTCCCTAGTCCTCCCTCCCTTTTGCTTCCCCGAATTATAGAGTGGATATCATCAGTCCACCAAGCCGAGATCAAGCTTCTCTGGTGCGCCACTCTTTCTTCTACTGTTTGGGAAATCTGGAAGGAAAGAAACCAAAGATGGGCATCCTCCCGCTCCTCTTCTCCATCCATCCTGGCGGCTTCGATTGTCTCCGGCGTCACCGCAACACGTTTTTGAAGAACTCTTGACTAAAATTCTCCCTTGAGGGCATCATTTATTTTTGCAACGCTAATTCGACATACTGTAATACTTGTCGATCTTTTTGTTTTTGCGGCTTTTCGCCTAAATCTTGTAAATCCAACTTTTTGTGAATGAATACAGTGGAACCATTACCCATCAAAAAATCCTCTCTTTCTCCATGTTATTTGGGATTCCAACAATTCAATTTAGGGTTGACTACATGTACTTTTTAATTCTAAAAGGTTTCTTTGTGATTCAAAATCCATTGTCCTTACAAAATTGAGCTCACGAGTACTTTCCAAGTATTTTAAGGATTATTTCACATTTTGAGATATAGTTAAGAAACTTTATTACTTAAGGATATGGGGAGGAAAAGGAGAGGGCTTGGCTTCAAGCTCCAAGTTGTTGGATTGTGCCCAGTTGTCGAGTCAAATATACAATAAGTCGACTACAAGAGTATATCTAACGAGTAACTATGAAGCATCCAAATTATACTAAGAACAATTGGTGGTTACTTGACTTTCAGAGAGAGAGAGAGAAACTTATACACATAACAAAAAATACCATTTAGATTCAATTGACTGATGGAAAACATTATTAAATTAAAATCCAAGTACTGGTCACGACAAAAATATTTGATACATGGCAACGTGTTCCATGATTAAAATAAAATATTAACTTAAAAAAATTCAAAACTAATCAATCGGTCCTTACTTATGGCCAATTGACATTTCCTTTGAGTTTTATAAGAACCATACATCATTCATAAATCAATTGACTTAGAGATGTGACTAATTGCAAGGAAGAGCATCATAGTTTAACTAAAAGACAAGATCGATTGATTGACCAAGTTAAGAAAAATATGAAGGTAAATGAATTAGGAATACTAAAATCAGGTACACGAGAATGGAAATGCATCACATACATATTTTTAATTGAATAAAACTTAAATTGGTTGGTGGTAATATTACACATGGACGTGGTCATGCTGAAGGCATGAATTGGGTTTCTATTAAATTTAGGGGTTTTTACCCGGCAGACCTCATAATCTTTGCAAATAACCTCTACGATCTTTGAAATATCGATATTCCTCTCTCGACTCTATAAACTTGCTCCGTCTTACCCCACAGACCTTGCCGTTAAATTGAGACATCTTGGGCTAACTTGGGTGAGTTAAAATCGAGTTAATCAAATCATATAAAATCTAACGGTTGAAATTCTTCTTCTCTTCCTAGTTCCTTCTTCTATCGTCTTCTTCACCTCCCCTTCCCTTCTTCAATCTACTGACGACAAAACCTTACAACACAGCGGAATCGTAGCCACGCCAAGCATGCAGCAGTATGGTTGAGAGAGGCGAACTGGACTGGAGGGATCGGGGCGGCGGGGGGGGGGGGGGGGGGGGGGTGGGGAGGGTCTTCGAGCAGGGCTGTAGGGGGGTTCTCGAGCGGGGGTCTCAGCCGGGCGGGGCTTTGAGCATGGCGGCGACAGTTTGGGTCGATCAAGGCAGCAGGAGGGTCCTCGAATGGGGCGGCGAGATTGGGGCCGGGGGGGGGGGGGGGGGGTTCGACCACGACGGTAACGGGGGGTTGGGGGGAGGGGGTCTTCGAGCAGGGCAGCAGGGGGGACCTCGAGCGGGGCGGCGGGGTGGGGGGGGGGTGTCTTCGAGCGGTCGGCCGGGGGGGGGGGGGGCGTTGCGACGACGAGGGGTTGGGGGGTCTTCGAGCAGGCGATAGGGGGGCCTCGAGCAGGGCTGGGGCCATGGCGGTGGCGAGGGGTCTTCGGCAGGGGGGGTCCTCGAGCGGGGTTGGGGTGGTCTTCGAGCTGCCAGGCAGGGGGCCGACGGGGGAGGGCCTTCGACTCTTCGAGCATGGCGGTCGGCGTGGGGTGGGGGGGGGGGAGGGGGGCTTCGTGCGGGGGTCGGGAAGGGGGTGGCGGCTTCGATCGGGTGGGGGCTCCGAGCACGCTGCCTGGAGACGTGATCGGGAGGGAGCAGTGGACCTGGGCTGCAGATCGTGACGAAGGACATGCAGGTGAAGTGCGAGGCCGGAGGTCGGGGAGGAAGAGGGCGAGGGTGGTGAAGGTGGTGGGTGCCCGGTGATGGGAAAAAAGGAGGAGGTTGAGAAGGAGTGGCAATTGACGTAAATTCGATAAATAAAATAGGTATAATATAAAAGAATGTAACGGTATCTGGTTAGTTTTAACGGGTAAATGGATGGGGATTAACCACATGGTTTATAGGATAAGAGTTAGCAAGTTTACGGGGTTCATGGAGGAATTACGTTATTTCAAAGGTCGTAGAGGTAATTGACAAAGATTATAGGGTCTGCCGAGAATTACGTTATTTCAAAGGTCGTAGAGATAACACTCGTGCATCATGAAACATGTTCTTGGATGTACATATAACATAATTATGTTGGTAGAGATGTTTCATATCGGAAATTATTTATGTAAACTATTATACGTCATTATAGCATCAGATATGTCCGATAAACAGAGACTGTGATATATTTTGAGAGACCATGTTAAGCTCTGGATGCACAACTTAAAGCAAGTGCTTCCAAGAGACCCTGTTAAGCTGTTCCTATATTTATTTATACCGGTGTCCTCATAATCTCTTTTTTTTCTTTGGGATCCCTTTTTTTTAAACACAGGATAATGTATATAAATGTATATCAAAGTCAGAATGCACGCATGTCAAAAAGAACAAACCCATCTATGAATTGAATATACTTGCTGCCTTGTAAATGCATGCTATGTCAAGCATTACCAAATAATCTAACTAAAATTTCCACGTAATCCCTTTTGGGATTTGCCAGATAATTAATATCATAGTAGATGAACTGATCGTCAACATTCATGATAATATACATCATACTTTTTAATGGAAAAATAATATCGATTTTGTAAAACAAAATCATAAAAATCGATTCCTTACTAAAACATGCCACCTACGACTCTGGAAGTGTGAGTTGATCTTCATACATAACATTGATAAGTATACATCCCGAAAATAAAAACAAGTTATCCGTTTTATTAAAAAAACTTGACAAGAACTTGAAACATGAAAAGGCTTGTTTTAATGCTTGTCCTTTGCATCGTAATAATGTCGCATTAATTTCTTTATTTACCAATATGCCAATGGTTGAATCTCAGATTCTGTAGGTCCTTTAGGTTGCCAAAACTGAGCACGAAAATCACATCCACGCAACTTCGTGTAGAAGAAAACACGCACCCGCATGGTTATGATTGGAAAATGGTCACACCTTATAATTCCTACATGTTCGACACATACCTTGACGGGCAAGAAGTCCGCCCTCAATGATTCCTTTTATTTCGTTGGATCCAGACTTTGATGCCGACTAAGAAGGTTATCGTTGCCGAATTCAAGAATGACAAACAAAATATGTCGTCGACGATCTCTCTCTCTCTCTCTTCCTCTTTCTTTCTCTCTCTCTCTCACAAAGGCAATGTGTAGGGAAGACATTGGAGTCACATTGTATTTATAGGCACAATCCAAGAGATAATTAATAATAATAAATTGGACTTAATTAAGAGATAGAGAAATAACCGACTTGAGTTGTTGGCTATTTTATCTCTTTTTATCTTATCATGAATTATCTTTAATTTTATTTTTATTATCCTCCCAAAAAGTCTAACCGTTACAATCTACCCTCCTTAAAGAAATTTCGTCCTCAAAATTTATACTGTAAAAAGTCACTTACCAAAGAGATGCAGACGTTGACACATTTCGTCCTCTAACTTTTTAGTCGCTTCTTCCCTCTGATGGTGGTACCAGAGTACTTTGACCATCGGAACTATGCAACGCTGCAACTGATGCTCTTTACAGTCTATGATACGAACCAATTTTTTTTTCATATGTTAGATTCGGCTGAATGTCTAGAACTTCATACTCGATCACGTGCGATAGATCGGGATTATACTTCCTTAACATTGATACATGAAAAACATCATGTAATTTGGAATAATGAGGCGGAAGAGCAACTTGATATGCTACTTCTCCCACTTTCTTTATTATCTCAAAAGGTCCCGCATATCTAGGACTCAATTTTCAGTTTTTGCCAAATCGCACTGTTCCCTTGGTAGGAGAAATCTTTAAGAACACATGGTCGCCTACCTCAAAATTCAATTCCCGCCTTCGACAATCAACATAAGACTTTTGTCTACTCTGAGCGGCTAAAAATATCTTCCGAATTACCTCCACACCCTTCGTACAAACTTGGACTAATTCATATTCCAATATGTATTTTCCCCCAACATCGCTCCAGCACAATGGGGATCTACAAGGTCGACCATATAATACTTCAAAAGGAACCATCTTAATGCTTGCATGATAGCTATTATTATAAGCGAATTCGACCAAAGAAAAATGTCTATCCCAATTTCCAGCAAAGTCTAGAGCACAAGCTCTCAACATGTCTTCTAATGTCTGGATTGTTCTTTCAGATTGACCATCGGTCTGAGGATGAAATGATGTGTTGAACTTCAAACTTGTACCCAAAGCATCTTGCACGCTCTTCCATAATAGGGAGGTATATCTCGTGTCTCTGTCTGACATGATCGATACCGGAACACCGTCAATTTCACTATCTCATTCACATGCAATTCAGCAAGGCTCTCTGTAGATTGATCTAATCTGATGGGTAAGAAATGTGCCGACTTCGTTAAACGATCAACAACCACCCAAATAGTGTCAAAGCATCCCTTCTTTGTTTTTAGAAACCCGCAAACAAAATCCATGGTGATATGTTCCCATTTCCATTCGGGGATCTAGTGATTGTAGAGGACCTACAGGCTTCTGATGCTCAATCTTTACATGCTGACAGATAAAACATACCAACACAAATTTTAATATCTTTCTTCATCTTAGGCCACTAAAACTTCCGTTGTAAGTCTTTGTACATTTTTGTAGTATCGGGATGAATGGTATACATGGATCTGTGAGCCTCTTCAAGAATTTCTTACTTTAATTTACCATTATCAGGAACCCACAGTCTATTACGGAATCTCAATGCTCCATCTATCCCGATTGAGAAATCAGATCCTTCTTTTTGAGAAGCGATTATCAATCTTTGGAGATCATTATCATCCTTCTGAGCCAAGATAACCTTCTCTACCAATGATGAGTGGATCTTCATTCCAGCCATAAGAGATCTAGTCTTCCTTTCAATAAAAGGGTTCCATTCCTCTAAATCTTTCATTACCTGCCATTGTAATTTCATACTTGCGAGCTTCCCTTTATATTTCCTGCTTAGAGCGTCAACGACTGCATTTGCCTTTCCTGGATGATAGTCAATGGAAAGATCATAATCTGATAGAAACTCCAACCATAGTCTTTGCCTCAAATTCAGTTCCTTCTGAGAGAAGATATACTTGAGGCTTTTATGATCAGTAAATACCTCAAATTTCTCTCCATATAAATAATGACGCCATATCTTTAGTGCAAAAACTATTGATGCAAACTCTAAATCATGTGTTGGATAATTTCTTTCAGCTTCCTTCAACTGTCGGGATGCGTAAGCCACAACTTTTCCATGCTGCATGAGGACACATCTCAAACTGGAGCCTGATGCATCAGTGTAGACTACAAATCCACCACTACCAGATGGTAGCGTGAGCACAGGAGCAATCGTCAATCTTTGCTTTAACTCTTGAAAGATTTGCTCGCACTTTTGAGATCATTCAAACTTTACATCCTTTCTCAATAATTGGGTCAGAGGTAGGGAGATCCAAGAAAATTTTTGGATGAATCTCCTATAATATCCTGCCAGTCCTAGAAAACTGCGGATTTCAGAGATAGTCTTGTGCTGACTCCAATTTAAAACAACCTCTATCTTTACGGGATCCACAGAAATACCCTTATTGGATACAACATGACCAAGGAATGCAACTTCATGAAACCAAAAGTCGCATTTGGATAGTTTAGCATAAAGTTGGCGTTGTTGTAATGTCTTAAGAACTAATCATAGATGCATTCGGTGTTGTTCGATATCTGGTGAATAAACCAAAATATCATCAACAAAGACGATCACAAACTTATCCAGGTATTCTCGGAAATACCCTATTCATTAATTCCATAAATGCAACAAGCACATTTGTGAGGCCAAAAGCATCACTAAGAATTCATAGTGCCCGTATCTTGTCCTGAATGTTGTCTTTGATATGTCTTCATTCCTAATCCTACGTTGATGTAACCGGATCGTAGGTCAATCTTGGAGAAGACTGCTACTTGCTGCTATTGATCGAATAGATCATCGATGCGAGATAACATGTATTTTCTTTATGGTGACTTTATTCAAAGCTATGTAATCAATGTAGAACCTAAGTGATCTGTCCTTCTTTTAATGAATAGGACGGGAGAATCCCAAGCTGAAACACTTGGTCTCAAGAACCATTTGTCTAATTTCTCTTGCAATTGCTTTTTCAGCTCATCCAACTCAGTAAATATGGCTGTAGTACTTGATAGTACATCAATAGGAAGTCAATCTCTCTTCTAAACGAAAGACTTTGAAAGTTGTCTGGAAAATATCGGAAAATCTTGTACAACCTCCAAATCCTCAAGTTGCACCATAGAGGGTTTTGTACTTATTATGCTAGCCAAAAAACTGTGCACCCTATGGCTATCGACCATTGCATGTCCATAGCCATCTCGTGGGACGATGAAGACTTGCAATCTCCATTCGCCTCATTCCCACGACGAGGGGCCATCTACAATGACGAAGTGTGAAATGTTCTATCGAATACTTAGATTTGCTAACCTAATGAACCTAAGTTTGATTTGGTCGGATACCTCATGACTAGAGGAACTCCTGCTCCGATACCACATGTAACGTACCCGATCGTCCGAGAATGATGCGGAAGCGAGAACTCGGCGGACATCTCGTGAACGTTACTTATAGCATCAATCATGGCATAAAAGAGCAGTAAAGAACCAACTAAAAATACTTTTCAATAATCATAATAAGGTCACAATTCCAAGAGTTCCTGAATGAAAGAAAAGATAATAAACTAGATGAAATCGTATCCACGATTTCCTTATTCCAATGGGCATAAAAGACGTCCTTCCAAAACAAACCCGCAGTAGTTCCATACCGATCCTACTTCTTGAAGACTGTGTCGTCTCCCTTAAACCGTTAATGATCTAATCCTCACATTCTCCTGAAAAAATTAGCAAAACATGTTATGAGCATAACGCTCAGTATGTGCCGAGTTAGGGTCAAGTTGGCTAGCGTAGAAACAAGTCCCGAAAGTCATTATCAATTTATTTAATGTATATAACTAAATTTCTTTCATAACCATGAATGACATAACATATTTGCACATATACCCGTAAGTTTTACTATATTTGCATGTATGTCCATAATGTTCATATAAATTGCACATATGCACTTTACAATAACATAATTGCACATGTACCCTTAAAATTACCATAAATGGCAAATATGCACATACCATTGACATAAATTGCATATATGTCCATAACATTAACATAAGTTTCATACGTGTACTTAACTTTAATGGAACTTACACATAAGACCATAACAGTAACATAATTACATATATGCACATAATATTAACAAATATTGCACATATGCCCATGACATTTTTCATGTTTAGAGTGATCTTGATTGGCACTTCTTAGGCGGCTTTGATGGCTTTGATGGCTTACCGCCGGCACAAGCGGTTCATAACAATATATAACATGACAGTATATCTACAACTGTGGAGGACTTATCTTTTGCCTCACGCCCCCGGTAGGCGTTGGCCCTTTAAGCCCTTACAACCCGTAGTTCGAGTCGGTGCCAAAACTTAATATTGACTTTAATGATGTGCTATCTTTTACAACCACTGCTGAATTTTATATGATTTGAAAAATCATCTTATAAGAGGGGTATTTGGACTATGCGATGTGATGTTGCGGTATCATCAAAATTAAATAATATAACATACACGTGAGATTATAGATAACACTCGTGCATCACGAAACATGTTCTTGGATGTACATATAACATAATTATGTTGGTAGAGATGTTTCATATCGGAAATTATTTGATGTAAACAATTATGCATCATTATAGCATCAGATATGTCCGATAAACAGAGACTGTGATATATTTTGAGAGACCGTGTTAAGCTCTGGATGTACAACTTAAAGCAAATGCTTCCAAGAGACCCTGGTAAGCTCTTCCTATATTTATTTATACCGGTGTCCTCATAATCTCTTTTTTTCTTTGGGATCCTTTTTTTTAAACATAGGATATAATATATATATAAATGTATATCAAAGTAAGAATGCACGCATGTCGAAAAGATACCTATGACTACCTGGAATAAAAGTCACATATCTCAGATCTATAGAAACCTATGACTATGAGACCCTAGTCACCTTCAAAGTGATGTATTCATGGAGTTCAGGAATAATATTACTTTAAAGGATATCGAAGTTCATATGTCAAACACGGGCCTCTGGGTTATTGTGTATGTGTGACAACTATACATTCAAATCCCTATCATTCATGTGCATATTTACCCTTTCTTTTGATTTGTTGTTGCTTTTGTTTCTTTACTTACTAATATAACTAATACAAGAGACTCAAACCCAAAAATAATAGAGAAACGCAAAAAACTCATGAAATATCACCTGTATATTGTTATATTTCATTAATAATACTACAATATATATTTCTTATATGGTTTTCCTCAAGTTTTGATAGTCCAACAATGAGATTGTGTATAATATATAGTAGTGTTATATTAATAGATACTATGTACATATTATGAAGAAGAAAACTAAAAAAAAACATAAAAACCACAAAAACATGTATTTATCTTGCCTTTTGGGTATCATTAATATCTACATCTTCTATTTTGATCATCTTTTGACTTCATTTACTATTTTATTTATTTATTATTTTTATTTGAATCTTCTCATGTAGCCATGTGATAGATTCAACCAACCCTATCTCAACTTGCGTCACAATCGCCTCTTTTTGGACACTCTTGGTACCTCTACTACCTCATATATCCACCGATGATTGTGGTTAATGGGTCCAACATCCGATTGTCATGCTCACATGACATGGTCAGATTGGTCTACCTTTCACAATTAATCATCTCATTCCTCCACTCATGCGGGGGCCTACTATGACATGGTCAGATTGGTCTACCTTTCACAATTAATCATCTCATTCCTCCACTCATGCGGGGGCCTACTGCAGCTCCATGACCCATATGCACCCACTGTCATAACTGCTTAACTCCTCCTCTTGCGATATCGTCCTACCTTTGTCGTTCTTATCACCCAGCCCATTGAAATCCCAACCAACTATGGGATAAAAGCCTCAAGGAAAACCCTAATTATATATTCACCATTTTCAAGAGACAAACATCTAGCTCTAGGGTTCTCCTAGGTGACAACAAGGGGAGGATGAGTCGAGTAATGATGAGCAAACCCTTATATTCGACGTAATCTACGGATCGAAACTCCATGTAGTAGAAGTCATCGTTGCTTTTGAAGCTTCATGGTAAATCGTCGACCATTGAGGTAAGGACCGACCATTCTCCGAGCAAACAATTCATCGGCAACAATACACATCATGTCCATTTTCTTGTTCTTCTTTTTCTTTCCTCTTCGATCCTTTGTGCTTCTTATTTTTTGTGGTGTTCCCAATTCTCTTGATTGCTCCATCATTGTTCACCTAACTCTATCACCATCACTCCTTTCTGATCCCTCTCGCTTCCCCTTCTATTCTATCATGTTTTGATCCTCTCCGACAATATATGGTCATGAGATCCTACTCCTTGTCTCCACCTTCGTGAAGTATGCCCATCCATAGTCATTTATCCTCTCCAATAAGATCCCCTTATGAGTTAAATAGAGTCAAGAGCAATCCGTTCTCCTTGGAGGTAAGCCAAGAAGCCATTTTGTCTCAACCAAGAGGAGTCGTCAGAGATCGACCTTCCTTGTCTGAAGGATCTCCTCTGTTAAGAAGAGAAGGATGAGTAGATGCCATAGATTGACTCTTTTGGGGTCAACGTACAACAATGACAGCCTTGATTAAGATCATCAAAACCATATACCTCCCCATGTAGTGACACATGGGTGTATCCAAGCCATTATATAAAAGAAGCTTGTGCTATTCTCATTTGTCGAAGGTCCCTCGATGCTTTGATATTCAATTGAAGAGCATCAACTCCTTCTGCAACCATCAGATATGTGCAACGGATACATGAGGTATAAATTACTACGCATCCCTTCAAGTTTTTGATGAATATGTGATTCATTAGTCTAATTAGCTGAAAATGGAGCATTGTCATGAGAAAATTAGGTTCATTCACATGTTTATATCATAAAATTATCTTTCATACACTTGTAAATATTTTCCATAAATTAACATTATACTATGCATTCATAAGCATTTGTACATTTTCTCTTAACTTCAAGAATTTTTAATTAATTCATCATAACTCCAATTGACCTAAAGATGACTCCATTATACACATATAACTAACCTTATTCAAAGAAAAAGCCTAAAAAATACTAGCTTGTGCATATATGAAATAAACTCAAACCCTAATTTCAGGATAAAAAGTTTTAAATGTGATATCGCTCTCATACAACATCTAGTTTCACTCTACTCACTTTTATATTAATATACATTCAAATATCTAAATATCAACACTAAATTCAAAATAATAGGAATTCAATTGTGAATATCATGTTTGAGGACCTATTTGTGCATTGTACATATTCACTGATTTTTGACCTATTATTTCATGTATATATTTGTCTCTTCTTGATTTATTTCTTCTTCATTTCTTTAAATCAGAAAGGCAACTCAACCCACAAAATCACAAAAATGACATTGGAGTCCATTGCTCATTTCACATCATGTTTGACTTCTGTATAGATTATTGATTCAAAAAACCAAATAAAAACGACAAAATTACAAAAATAAATATTTTATATACATAAAATATCACAAAAATGCATATCTTTCATTCGCGTTCCATTTGCATCTGAGCCTATATGTACATTGTAGATTGCATTTAGATCTATAGTTTTCATGTTGAGTATTTTTGCATTAGAGGTCATTTTCTATTTTATTTATATTTTCAATGCATTTCATGCATTGATCAAACCTAGGATCAATAGACAACACACATGTCTTCTTTTGATTTATCCATGTCAGCCTCTTGGTCAAAACCACCTCCCCTTAGGTCAATGCCCCTTTGTCATTTAACCTAGACCATTTAGACCATTGGATCAAGATTTATCGAAAGGTTGTCATCATAAGCCCCATTTCCAACCGCCCCTCTCTATCCTTTGGATCTGAGAAGATCCAACAGTCATGCCCTCCTTTCAACCCTCCACCCGGTCGATGCCCTCTGCTGCACCCACTTCCTCCAGCTGCTCTGGCCTGCGTCGCCTCGCTCTGCCTTCTTTCGATCAGCCTCCAACTTAAACACCCAACTCTGAACAGCCCCCAACTACATGCCTAACAACCGTAGACCCAAATCCTAACCATCCTAAGCGATAACCCTTTGATTCTCATCAAACTTACTACTTGCAACTTATCTTAATCCCACCTAACAAACCACCCCATCGTTATCCCTCTAAGTGATGTAATCCATTGGTAAGAAGGAGGAGGAAACTGATTCTGATATTAAGCAACTAGCTGCTGCTGATGGTATGGTTGGCGGTATGCCATCTGCTGGCACTGGTACTGTTATCTCTAGTTGTCCTTGGTACGGAGACTGGTGGGATTGCTGGTGCTGGAAGGTCCGTCCTCCCTACCGAGGAATGAAAGGACAAATAGCTATACTTGGACCTTGAGATTGTCCTCCAAGATGGGTCGGAGCTTGTTCATTGCCCTACACAACATTTACCTCTTGAATCTATAGAGGTGGTGGATAGAAAGGCTTGGGATAATCTTGGGGCTCTGGATGATACACTACCATCTCCTGTTGTAACGATGATAGTCTACGGTCGGGTGTCTGCACGTAATACACATGCTGAACTGACTGGGGAAACCCTTGATTCTACTAATGGGATGGCTCCTTCGGTTCGGCAGAATGCTCAACTAATTCTTTCACAAACTGACAAGCATAGATGGTGCTCACCAAAAGCTCAAGCTGTTTAGAAATATGATCGAGCTTGTCCAATGATTTTGTTCTTTATTCGATCACTTGTAATCTATCAAGGTCTTGTGATCGTTTCTCGATGATATCAACTTTAAAAATATGGCTCCCAATGATGATGAGATTGGAACTCACGTCTCTCTCTTCTTCATGGTATGATGCCACATTCACAGGCTTATGCGAGATCAATGGAGATTTCTGAAACATGGGGGTCGAAGATAGGGCGGTTGAGCCTTCAACCATTTCCTCGAGGATCTGCCACACTACATCTCCGTCCTTGTTGAAGTGCAATCACCTATACACAAAATTCTACAAGCCATGGGTTTCTTGGTGTAGTCACCCGAAGAAGTTCTGAACTAGACTGGTCTTCAGCATTTCATAATGGGGCACTTTTCCATGAGATCTTTAAATCTTTCACACATCTCATGCAGTGGTTCGTGTGACAAATTGGGTCGAGTTAGAGATCAAGGCTCGCTTCTGATTTAAACACCCCAAGGGATAATATTTGTGAAGGAAGACAGATTTGAGCTCCTCCCAGCTCGTCACCACCTTCCCAAGGTGATTAATCCCCAGTATAATGCCTTATCTTGAAGGCTGAAAGGAAAGGCAGTCTTCTTTACTATCTCCAAAGAAATGTTATGGTAGTTCATTGTATTGCAAATATACTTAAATTGGCGCATATGGATGTAGATCTCCTCGTTGGTGTTGCCATGGAAATTCGGCAAGAGAGGGATCAATGATGGTTTCAACTCGAAGTGTATCTGGTGAAGGATACTGTGAATCCTTCAAGCTCATCACGGAAGCGTGTCGATCGCATCATATGCAATCGGGGCAACTAGTCTCTTGATGCGACGGAAATTAAAATTTTTTAAAATTAAAGATGAAACCACATGATCACGAGAACACTTCTCGGATCGTTTCATCAAACCACAAAGTATAAGGAATACCTCTTGAAGCATGGTTGTGATAGCGAGATCCCAAATAAGAGATCCTCTTGTCTCAAGTCCGATCCATGAAGAACGCACTTGCGGGCACGATGATGAGTCGCGTTCCTCCCGCAATCCTTGATGAAGATCCAAGCAATGGATCCCCTGATTTCGTCAAGCAAAATCCGTCGTCTTCCTTTAGAGTAAGCAACTCCAAAGAAGAAGGAGATCCTCGAGTCGTCGAAGGCGAAGGCACGATGCTCTCCTCCTCAATATACAAAGTGGACGGCCACTTGAAATTGAGAGAGAGAGAGAGAGGCTAGACAAGAATGAGAGAGAGAGAGAGAGTAGTAGTCTTCTACAACTCTTTATGATGTACCAAGAAAGGCTAGCCTATCCCTCCTTTTATATTAGTTTAGGATCCAATGGATCTCAATCCATGGGACACATAGATCAAACGACCATGCTTGGTCTATGTAAAATCAATGGCTATGATTGTTGTTGGCTAAAACCAATAACATTAATTTATATTTAAATTAAATATATGTTGTAACATTATCAATACAATTTAATTTAACATAAATTAATTTCTCAAGAGATAATGTGATAACAAAAAAGGGAGGCAACAAACCACCCTAAATTATAGGGGGCGTCACCTATGAATAAGTCATAGGTGACGCCACCTGTTATTTAGGTGGTTATTTTGTCTCCTTTATTTTATTTTATTATCTCTATTATTGCAATAATATCAACCAATTTAATTCCAAATTAATTTGTGAATATTTCCATCATGCCATTGAAAAATATGTGAATCAAATTCACAACCCAAACTAATTTGTAAATTACATTTCCAATTAATTAATAAATGTGAATCCAATCCACATTTAATAATTAACAAATGCTATTTACGAAATTTCTCTCTCTTGAATATATGTATATTATAAATCATATTTATAACACACATATATCATTGATAGCATTATCCACATTCTCTAATCCTTGATAATTAAATCCCATTTAATTATCTTGGATAATTATTATAATATGAATCCTATTCATATTATGCTTGATAATTAAATCTCATTTAATCATCAAGTCCTTCTTGCTTGGATACGCATTTCATCAAATGAATTATTCTTGAACCATTTCAAGAATAATGTGCTTTCTCCGCAGATACTTGGAGATAAGGACATAATGATTGTATTATTCTACATATAGTGACTTGGATATTGAGATATTGTCTCAAATCCAGATCTTACGAACCTCCCACAGATGCTTGATTAAATCAAGACCGCAAATCTAATCTTCTCATTGAATCTGAATCTCATTCAGACCAATGTCCAACACTTGGACTAAGATCAAATTGCTTCTCTACTGGAATGAGTCACTAAAATCCAGACCTGTTTCATCACTCCCTCAGAATGTAAGCGTCATGGATATACAATCATTTATAATCACATCACCCTCAGGTATTCCCAATACCTGTACATCCTGCATACTGGAAGACCTATGATCAACCCAAAGATCAAGATCAATTATACTGTCTTCTTCAGGGTTTCATCAATAAGTTTCTCATTTGATCATTGGGATTCGGTATCGATCATATACTTTCCAAAAGCATATATCATACCTAGGTCTTGATCATATACTTTCCAAAAGTATATATCAAACCTACAAATTCAGTCAAGCTTCCAAAGCGAGACGACCGTGCACGGAATTTGATTCTTCCCAATATCTCATGAGTGAGCTCATGTCTTCCGGTTCAGTAGTGAACCTGTATGATCCCTTTGAGAGATCGTATTACTCATTTGGTGTATAGACCTTGGTTAGGCTATCAACCTATCGGTCTGCCAAATGTACATACTCAGGCATATAGTAATACATCTGTCTCCAGTCAGAGGATGCGTGCCTATATCGTGACAGCATACGACATAGGACTTTGGTTATCTCGATCTTGTTTAGTCAACTCTTTGACCTAACTAATCTGATACCTCTGAATCTCTATTCCTATGCAGAGGACCTGCATCAAGAGGTTGGTCGGATATCAACCTATGTGAGAAAGGATTGCCAACTCCTACTCAGGCTGGAGATCACATCTTAACAATCATTTGACGGTGCTTGATGAGTTCTCAATCTAACTCTTTAGATATTCATCCAAGCACCAACCTCTATGATTCAATAATTGAATCAACAGTTGTATGATCATTAAGATAGCCATGGTACATAACCCTAATTGTATTAAGGGACCTATTATGCAAATTAATTATGCTTCATTTCAGATCAGGGAATGATATTCGCAATAACATTTATTGCATAATGGCTCGTCGTGGGCTCGCATGTCCAACATCTAGATCGTAGGTATTCGGATCCACTCAGTAATCCGGCCTGTGCCAGGGATGTATGTCTCCTTCAGAGTTGGTTTGGGTTGCCCAACTCTCTCCTCTCCTCTACGATGTCCTACATGATGGTTATCATCATTTCCACCACGATGTTCTTCATCCTCTCCTCCTCAGCTTTCTCTATCCCTCCTCAGGTCATTAAGCATTTCTCTAAACACAACTTGGGCAAGAGCTTGGTCTGTCAACTGTTATTGAATGGCTTGGATTGATGCTAGCAACTGAATGCTGACCTTGTTATGGTCCACTGTCTCATCCGAAGTTGGTCCCTTATCACGTCTCTGGGGAGCCATCCCAATGTGATACTATGTCTCAGGATTCTGATCATGTGAAGAATATGCATTGGTAAATAATACCCGATCAATCCTTAGAAAAAAATTGAGCAAGTTCGAGATAGGAGCCACCCTCGAATAATGAATTTATTGGTGAAAGAAATGTGGTGAAGGAGGGAAGATCGGGACAAGAGTTACCTTGGTCCTAGAAGCGAGTGAAGATAGGGAAGTCCAAAGAGAAGTCTGCAAGGTCCAAACTCATTTCTTGGAGATCACCCATATTATTAAAAATGTCGGTATCCAAGAATCGATGTAGGTGTTCACAAGATCCGAACAAAGCCATCCTAGATGCAACATCTTGGGAGTAAAAAAGAAGTGAATGATGGAGTAGATGAAGGAAATGAAGAATTTCAAGAGGGTTTGAGAGAAAAAGGCTCAAAATGAGCAAGGAAAAGAGAAGTGATAAAAGAAGTGTGAAATAAAAGATGCAAATGCACGATATTTTTGATCTTGACCCGTTTAAACTAATAAATCAAATCACAAAATAAGGGTCAATTCACTAACTCGACGCGATGAGCCGTAAGAGTTCGATAATTGTCTTTTCATTTTTATTGGTTGTATCAGGCAATTTTGTTAATTAGTCCTTAGACGACTAACCCTATAGGCGAATGAGTACTTCCAGAAAAGTATGCCATACTTCCCACTTGCTTTGTAACCAGTAGCCTATACTTTTTAAAGGTCCTTGTTATCATATCTAGATCATTACTCAGTAAAAGAAGTAGAGGGAGAAGCTGATAGGAGAAATCGATACTTCGGACCAGGTCTACAAGCATACAAAGACCTACTCGGACGTGAGACGACGTGACAGATACTCCCGTGAGGGAATGGCCTATGAAAAATACTTCACTCTAAGTCCGCAAGAAGACTAAGCCCTACTCATCCACCACGATAGAAGCATCAATACTTTGTGCATCCAAGAAATGGCCAAGGTAGTAACCATACTGGGATTTGGGCTCTATTCCTTAAGAATCATGCCTCACTATGCCTAGAAGGTACCTGAATATAAGGAGGGTGTCATGAACCCAAAATAATGAAGTTCAATTAATCGATTTTAATTAGGTCAAGGTTTGCTTAACAATCTCCTTTTTTTTATTTATATGGTTTTCACTTATTTTGAGTACGTTCATACAAATGCCTAACGATTTGATCAATTCTTTGCTTGACTTATGTGGTCGAAATCAGAGGGAGAAGATTGAACATCAATACAAGTTAGAAATTAAATGATGCGATGCTCAGTAAGAAGACTTATAGTGCTCCAAGCTCTCTCCACGTGGGATGCATGATAGAAAATTTAAATCTAATCTATATACAATGAAGAAATTACCCTAGAACATGGGCTACTATTATCATGAAGAACTTGTTCAATTTGACTAGATCCAAGCATGGAACTATAAATACAGAAATGATATTAGGGCTTCAGACCTAATTTAATCTAATGATCTAAGGGCTCGTTCCACAAGACGCAAAAAAAGTCAGAAAACATAAATCACAGATAAATAGATACAAAGGAAAAATAGGATGAATACAAGTAGAATGCGATGAAAATACGGAAAATCGATTAAGTCCCCCAAGTGAACAATCACTTGGTGAAATGAACTTGTGAATAGTTCAAGTGTCCAAGTATTCAGGTCTTGTATTACGAATTAATGAATAAATCTCTCTCACACAAAAAATAAACTAAATCTATACTATCGGTGGGCAAGGAACCACGGTCTCCATTGCTCTTGAGTGCATCGAATCTCCAAGGAAATTCTCCCTCGATAAGAAGGCTCTCACAACAAATTGAAATAAGAAGACGATTAGAATATTCTCATATAAAGTAGGATAAAGAAAGAAATATACAATGAAGTAAATGATGGTAAAATGGCTAAGTGTTTACCATATGCTTTACAAATTGATGATCCCGTCAACGACGCAATTTGAAAAACATGAGAGATCAGGGTATCTAATGTTCGGTCTTGGAGGGCCTGCGATGTCCAACAAGTCACATCCGACAATCGCTGTATCGACGCCTCTCTCGGCTCTCAACACCCGACTCAAGTGACAATCGCAATAATTAACCTACAACAATGATTAAGCAATAGATGTATGTAAGCTAAACTTTATTATACCCTACAAGAATGCGTATAGATGACAAGCAATAAAGGTCGAACTACAAAGAAGCACACGAGGTAGAGCAACAAAAATGAACAGACAACTTCACGAAGTCTTCCTTTTTTAAATTTTTGATATTTTACCGCATTTTCAATTCTATATATATATATATTATGTTTTAATTATGTAAATTTTTAATTTTGTTTTTTTAAATAAAACATAGATTAATATCTAATATATAATTATATATAGTAAGAATATATAAAAAAAGAGGTAAAATGGATTTTTCAAATATAGGAATAAACTCAAAATTTAAAAAACAAAATATTTTAGAATCTTATAAGTTTTTATATTTTTTGTGATTTTTGGATATTTTTTTGAAGTTTTTAGGGATTTTTTAAAAATAGATACATAAAGTACACAAAACAGTAAATAGGGGAACTTGAAATGGGTTAATAAATATTTATCAAATCATATTGGACTCAAATTCAATTATCCTGATTATTTGAAAATACAAAAAAATCATAAACTTAAAACATATTTTTGTGATTTTTCTGTGAATTTTTTAGAATTTTTATAAGGTTTTTTGTGTTTCATTTTTCAAGAGTTTTCAATAATATTTTACAAAAATATTTGTAAAGAAATTAAAATATACTTAAGCTAATACATATGATTTTTTTTGGATTTTTTCAATTTTTTGTAATTTTACGAATTTTTAAATGCTAACTAGGAGAAAATGAAATGTTTTTGGTTTTTTATAAATAAAAACTATTTTAATCATTTTAAGAAAATATATGTTATATAAAATAGTTTTAGGCACTTAAGATAATTTTCCTAGATTTTTTACATGCAAAAAGATATTTTTACTAACTAAAATACAAGTACAAAAGTTAATCTAAAATACAAGGACCTAGTTGTAATTTCTACAAAGTTTCTAAGCTTTTAAGAACCTTAAACAAAATCCAGGCACATAGGTGAAATGTTGCCACAATTAAAATACACTAAACACACAACCAGGTGTAGAAATGCTAATATAGATAATAGGGTAAGCATACAAATTTCCCAAAAAATTACAATTGATATTTAAAGTTCAGGGCCAAATATGAATACACAAACCTGGAAGGGTATCCATGCAAAATACCCACCTGCTCATGAACACAAGCACATGAGGTAATGCAAAAGGACTAAAGTGCAAATACCAAAAAGCTCAGGATCCTTAATATAAATATTATAGAACTTTTACAACTACAAATGAAAGTTTATAGGCTAAATATATTAAAAAACAAAAAGACGAAGGGGAAATGTTGCAAAATACCTCTCAATAGGCGTTGGCGAGCGACAGAGATAAATTCACTTATCTACGTTGAGTCCAGGCAATGGTGGATGGCGATTCGCGAAAGAGCGGCTGAGATAAGATCTCAATGCTCGATATGATGATGGTGTGGCACTTAATCGAATGGCTACTGTTGCACATGGTGTTCGTTCTGAATCCAATAGCTCAGAGATGGCCTGGAGGAACAAGGTTGAATCTTCACCTGGGCGAGCTTCGATTGACTGGATTTACGATATCCGACCATTTGGAGAGCTCCTAGGTGAATCAAATGAAGCTGATGCTCTTCCGCAACTGTTGATACGATCCAAAGGGTCCAGATCCCATCGGTGGGGACTTAGAGGCTCTGTGAAGAATAAGCATCTAGGATGTCTTTGTGCTGAACAAAAATCGACCCTAACTAGGTCTATCTGCTACAGTACCTGCACGGTTAGCTAAAAGGTGAAAAGGCGAGTGGTCTTGGACTGATTCAAGGTGGAATTGGGCAGAGACATGTCATGGCAGAGAATCTCTAATGGAGGATGGAAGATAAGCTTCAACTCGCTCTGATTTGTGCAAAATCAGAGGGGAAATGGTGGGCGAAATATGAGAAGCAAAGCGGTTAAGAAATGGTGGCAAGAGCGGGTCAAACCAGTGAGGGAGTACATGGAATAGAGCTGGAGCTTGAAGCTCCAACTTACTTGATTTTTTTGGATTTTTTTCGATTACTTAAGGCTAAATAAAATAAATATAAAGTTACTACTATGCTAGAAATGAAAAAGTGGAAAGGAAGTGATTGAGAATAATGGCTCACTTGACCTGGAAGGCCTAGGAATAATGTTCACATGACGAAGCTCCGACGAGGATTGAATCACCTCAGAATTGCCTTCTCCTCACTATGGATCAAAGGGAACCACTTCATGTCACCAAAGGTTGCACCAAGACCCGATTCAAGGGGGAAAAATCTACTCTAGAGGGATTAAACCTCAAATCAAAATCATGGGTTTTGTTTTATAGCTGCGACGAAGGAACTCAAAAGATCCAGGGTTTCCGCCTAATATGATGCTCATTTGATTAATCTTTTGGTCTGACGTGGAAGATCAATTATCAAGAGGCAACTTTCATGAAATACTTGAGTTGATTCGACCAGTGTAGTGTGAAGGAAAAATTGATGAAAAATGGATTCGATGTATCTGATAAGGCAAGCGAGTAGGCTGCCTCCGTTGACCGACAGGTCAACCGAGGGCGACTCTGAATGGTCCACATAGGACCAAGTCAGGACAAAATAGAAGAGAAAATATGAATTAATTCGAAATAAAATAGAAAATGATTTTATTAAATAAAACTTAGAACATGAATGTTGTTTCTTATTTTATGTACTATTTTAGGTTATTTTTATATTTTACCGACCTATTTATTATAAGTTGATTTTTATATGTGTATTTATAGGTGTAAATACCCATGTATTATGTATTTTATTGTTATTTTGTATTTTATATTCTATTATTTTATTTACATAATTTATATATTTACTACATATTTAAATATATATTTACATATTTTTATTTTATTTTTTGAATTTATTTATATTTGTAAATAAATATGGGTATGTGTAATATATGTATATATACTTATATAATTTATGACATTATTTTTTAATGAATTTTATTGGTTTATTTTTATGTTTTTGTTTCTAATATATTTAAAATAATATTTACATGCATTTTAAAAAATAATATAAAAAGAGTAAAGAATGATTTAAATGAATAAACATATATAGGTATATGGTACAATGGGACCCAAAAAATAAACTTTTGTATCTTAATACTGATTTTAATAAAACCATCTCCATTAGATAGATAATTTAATTTATAGTATAATAAAGAGAGTTTGGTCAATTTTGAGTTCATATGGAGAAGATATGGACTTGTAAAATTTTGTTTGCGATTTTTTCATCTGTGTGTACAAGTCACAAAGTATGTTATTTTTATGTGCACTTATTTTTCTATTTTCCTATATATTATTATGTACATATTTTGTGTTGAAAATATCTTTATTTGAAGTGTGTAAGAGAGCGTATAAAATAGTGTAAGTTTTAGTTATATGTACATTGTATTGGGTACCTAGGGTTTCGAGGTGACTATGCGATTTTGTTTGTATTTATTGGCTCTTATTTCCCCTACTTTATACGTTGTCAACAAAATCAATAGTGACTTAGTCTCGGGGTTTAGGGTTGGTCGGTATTCATAATACTTCCTTTATTTTTTTATTTTCTTTATTTGTTTATTTTGTATTTAAATATATGTATTTAAGCATTATTTATAAACATAATAGTGAGTTAATTTATATACGTCACTGTATTTACATGTATTTAACTAAGGTTTAAAGACAAAATAAAGGAATAAGGATGAATAAATGAGTATTCATCGACTATACGGAAGAAGTACGTAAAGCATCAAGAAGAGAAGCAATTGGATTTAAAAGAAGAAATGCTTATCTTGTAAGAAACCATGCATGTTAAGAAAGAGTATGCCAAATTTAAGGAATGACTTGCCAGTAGAGCTATACATCGATGTCGTGCATGTTATGTATCTAATTTCATTGACATCCCATGTAATGCTTGGTGAATTGACTCTAGTATGTCAATATATACACGTAGCTTTATCCATCATTTGAAAATCAAAGCCTTCAAATGCTTTAAAGATTATCAAATAAAGGTAGAGACACAATTAGGGAATAATATTGAACCCGTGGGATCATATAGAGACTGAGAATACAATAGTAGGTATGTAGGAGGAGAGAAAAAGTTGGAGCATTAGCAACAATTATGAGGTGAACCAAATCAAAACAATTTTACCATAAGATAACTAGCATGCTAACAAAAATGATTTGAATCATGATAAGTAGTTCCTTATTATTGTTAATCTTTTGGAGTGTTGCATTGAACTAAATAGAGTGTCAACAAAAGCAATTCTACATCAAGGATGGAATATATACACATTTAGAGTTATCAACTAAAATAGAATCTACAAGTCACATGAAAAAGAGTTAGACATGAAAACTAATAGTAGACACTTCATTAGTTTTTCATATCATTCTAACGGTTTAGATTCTGTTATCTAGATAGAGAACCATGTATTATAGAATCAAGAAATGCATATTTTCGAGAAATGATGAGAATAGTGGGAGCATGGAGGAACTCAATAACATAGTATTTGACTAGTTACCAAATATTGTTATACCATAATAAAAGGATGAGCAGTCTATTCCACCAAATACCTTATATAGAGGACAATATCCAAAAATTGTTCTTCAACCCCCAATACCTACATTTATCGATGGTAATTCTTTTGCTAATCGAGAATCAAGTAAAATTGCACCAAATGTGACGAAATGTTTCAACAACAAAATAACACAAATGAATGAAATCCACAATCTTTTCAGACTATGTGACACTTACAATAATGTGTTTAAGATAACAAAACTTCAAAGGGCACAATATCATTTTCATAAGCTATGACCAGAACTAAATTTACTAAATAGTATTATGTCATAAGGGATGAGATTGATTCTATGAATACAAATCAAGTTTCGGACTTGGTTAAGCCACATCAAGGAGTGGAGTCCGTTAGATGTAAATAGATCTTTAGAAGACATTATCATGATGGACCTTTGGGTTGAACCAAGATCCAAAAATCTATGAAAGATACACAAAAGCCCGACCCAAAACTAATGGTTGGACAAACGTAACTTACCTACACATCTAGTATCAACACTCGATAATCTCCCACGTTCATATTTTAATGAAAGTACCATGATTATATATATCTTTTTGTTCGTAAGTGGAAATGATCGAGATCTAACACCCTCATATGATATCTTATTAATGATTATAAATGTTATACGTTACACTTTCAATTTGCTACAGGAAATGCCTTATGAATTAGATATCCATTCAACACAATATTGTATGTGCAAATTAACCAATTACTTTAGAACAGATGAAGAAAAAAATGACCATATGATTTTATAAGGTAACAATAAAACTTATATCACTCATAATATGTTATTTATCTTGTTTCTAACAAGCGTGCCATGTCAATCTTGGGCCTAACCTTGGCTCGAACCCGGCCGAAAAAATCGTTGAGCCTATATTTCGGCCTAAGCCCAATCTATTTCATTGGGTTGGGTCAGGTTTCAAGTTGGGATGAGCCGATCTATCCTAATGCTCATCACCAAAGTTAGACAGCAATGAAAGATATAGGGCATATTAGGCAAATATTAAGAGATATAAGGTCAAACCTTATACCTAAAAGTTTCACTCAAAAGAAAGGCATAGATCACCAATTCTCTCTTGTATCTAACAAAGTTACTACATATCATCATGCAATAGCTCCTTCTGATTTGGAGTTACATCAAATGAATATGAAAATGAGATTTCTCAATGAAGATTTGTATGAACATATTTATATGCCAAAATATGAGGAATTTTTCAGATAATGACGAGTATTTGGTTTCTAAATTATAAAAGTATGGATCAAAAGAAACATCTTGTTAATGGTATATTGAGTTCAACAATACTATAACTCTCTCTCTCTATATATATATATATAGAGAGAGAGAGAGAGGAGGTCCATGTTGAAAATATTAGAAAGATCTAGCACAATATTGCTTCCCTAGCTCAACCTCTATGATAAAACAAAAACAAATTTTTTCATCCAAAAATCCTAGAAATGATTTGGAAAAGGATGAGATGGAGGGCATTATATACACATTTATCACGAGGAGTCTAATATATCCCTAAAGATGCACTAAACTAGATGTATATTTTAGAATCGGGACGTTAAATATATCAAAGAAAATTTGGCATGAACTATTGATAACATCCAAAAAAAGACTAGGCGATACTTGAAGGAAATGAAGATTTTATGTTAATCTACCGACATTCAATTATCATAGAAGCCATTTGTTATTCATACTCTATTTGCACAAGTAGTGAGAAGGATGTATGGTCTACCTATTGACTCATTCTTTATTTGCTGGAGATGCTATATCCATAGCTCCTTAAGAACATTGAAAACTCGTCCGAGAGTAATCTCGTCGTCAAATACTTAAAGGAGCTCATATGTCAATCATTTCCATTCCTCTCATTAGACCATATATAACACTCAAATATGCAACTCTAAGAGCTCGTTCGGATTGGGGGTTAACACGCTCTTTGGGGGGGGGGGGGGTTTACCCCACAAAACCCCTATTTTCTCTCACTTGTGGGCCCAATCTCCCTTCTTTATTTAAATATTAAATAAATTATTTTCCCTTCATCCATTCCATCAAAAAATAATATATTATACCATCATATCATCTAAAAATTATAAACTACTCAAGTTCTACTCACTTTTCCAAACTTCAATACAATCACATCACAATAATTACTCAATTTTCCAAACTTTAATACAATCACATCACAACAAACACAATCAACCGCTAACCCTCTATCCAAATACCAAAAATACAAAAACAATTTACTCTCCTTCAGTTAAACCTGGGCTAACCCGGTAACCAAACGTACCTTAACTCAATTATTTTAAATAATTGATGTACATCACAAGTCACATTAATTTGCTGTCTGAGAGTATCGTGACCTTCTTTTTCGAGAAAAAAAGTTCATGGACAGTGAGCCTTCTACCTCCAAGCATCATTGCTCCATCAAGCTTTCACCTTTTGCAAAAAATTCTATTGTTGCAAAAATAAGTACTTGCAAAGCCCTGAAAATCAACCTTTATGGATCCTACTGTATATATATTAGATTTGGTCAGATGAGACTAATCCAACGAGACTTATTTTGTCTTAATCAGATACCATTTCAAATAGTTATTAATTTTGGAAGTAAACGAGATTGACGTTAGCTAAACCATCATTAGCTCTTAATCATTATCATCATTAGTACTAACGATTCATGATTATAAATACAAATGGTCATTAAGTTTATTGATTATGATTAAGGAATGTTGATCATGATTTAGTAAATATTAATTGCAGTTATGAATAATTAATTACGATCAATGCTAATTAATCACGATTAGTATTAATTAAGAGTCATTAGTGAATCTATGGGAAAAAACACATGCTGTGAAACCATGATATTGAATGAAATCATGGTTTGGACAAAACCATGGGTGAGAACCATGATTTTCAGGTGATGGGAGTATAAATATCCCATACATATTTATTCTCTCCAAGTTTCGTTCCATCCACCACCACCCTCGGGGTTAGGGTTGAATTTTCTATCGAATATCACCCAATGTAAAGGGAAACTTTGCAAAAATTTCCTTTGAAATATCACTCGGTAATGAATCATTCTTGTAGTTGATATGATTTACGTGTAATACTACATTGATATCATGTGAAGATTTATATGGTTTAAAGTAGATCTAGTTAGAATTTCTGTACTATCTTATACGATAAGGATGACTTGGAGTAGATACTAAAGATCGGGCATGCAACCTTTAGGTTTGTCAGAAGAACATCCGTATTGACATGTCATACCTAGGTGGTACATGATTGCCCGGATATGTTGAGTGCGTGTAATAAATTATTTGCTATATGTGGTACTCGATTGTCATTAGGCGGATTGACTAACTGAAGACGTGGTTGTAACATGTAGAGGCATGCGTGATTTAATAGCGACTGGGTAACAATAATATGTATTTAAAGCCACTGGTATAGATGATTAAATGTTATCATGTTGTTTTATGTTATCGGGTCCTTGAGGACAATGTGTTTTTTTTATTTGGAATCCTAGATAATAAAACAAAAAGAAAGAAATTGTCAGGGTACTATTGGATGATTGGTTAAGGCGACATGCAATAGTATAAGCTCACCATATCAATGAAATCTCCAATCCTGAATTGTTCACAGGTTTGGAGTCCATTAGAGGTGAGGTAAACACATGAACTAATCCCCGACATGGAATAGAAGGAATATGACTTAATGTAATGAGAAGAAATGAAACTTTATGGTATAATACATTTTACTAAAATACACTACTCGGTTACTTTTATCATTTTTGTTACTTATCACTCTCTAATCTTTTCTTATAATTTCTGGAAAAGCAATGGTATTGGTGAGCAATCACAAGGACCTTAGTCAGCTAACTGACAAACCAACACTAGTATATTATAGTATAAGATAGTTTGTAGTTCTTTTATACACTTTTCTTCTAGCTTGATGTACATGTAAAAGGAAATAGTGGGATATTTGCGATGTAAGCTTTATTTTATGAATGAAATACAACTATGAGATGCTTTCTCTATATAATATTTTCATTGCAGTCTATTTCTGAATGTTAGCTATTATTATTGAATAAAATTATAGCTGTGCAACCAGATCCAGTAAAGGGGGGGATCCGATAACCTGGAACTGGATTCGTGCCAGATTGGTATCAAAGCACGGTTACTCTAGTAGCTTATTCAATAATTAATAATTATAATCAATATTCAGAAACTAAGGATATGTTAAGATCCTTTGATCTTAATAATTGATTGCAGAAATATTATCATTTACAAATTAATGCCCCTGATGTGCATCATGCTAGGTAGAATAAGAACTAATCAATTGCCTTGATTCATCTCAAGATCTTGACAGATTAGGACTTGGCTAGGAGAATGGCTGTGATGATGGTATTGCTCCAAGAGATGGGGTAAAGGTGGCATGCATTAGAGCAAAGACTCGATGGATAAGCTGAGAGACCCGAGGCATCTGGACCTGAAGATGCTAGGGTTAAGGATTCCATTCACCTTTCCAATGAAGAACCTAGTTACCATCCTTCTATTGAGTCTGCTCCTACCCCAGTTGAAGGAGCAATGGAGAAGACCCTTCTTAGACACCAAAAACTACTTAACAATTACCGTAAGCGAAGGATTCCATGATTACGGCTTGATGATGTTAGTAGAATGTTGAGGATACTACATGTACCACTAGATACTTGGGTTCATTTTGCCAACTACTCTCTAACAAACTAAGCAAGACGATGGAGGAGAGCTATTTCTAAGAAATTAGTAAGAAAGGTTCCGAGCTCACTTCTGCATCTCCCATTAGGAAGAACGGAAGATGAGGGAGTTGGCTTCTTTGACTCAAGCTTCCAAAATCACGCGAGATTATCATACTCACTTTACCAAGCTACTATGGTACCCATCGACTTTAGAAGCTTCACCACGGAGTGTCTTACTAAATTTGTTAGCGAGCTTTAGGGAGATCTTAGAAAGAAGTATGCGGATTTTAGAGTCACTACTATAGATGAAGCAATTGATATTGTCTCTCGTATTGAGATGGAAAGAGATGGAAATGACCAAAGAAGAAGTTTCCACTCAAAGAATAAGTTTCCACTTTACTGGTGGACCATCCAAATGCAAGGCGAATTATAATTGCAGAGACCATTGCTATCAAACATTTGGCTTCAATATAAGCTTGCCACAGACCTTGGACCAGGAGTTGTCAGGAAGATGGGGTTTCTCTAGACCTCCAGTATACCCTCGTGACTCAACAATAGGAGCTAGTACCTCTATGGTCGAATCTTCAGCTCAAACATGAATATGTATATGTTATTACTGTCATCGAGAAGGCCACTTTAAGAAAGACTATCCACAAATGAGAGGATCTGGGTTCAAGCCAACTCCAATTAACAGTGCGACATCCGTCCCGAGGAATGGAGCAACACGTGGATGAAGAAAGGGTAGAGGTCAATGTTTACAAAGATCGCATCCTACGCAGCAACAACTGCAGAGAATTACAAGCTCTAGATTGCTTGTTCCTAATGGCTAGCTTAATGCCATCACTGAAGGAAAATCTTACAATTCATGCATTGTAGTACAAGGTACTGATATTATCATTGACCTTTCCTTGCATGCCTTGTTTGATTCTGGTGCTTCGCATTCTTTTGTGACTCGACATCTATTGCCCACTTTGAGCAAGATTCTGATAGAAGTAAGAATTCCTTATCCGATTAAGGGACCAGGAGCTCAATTATTTATAATTCAAGAGATCTTAGATGACTTTGTGACATCGATTGCAGGACATCAATACCTGCTTATCTGACACTTATTGAAATGGATGATTTCAACATAATCCTTGGGATGGACTGGTTGGAAAGGTATCATGCATGCCTTGACTATTTCCAGAAGGTAGTAATAAGTCCGCAGAATCTAGTTTAGTGGGAAGACTTCCAATGAGGAAGTGGTATATATCTATGCTCCGAAGGCACAATGATTGACGTTGCACAAGTGCCAAGGCTATTTAACATGTGCATCACAGAAACATAACGAATTTATATACATATTTTTCTCAAACAATAAAAGAATAAACGTGTAAGAATGAGAAATTTCGTTAAATATCTTGTTAAAAAAAGTAAATGATGATACGGTATTTATTAAATATATAGGCAATGAACACATGATTACATTCTTAAGAAAAATGGGTAGTGTATCTATTGGTCATGAAATGAATATATCTAGTTACTTGTAATGATAATAATTCATCCATGTATATGCACTTTATGTTGTGACATGATTATCTATTTTTGTTTTTGATTTCCTTTAACATGAGTGAAACATATATGAGAGTCATAATCGGAATTATGTTACTAGAAGAAAAGTTGGTATATCTTCAACTATAAATAAGATAAAAGAGAACCAATTAAGGTGATTTGACCACTCACAAAGAAAGTATGCTAATGAACCAATTAAGGGATGAAATTTGAGATGTTGATCTAGTTAAAAGAGGATGAAGGTTCAAAAAGTGTTGGAAGGAAACTATCCAAATGGATTTTAATTACTTTGATCTAAGTCCGAGAATGATTCAAAATAGATCAGAATGGAGGCAAAGAATCCATGTAGTCGATCTTACCAATGTCTAAGAAGGCTTTGTTATTGTCGTTGTATATATAAGGTTAGGCGTGATGACATTTAGATATGAAAACACGATTTTTTTTGGTTAGGTTAAAAAGGCATCACTAGGTAACCCTTTGAAAGGCCATATCTGTAAGGCATTTGATGTCAAAATTCATATTAGCACAATGTATATATTTCATAACTATAGCATCATATGATGGAAAAATGTATAAAATTATGTTATATATGGTTAAAAAAATATATACATAACTATATTTATATATGAAGATGGATATACAAATATAGATATGGATATTTGCGGATATCAAAATAATATGTCAATCATTACAATACGGATATCTATATCCATCTGCATATGTATACATATACCTAGTTGATAACTAATACACAACACATAATTTAAGTTAAAAATCCTACAACTCAGGATGATTAATCAGAATGGAAATGGAATAACAAATCAGATTTAAGTTAAAAAATCCTACAACTCAATGATTTATCATAACTTATATCACTAAAGAGTCCTGCATCTAATCTCCCACCTGACCACTGCATAACACAATCGGAGCACCGAGGGCGATCATGAGGAAGTTCTACTGCAGATTGAACACGGAGTGGCGAAGTAATGATGTCAGAATCAGGAACTTTCTCCCATCCACTGAAGGCAACATCCCAACTCTCCTTTTATATAATCTCGCTAGACTGAGTAGCACTACATGTGTGTTGAAGGCATGCCATACCATAGAGCAACCGCATCATACTTTGTGTTGCGCGTTGATTGCGGCTCTGACTGCGAATCGAGGATGCGGCATCTTCCCATTTACAAGGATATGTTCTCTGAAATCAACTCGAGCCAACTTGAACTTGTATCGCTGCATGTTTCAAAGTTACACAAAAGAAAACGTTGTTAGCTTATTTTATCTGTAAATGAGTTTGCACAAACCAACGAGGCTAAAAGCTATAGAATAGATTAAAAAAAGACCCCAACTATGCATCGACAATTAGATGCATCATTTTTGAAATATAACAAAGAGGGTACTAAACATTCAACTTTATGGTCTAATGTTGTCACAGAATTGTGAAAGCTTACAAAAGTCTGTATTCAAGACAAAAAAAAGATTGGACCCTCTTTGTTACACTTCGAAAATTAGGCCTACAATGGGCAATCTAAGCATATCTGGGACATTTTTTTTGTAATTTACTGCAGCTATTCTCCTTGAGTTGAATTATATTTACCTCACCTACTCTTGCATTAGAGTTCTCAATTTCTATTTTCTTTTAATGAAATTCAGATAGATATCTAAAATATCTAAATCAATGAATATCATATTACAAGGAGACTGGTCACAATTCACAAATAATCTGGGTCTTTATACTGGTACACCTGTATATAGTTTTTGCATTTGTATTGAGAAGGTACATCTATTTACTGTGTAAAAAGTAGGTTTACTCTTGTAGGAAGCTACATCAAGTGCAACAAAAATGACCAGTCTAGAAGAGAGGTAAAATTTAAAAAACCCATCTTTAAACTGTCATGTGGTTCGCAATGTCTCCACTAGTCCCCTCCAGCTCATTATGCCACATTGTCATGACCCATAATGCAGGGACATGGATCTCAATATTTAAGGAGTCACCAGAAGCAGGTTCCACCTCATATAGGCCAGGAAACTACTTCAGCCATTCCTTAAGGCACATTCTCCCTCAACTTCCGCAATAGCCACAACTTTTGCCATCATGCTCCACATTCCTAATAGCACAGAAACGAGGCAAATGGGGATAATTCACAAAGACTACGCAGAGGAGATTGAATGGGGAGGTGCGAAATATGCACAGGGACTACATAAAAAAGTGAGACAGGTCATACAGACCAAAACTCACATTTGAAGTTCAGCAAGGTTGATGGAAATGCTCCAACATGGGAGGTATATTGGAAGTTACGATATTCTGCATGGAGTTGCACTATCCCGGTGTGGCCCCTGCGGTGCGGAGACATCTGATAAAATTGGAACGATACAGAGAAGATTATCACGGTCCCTGCGCAAGGATGACACACACTAACTTGGTGCGGCTTATTTAATATTTTAGGACATTCAATTTTTCCCCCAATGCTTAAGTCAACTTTTCAGCCTCAACTTAAAAAGAGTTGATGCATCTACTATTAACATATAATGCATATATAATACACCGGTACACAAGAAAAAGGATGTCAGTGCACCACATGATTTATTTGATAGTTTAGGGCATTCAGATTCTTGTTCCAATGCTTTAATCAACTTTCTCAATGCATCTGCTCTAAAAAAGAAGAAACTTGATGTATTTACTATTAATAGGGAGTGCGTATACACTAGTACAAAAGAAAAAGGATGCCAGTGCATCTACAAAGGTTTGGACAATGGTCGAACTACTTATGGTATATCCTATGCAGCCTCACCTTTCTTTCTTTTTTTTTTTGCATTACCATTAGGCACAAAATAAGAAAGATAAAGATTGAAAATAAGCATCTTCGACTCCATTTTCAAAGCTTAAAATTTGAGTAATTATATTTTTCCAATAGATAATATCACTGAATCAAACTCCTATTGTTGTGTATTCAAACAGCACGTGCAATACTGCCTCAAGACTATTCGAATTAATGTGTACGTATACACTACACATATATGTATATTGTACATGCATGTATACATATATTCTTCCCACCTTCCAAATTAATATATTTGGTTTTATAACATTAATATATACATATACATATATATGTACATACATGTATATTTGTATACACGTATGTGTATACAAGTTAACATATATGTATATATGTATACATACATACATACATACATGTGTGTGTGTATGTATGCGTATACATATGTGCGCATGCGCACACACACACTCCCCTAAAGTACCTCTACACAATAAGATACCAAAATAATTGAAATTGTCTTTTCATTACCCTGGAAAACAATGTGCTTGGCAACATAATAACAATAAAGGAGAGTCTGAAATCATTTTAAGCATACCTTACTTTTCCATGAAAAGTCAACAATCTGATAACCTGGTTCGAGCAATGTCACCTGGTCTCCTTTTTTAACCTATTTAAGGGAACATATACAATTTACTTACTGACCTAATGGTTACATCATAAGAAATAACAAGTTCATTTCACTAGGAATAATTGAAATTCGACTCGGAAAATATTCTACCTCATTGGATATATACCCTATGTATATATGCATGGTTCTATGCATGCATGAACATGATTTGTAGACTTTCTTTTCAGTCAGCATACATTTTGGTGCTTTCGTCGAGATTATCTTTTACTCCATTATTTAATTGTGATATATTTTATTGTAATGTATAAGCAATATTTCATTTTATATTTGAAATGTGGTTATTGTTTGGTTTACTGGTAGTGGTAGCTTTATATGAAGTGCAAGATGACTCGATGTTAGTTTTTGGATGACATTCTGATAGGCAGGTGAAAGTGATCTGGAACGACATGCATAGGGTGTTGTAGAGACGGTATCAAAGCAAGGCCACCTCATGGGGTATGAAATGCACAGGTCATAACCCAACTGTCATCCCCATGAGTTTGATGACCCCGTCATGATACCAATATGGTTTTCCTTAGATTCAGCTGGCATTTGATGTGTTTTTTCCGAATAGTCTGTCATGAGAGAGACCTTTGCTTCGCATCCTCAGTCCCTGCAGAGGACAACTGCCCAGTCTGAGGGTTCTACTTGAGAATTCGAAGGACGGATATAGAAGAAATGCATCCATCTGTGTGGTCTGATTCTCAGTTTCTACTCCAGTGCAAATAATGCTCCCCATCAAAAAGTTCAGCGGTCAGCTTTCCAGAGTTCCCGACCAGCTTACAATGCTTATGTAACTGTTAAAATGGAGGCAAGAAATGAAAGAGATGATGTAACGTTGATTTTGATTTAGCATCTCAATGAATTACGGGACATCTTACATTTCAGGTTTGTACTTTGACTTCCTGAGAAACTAAGGAAGTTTGGTCAAGAATAGAATCTATATTTCGGAATTGACTGATTAGTCTACAAATCAAGAAAAGCATCAGAAAAAAGTATCATGTCATAAATTGTCTGGAAGCGCGGACTACGACCACTAGGAAAACAAGAACGACGCCACTTAGTCTTCCGAACATCTTATTATCACATCACAAGGGCTCAAATATAGCAAGGTCTATAAAAAGACTCCACGACAGTGAAAAAGTCAGCCATAGTAATGTCGTTCTGCTTGGCCGACCATATCCTACAATACATAACGGCAAGTTTGGAGTCACTAGAGTTATGGAAATAATTCCTCGTCCAAATCTCCTACAGTCTTCTCGTACAGAAAATTGGCAGCAATCCTCTGCTAATTGCTGTTCATCAACCAATTCAAAAGTATAGTTATCCTACTTCCATCTTTTGAAGCCCTCATTAGTGGGCTCTGAAAACATTCCCTCTTAGAATGTATAATAAAGATCTGAAATGCATGAGATTAGAGTGTATAATTTTTGGCACCAATAAGCTTACAAGTGATACTCTGAACTAACCCAAGGCAAAGGATACCAACGGCTCGGCCTCACAAGTAGCGGAAGCAGCTACAAATATCCTCGGAGATGTCTCCGTAATGAAAAATAGCAATAGATGACTCACATCAAGTCCAAACCATATTAGGTCAAATAATCCACTGACTTTGTAGTAAACATACGTCGTTGTGATCGATAATCGAAATCATTATGTCTATCCACTCCCTCCATAAAAGAAGTATGCTCCCTGGGAGCATGTAGCTTACATTCTCCCATTATTTTTTCAATGCATTTTTTTACAATTTTGAAATGAAACCTAGGGGGACCTAGATCACCATATATCACCATGATATCATTCAAAATTTAACTTAATTCGAGACTCCTATCCCTCCATCAAGATTGTCAAATTTTAACGGTTTCAGAATTGCTACAATTTACCCCCTCCAAATGAACATGTTAAAATATCTGTTTTACAATAATTCTCAAATATATATTCCACTTATTATTCTAAATAAATTCCCCCAGGGTCTCATTTCAAAAAAAAATTAAATTATGTGGGAGCATGCTCTTATATGCTCACATGGAGCATACTCATATATATATATACATATGAGAGAGAGAGAGATCCCGTGAGAGCAAAAAACTGTGAGCATGAGAGCAGTGATTCTGAACCACTAAATTCAATAAGGAGAGAGAAGACAAAATCTAGTGGTCCAGAATCACTGCTCTCACGCTCTCAGTTTTTTGCTCTTACAGGATCACTCCTCCATTTCCAACGGGACATGGTCCTTCTATCCCTAAGGAAGGCTAATGATCTCGGACGTTTATAATTAATCCGACAGTTGTTATTAATGGAATGTTAATATTAGTATTTAATTAAACAAAAACCCATTTTGGTTATTATTAATTATCTAAATATAGTATGTAACCAACTAAAATATCTCCATCATTAATATATATCCTAAATTTTGCAACCCTATTCCATATTTGTGAATGGTGCATTTTGTTGAAGACGACGTTGATGCATGAGAGGAGTTGACGGTGGTGGTACATGAGCGGAGGTGCCGAGGAGGCTGGCATTGGAGGTCCCATTCTCAACATTCACCACAATACATATCCTCCTATCCATTGTGCTCACACCAAACGTCAACATCCACGGCGCCACATTCTTTAGACTATCCCTAGCCGGTCCCTTGTTCCCCGCAGATACGCCCCTTCCTGACAACGGGGAATGCCGCTATGGACTTGGCATCGTCGTATATGGGCACCGAGAGCCTCCCGAGGGACATGGAGATCATGTCCACGCCGTCAGATACCACACGTTCGATACCAGCAACCGCGTCAGACTCGACGACTCGCTGCACCCACTGGCGTGACACACCTTGTACACGGCGAGATGCACCTCCGGTGCGACTCCTGATGCGATGCCCTTCGCGTTATCGTGGCGTTGGAGACGAAGTTGTATATTGTATAATATACAATATTGATGTGCATTATATAATATTTATGTATACTATATATATTTGATATGTATTTATACATATCAATTGGCTGCAAATGACAATTGTAGTTTTTTATATATATTGTATATTTGATGTGTATCAGACATTTTGGGTATGCATTATACATTTTTGGATGTGTATTATACATATTTCGATTTTATTGTACTTATTGATTAAGTGTGGATGACTACTGCATTTTTACAAAGACATACAAATTTTATTATACAAAGAATCATGCACTCGTTACAAAGAACTGTGCATTAAGTACTAATATGAATTATATTATATAAAGAACCATACAAATTTTACAAATGAGAGATGAATTTTAAAGGAAGCACAGATTCTGCAAAAAAAACATATAACCGTTACAAAAAGAACCAAATATTCTACAAAAAAAAACACATGACGATACAACACTCCCTCCCGTGATGTCGCTCAACATAAAATTAGATCTTTTTAAATAAGGTATTGTGAAAAAATACCAAAATTATAAATAGCTAAATTTAGTATTTCAAAATATTAAATAGTATGTATAATTAATGCAAAAGAGGATGACCAAAATACCCTTTTCGAGAAAGAAGCTGATGGTTCCGTTAGATTTGAATGTAACGGCTACGATCATTGGCCTTCCTTACATATGTAAGGACCATGTCCTATTGGAAAATGGAAAGGCCCCCTATATATAGTAGTGATGAGTACCAAACGTAAGTCATCCATGTGTATGCTAAATTGAGGAGTTGCCTTTTTTGAAGGATGACAATTTTGGAAGTAATCTCATGTAGTGGCCATTTTGGATTTGAATTTATATTGTTAGAAATGTGGAGTCATTTTTGGAAAGAAAATTTTCATTCAATGATTTCGTGCGGAAAAATGATCACGAAAAGAAATACACCAATGAAATATTACGATTTTATTAGTGTATATTTCTTTCTATCTTATATTATTACTAATTTATGTTAATTTTTCCCTTTTATATAAATGTTGTTTATATTACTTTTCTCCTTAAGTTATTTACATATTACTTATCTTATGTCATAAGATTAGTATTAGAAAAAAGAGTGCCTACGTCATGAAGTATGTAAGCTTAACTACTCCATGCCCATTTTCACCACTTTTTGTTTTTTTTTGAAAATATTATCATGTATTTTCATTACTATATCCTCTAATAAGTCATTCCAATTTCGTCGGAAACAAAGACTCTTATGCCCTCTATCTAGAACATGTTATTTTAACAGTCTTAGAGTTGTTGTGATCGATCTGTTCTGGACGGAAGGCATAAGAGTCTATGCTTCTGACGAAATTGAAATGACATATTAGAGGTATATAGTAATGAAAATCGACAGAAGTATTTTTCAAAAAAAAATGATGAAAATGGACATGGAGTAGATAAGCTTACCTACTTCATGAAGTAGGCTGCCTTTCCTCTTAGTAATATATATTTTTATTAAGTAAATGATTGTTATGTCATTAGTAATACTAGAACAATTGTCAGTATTACATATGTAGTATTACCTTGTACAGAATATCAGTAATTCAGGAACATTATTCAAGTAATCTATTAACATGACATCATTAATATATTCTCCTTACATAACTCAAACTTGTTATGTGATCAGTAACACTACAACAATTGCCAGTAATTTATATCTGCATTATTACCTTGTACAGAATATTAGTAGTTGCAGGACATTATTCAAGTAATCTATTAACATAGAATCAATAATATATTCTCCTTTACGTAACCTAAAAAAATGCTAGCAGTTCAACTGACAAGTATGGATATTTATATTTGGATTTTGTTAGCAACTAAAAACCTAATGTAAGTAATATTGAGCACAAAATTAGTAAAATAAATGATGCGTAATAAAAGAAACATTACCATTGTTTTAGTAGTTGACTTTATGTGAAAAGTAAGTGGCGATGATGACATTAGTAAATCATCAAATGATGTTAGTAACTAACATATGAATAGAATATAATACAGATTGCAACGATAATAACTAATAGAATAATATTACTAAAGGTTTTGCGTAATATGTTATATACTGACCATTCGTGGATTGTTACATAACCACGAGAAGGACCAAATTTGGAATGACCATTACACATCATGTGTTACTAGGTTTCCTTACCCGTCATCCTGCAAATAAGGAATTATTAACATCCTACAAATAACCATCAGTGCAATAAGAAATCTCTTTTTTAAACTGTAGCCATTAGATCAAAATCTTATGGATGACGTTGTATGATCGTCACAACTCCAATTGCCACATGGCCCATTGGATAAAATTCCTATATATAGGATTTAGGGAGCTTGCATCAATGTGCATATAACCTCACATGCACATGTGCCACAAATGTCTATTTTTTTATTTTCTTGAAATGAAACCATGTGGGATTTAAATCAATCTATATTACCATGATGCCATCCAAAATCAACTTAATTTGAGAAATCTAACCCATCCATCAAGACCGCGAAATTTTAACAATCTCGGAATTGCTGAAATTGAACCCTTCCAGATGGATATGTTAAGAATGTCTGTTTTACCCGAAACTTGAAACACATATTCTATTAATAATTCTAAGTTCCAAGGTTGCATTTCTAAAAATTTAAAAAATGGACATTTTGGCAACGATCCATGTAATGTTACATGCACATTGGTGCAAGCTCACATATATATAGGAAAAAAGGGCCGCCCCACCCCATATTCCGCAAATTTGTTTATTTTTTTAAAAAATATCACAATGTATATGCATCTATATATCCCTCCTATATGCCATTTGAATTCGTCAGAAATACAAACCCTATGACTTCCATCTAGAACATGTAATTTTAACGGTCTTAGAATTGCTGTAATCGTATCTATTCTAAATGGAGGGCATAGAAGTCTCTGTTTCTGACGAAATTTGAATGACATATAGGAGGGATACATAGATGAATATACATGTAAAATTTTTCAAAAAAAATAAAAAAATGCCGCGAAATGGGGGTAAGGGCAGCCATGTTGGTTGCCCCTAGGGGGCGGCACCATATAACCCATATATATAGGAATAACTTCAAATGCGATTGAGGCTCACAACCCCTATGGTGAGCCACAATCCCATCCTTTCATTTTTAATGATGTGGTTGGAATTAACTGCATACTAAATTTATTATTTCGATTTTGGGAAACATATTTTAGTCTTTTTGTCACATTCTATCTTTAGAATGTGACAACAGTACATCCCTAAATGGTAGCAATCATTTTCCCTAATGCAAAACCTCTGTTGCTCCTCTTACTCTCTCCACATCACTGCCCATGCAAAAGATGTTCTCTCCCAAGCCACCGTCCGAGCAAGAGAGGCACCACCTCTTGCCCTCCCACACGTTGATGCCCGTACAATAGAGGCATCGTGTCGTTGCCCGGTTGATCGGCACCTCCCCACAATAGATCTCTCTCTCCCCAAACACATCGTCGGGTGGAGGCATGATAGTAAGGGATGATACATGATGGCGTCGCGAGGTGCGACTAGAGGAAGGGGATGCCGAGGAGGATCCGTGCCTCCTGTTTTGCTTTTGTTCAAGAGAAAAGGTAGCAATTAATGGATTGATTGACACCACAAAACATGATTTTTTTTCTTTTTTCTTTTTGCTTTTGTGCTAGTAGCGGATCAAGAGAGCCTGGCGATAAAATTCAAGATCATGACCAGATCTTGGAAAATCACGATGATATCTCAAAAAAACATGACAAGATCTCGCAATAAAATTTGGTTATTTACGAATCTCAAATTGGTTTGTACAAACTCAAATTATTCGTACAAATCTCAGATCTTCTTTTACAAATCTCGATTACTACATACAATATCATTTTTTTACATTTTACCAATTTCTAACAATTTACTTTTTGCAGATCTCCACTCAAATATTACAAAGGGACCACATATTTTTATAAATGAACGCGGAAAGATTACAAAGGGATACAAAACAATTATACAGATCCATTCAATATCACAAACAGACTTACAAAGGGAGCACGAATTTTACAAAGACGCTCAAAGAAACTACAAATACTTATAAAATATTACAAAGGTCAATCCGTGTTTACAAATATTTGCATTTAATTGCATTTGTTGTAAATATTTTTTAAAATAAATAAATAAAGAAATTAATGAAAAATTCAAATTAAAATGAGCAGAAAATGGTATTTGACGTTATTAAGTGAAAGCCAATTTTGAATGAAAAAAATGTCTGAAATACACTTTTTGATAACACGCAATTGGATCGAGATCAAATGGATCTCGTTGATGACTCACCACAAAAGTGGTGAGTCCCAACCCCATTTGAAAAGTGTTATATATATAACTTTATATGTATATACATAGCTATATATATGGGCAGAGAGCCTACATTGGCGGATGTAGGTAACTTCAGGCTATTTTTGTTATTTTTAATTTTTTTGAATGAGAGGATTTACTTAATATACAGAGTGGATTATATGTTCAAATTTTGTAGAAAATAGAATTCCTAATATGATCATCTAAAAGAGGTCAATTTCATCAGTTTTGAGACCGTTAAAATTTGACAATCTTGATGGATAGGATAGTAAGTCTTAAATTAAGTTGAATTTGGAATGACACCATGACGGTATAAATCACCCAAGGTTTCATTTAAAAAAATAACGAAAAAATAATCTGATGTAGGTAGTTACATACATATGCCAATGTAAGCTCCTTTTCCCCAATATATATGACGTCGGGGACCATATATACATACAGACATATATGCGACTGAGGAGCCTACACCTATGAGTATGTAACTTCCATACACCACCTCTTTGCCCTCAGTTTTTTTGTTTTTTTGAAATAGATCCTTAAGGGGATTTGCTTAGAATATCCGGTGGAATGTGTTTTATATTATGTGTAAAACAAAAATTCCTAACACGTCCATCAGAAAGGGTCGATTTCAGTAAATCTCAGGCTGCTAAAATTTGACTGTCTTGATGGATAAGTTATAAGTCTCAAAATAAGCTGAAATTTGAATGAAGCCACTGTGAAATATTGTGATATGAATTCCCAAGAATTCAGTTCAAAAAAAATAAAAAATTTGAGGGAAAAGGGGCATGTGTAGAAAAGATACATACATATGGATGTAGGCTCCCTCCCCCCCATATATATATATATATATGAGGTTGGGGACCTTACATCAAGGCGCACGTAACTTTACATGCATCGGTGCCACAAACGTCCAATTTTTTTAATTTTTTGAAATGAAACCTTAAGGGATCTAGAACACTATATATCACCATGATATCATTTAATAATTAACTTAATTCAAGACTTGTTATCCATACATCAAGACTGTAAAATTTTAACGGTATCCGAATTTTTGAAATTGAGCCCTTTTAGAAGGACAAGTTAGGAATGTCTATTTTATACGGAATCTGAAACACATGTTCTACCAATAATTCTAAGTAAATCCCCAAGCATGGAAGGTCGTATCCCGATATTATCGGCGATATATCGGTATCGACAGGTCACCGATATATCGCCGATATGGTCGATATCGAGTATCGACAGGCCAAAAATGCACAATCTCGATCCGATGTCGGCGATATGGGTTGATATATCGTCGATATATCGACGATATATCGGTATCGACATGGTACCGATACCGATATCGATATGTCCTTCCATGTCCCCAAGGTTTCATTTTTTAAAAATGAAAAATGGATGCTTGTGGCACTGGTGCATGTAAAGTTACATGCACCTTGGTGCAAGCTCCCCAACCTCTATATGCTTACATACATATATAGGGAAAAGGGAATATGCTCCTTGGGAGCATTTAACTTACATACCCCCACTCTTTTTCCCCTTATTTTGTTATCTTTTCGAAAAAAATTGAAGGGATTTAGATCACCATATATCACCATGGTGTCATTCAAAATTCAACTTAATCCGAGACTCCAGACTTCTATTCCTCCATCAAAATTGTCCTCCAGATGGACATTATAAAAATGTCTGCTTTACACGAAATTTGAAATGCATATTCCACTTATTATTCCAAATAAATCCCCCTAAGATTTCATTCTAAAAAAACAAAAAATGTGGAAAAAGGATGGGAGCATGCTCTTATATGCTCCTAGGGAGCATACTCATTTAACCCATATATATGGGAGGGGGAGACTTATCCAATGAGCCATGTGCCCATTAGAAATGTAATGAGCACACTCATTTTTTACCAATATTTTGATACGGATCATATGAACCCTAATTGGGTTGGGTTTTTTAGATCCGAGTGTTATAGTATGGCCATTGGGCACCCTAGCGTCGTCAACGCACGCTGCACCTCCTGGTCAGAGAGCCCAAAAGGAACCACCTCAGACTTACCTCTATTCACTCGGAGCCCCGATAACTCCTCAAAAATATCCATAATACATGATGCTCTTCTGGTCTTGTCGTCATCATCTTCCAAGAATAGAATAGTGTCATCGGCATACTGTAAAAGCTGGATGGATATGTCCTCCCACCTATAGCTTGAACACCGGCCCCCAGATCCAGCCAAGCTCATCATATCAGCCAATGTGTTAGCAATAATAACAAACAAGAGCGGTGCCAAAGGACAACCCTGCCTGATCCCTCGTTGAGGTTGAAAAAAACCCCCTTTCGATCTGTCGTTGACAACCACCGCACGCGAGCCCATCATCACGCGCTGCTTGATAAATGCAATCCACAAACTCGAGATACACCTCTTCTCCAGAGAGGCCTAAACGAACCTCCAATCCACACAATCATAAGCTTTCGAAAAGTCAATCTTCCAAAGCATACCCTTTATCTTATTCCTCTTCCAGTCTGTCACCATCTCTGAAACCAACATCAAACCATTTGTCATATGTCACCCCGGCACAAACGGCATATGCTCCGGCGAAATTATACGATCAAGCACCCCCTTCAAGCTATTCGCAAGGATCTTGGAAATGATGAGGTATAAGTCATTACATAAAGCAATTGGTTTATAGTCTTCCACCCTGGTCGACACGTCCATCTTCGGCAGCAAGAAAAGAAGCACCTTGTTAAGCCTCTCGAATCCCAAGTTGCACTCTCGGAACTCCAATAGCACCCCCATCATATCCCGCTTCATCGCCTCCCACAACTCCCAGTAGAAATCCACCGGGAAACCATCCGTGCCTGGTGCCCCTTGCGCATTCAGCCGAGAAAGCGCCTTCTTTGCCTCATCGTCAGTGAATTCTCTGAACAACAAGTATGCCCCTTCGCCATGAAAGGTCATATCGCGATATATCAACGATATATCGGCAATATATCGATATCGAAAGGTGACCGATATATCCCAGATATGGCCGATATTTGACTTTCCAAGGCCATTTTCTTCACAAAATCGGTTCGATATCGTCGATATATGGACGATATATCGTACCGACACATTACCGGTATCGATATCGATATGGCCTTCCATGTTCCTCGCCAGAAATCTATGACACTCTCCTCCCCTGTCATCCCCATCCGGCCCGCGATCTGCTTCTCCCAAGTGCCTGGAAATACGCACAGCGCCACCCCCACCTCACGATCTCCCTCTACAACCTCACTACCAACCTCGACAAAGAGGATTAAATTCCTCAGCCTCCTCCCATCAGCCACGAGATGGAAAAAAATGCTTGATCGCATCACCCTCTCGTACCCACCGCTGCCTGGATCGATGTCTCCAGACCACCTCCTCCTTGTCTTCGCTAAGAATCTCATCCAAGTACCAACTTCTCTCCCCCAGCTCTTACTCCCCCAAAGGCCATTCATCCTCAAGCCTGTCTGGTCTAAGCACACTCTCATGCACCCTGGATGTTTTCTCCCTTTGCTTGAGTCGATTTGGCCTATCGAAGGCCATCAAAAATATCCTGAGCTCAACTAGCTTGCACGCAAACCTGGACATTGTTGAACCCCTCGGTCGACAAGTGTCCCAGAACTCTACCACAACCTCCAGAATCCCTACTCCAGCAACCAAGCCCTTTCAAACCGAGGGCTTCTACCATCTCCCGAAACCGAGTGCGTCCTAGGCAGTGCTCGGGCCCCAACCATAGGAAACAACAAAAGCATCCCCATCGACATCATAAATCTGTCAATACACAACCAGGATCGTGAATTCTGCCACGTATACATACACCTCGTGGCATCAATCACATGAAGCCCAAGATCGTCCACCATCTCACCAACTCAGCAAAGCTGCTATTTCTCCCTCCATACACCCCCGACCACTAGTCCTCTGAGCGCAATGTCACATTGAAATCTCCTTCGATGATCCATGCCACATTCGGGAATTCAACCGTGGCCAACAACAACTCATTCACAAGCGAAGCAACGTTGACCCATCGCAAGGGCCGTATACATTAGTTGCAACAAACTGTGTTCCATCAGCCTTATGTCGCAACAAAATGGAGAGTGAATGTTGTCCCTGCACCTATACCTCATCCACCTCGAATTTATCTCCATTCCAACCCATCACAATACCCCCTGCAGCCCCCACCGAGGCAATCACTTTGACCTCCCCAGCGTGGTCCCCCCGACATCACTCCATAGCCCCTCCAAATCTCATGAGATTTTTATTTCTTGTAGAATTGCCACATCCTCCCTTTGCTCCAACATGTTTTCCACTGCCATCATCTTCTCACTCTGCCCCAAACCCTGACATTCCAAGAGACCACATCCATTGAAACCAACAAATCCCCCCTTTGGCAGCACTACTCCGATGCTGCTCATCGCCTCCCTTTCCAAGTACCCCTTGCACCAACCACTCCCGCCCCCCCAAACACCCTCCTAAGAGCACCCCCTCCTTACTCAGCCACATTGATACCTCCAATCTCCACTAGCTACCCAGGTCCGCACCCCCTTCTGACAAAACCACACGAGATAACGCGTCCAACTTCCTGTAAATAGCCAAATGCCACTTCCTCCTCCTTTCCTGCAAGCTACTTCTGACATACCGTTTCCTGGATCGCCCCAGTACCTCTGTTTCACAGCTCTGAACCGCCACCAGAGGAGGCTACCCACACGGCCCCATAGCACTTCCCAGGCCCTTAGGCATCCCCCTGAACCACATGACTCGAAAAGTCCCCGCCGCTGCCTTCGAGCTCCCAGGTTCCACCTTCATACTTAGATGTTCCATCTCCCGAGTATCCTCAATGTACGTGAGGCCCCAAGCTCCAACCAAGAGTTCCGCCATTCAGTCGGAAGGGGTCGCGCTCCTCCAGCCGAATCGAAGCTCCATCGGTAGATCACTCCGCCATCCGATATGGAATCGGATTGCCCGAAATAGCCACAATCAAGGGGTCCACGATCCACCGTGTCAACGGTTCTCGGACTCGAAGGTGACGCAGATCACCAACACATGATGATGCAGATCATGCCCCCTAGATCCGCGAATCCCACTCGAGGGTCTGCCTCAGCCTGCAACCTTATTAACCAAACCCGAAACCACTTCTGTAAAAGAGGTCTGCTCCCTGATGCAGCCTACCTCGATATTCAGATCATGGCTTGCATCACAAGCCATCCCTCCTTTTGCAAATGGCTGATCTTTTTAAAAAGAGTCGAAAGCATGCCTTTCCCCTTTCGGCTCCTTCCTCGACAACACCTCCTCCACCCCCACGTAGCTGACCTCTGAACCTGCGACCTACCGCATTGTCTCTATCCTCCATCGCATTTGCCATGCTTCTCCCCTTTCTCTGACAAACCCTCACTAGTATCCGGTCAGCTTTCACCCCAACGCCCCCACTACGTTCTGCACCATTGGATCCCCTTCTTAGGCAGCGGAAGCTGCGATGCCTGCATCCACCATAGCCAAAACATTGAATAGGGTCCCGACACACTATCACACGATGCCCACATCCACCACACCAGAGGCATTGCGCCCGAAAGTCACGGGCCGAGCTCTTGTCCTACCGTAAAATGGGGCCCGAAGAGCCCCGCCCATGCCAGGTTCCACCCCCACCCTCGACCATCCCGTGGAGCTGTCCCACATACTTGAGGTTAGGCTAAAGATGGGGTTGTAACATTTTCAATAAGTAAATGCAAGAATTCAATTCTCTAAGGAATATTAAATCCAATGAACTAAAATTGCGGTATACTGGTAAATATTTTACCGATATCGAACATGATTTCAGTACCCCATGTACCAGTATATGTTTATATACCAGTATGCATGAAAAGGTAATAAAGCTCCTAGTAGCCTTCACATACAAGCATATGATGAAGTGTATAGGGACACATTTGATGATAAACTCCATGTGGCGAGTTAAAATGCTATCCTGTGACAAATATTGATATAAGCGAGAAACTATGGACTTTAAGGTTTCCCTTGTGGAAAATTTTATACCAATACAACAGGCCGTCATATGGTATATAATGTGTTTGCTACTTATCAAATTGATAAAAATAGTGATGACTGAATTGATTCTTGAAATAAATCAAAGACCTTAATGCCATGATTTTGATTATTCCAGAACAATTTTGATTTAAAAAATAGACCATTTTTTGACAAGTCAAGGCAAGAATTTTGACATGATTTTATGGCATGAGTGAATCTCAGCATTAGTTATGTCCTGAAATACAAGGATGTTATAGATAGATGAAACGTTTACCTATATGCCTAAAGCATTAAACTTGAATTTTGATGTAAGAAATGCAATTGAAAAGCAGAAGGAAGTAGTCATACTGCATTACTTAGTAGACCATAAACAGAAAGGATGAAGCAAGTCTGATCTGCATCACAGATTAAATAGTACCTACAACATAGTTGAGCCATCAGACAAAATTGCAAGAATACGCTTCAATTATAAGCTTTTGCCAGAGCATGAAGCATGCTTGAGAAATAGTAATAAATAAAATTTCAATTGCCTTCCAATCAAGTGTTCAATTTCTGTTATCAGGACGCTTTTCTTCTCTATACAACACCAACGTAACTATTGCCTATCAATTTTAAAACAATTCAAAGACAAAATATCTACATATCAAAGTGAAGCTCGAATTGTTGAGCTAATGAAGTGGGTCAAAAAAGCAGCCTTTCGGATTGCTCTCGTCCTCAGACCATCATTGCGCTCTCTGAGGAGCTACATGGGGTCCAGCCTCCAAGGAAGCATTAAACCACTTTTGGGATTACTGTTTGCAGTCATACACTGCAGATGTAGAACCCATGACTTCTTGGTCATACAGAGAACATTTTCCATTGTGTTGAAATTTCCCATCTCACAACTCCCTTTTTCGAGACAATCGAGGGACTGGAAAGATAAATTATTATAGCATAATGTACTTACAATGGAGTATCACCATCATAGTTGATGCAAAGGAGCACTTCTCCTACAACTGCTATTGCTTTGTTCAGTCCCTCGGAGAGTGCAGCAATGGTTGTTTTCTTAAGTGGCACATCTACTACAATGTGAGAGAAGGTATTACTACATAAGAAATACTGCAAGAATCACTTATTATAAGTTGTGAAGACAGGTGCAAGGGTTTTGAACATTTACAGTGGGCCCTAGCAAGTGAAGAGCCTATGCTTTCTAGACGTTTCCCTTTAGGCTGCCACTGAAAAAATATGGTATAAATACTACTCATCTCTAGGACAACCATATAAAAATCATCATGGAAAATGTTGAAGTATAATATACGGAAAAATGGGGCTGTCCCCGCACCTATTTTTCCGCAATTTCTTTTATTTTTTGAAAAATATCACCATGTATATTCATCTATATATCCTTCCAATATGCCATTCAAATGTCGTCAGAAACAGAGACTCCTATGCTCTCCATGTAGAAGGGATAATTTTAATGGTCTAAACTTTGATGTAATCGATTTGTTCTAGATGGAGGGCATAGAAGTATCTGTTTCTGAGGAAATTCGAATGACATATAGGAGGGATATATAGATAATATACATGGTGATATTTTTCAAAAAAAAAATGTCAAAAATGAGGTGGGGGCAACCATGTTGGGCAGCCCCATTGAACCCATAATATATTCATGTTAGGGTAAATTGGGGATGCTCCCGCCCTATTTTCCTCCATTCATTATTCTTTTTGAAAAATAAAAATATGTATTTCCATAACTATATCTCCCTAATAAGCCCTTCAAATTTCGTCAGAAACAGAGACTCCCGTGCCCTCTATCCATAATAGGTCGATTACATCAATTCTAAGATATTCTAGATGGAGGACATAGGAGTTTGTTCTTGACGAAATTTGAATGACATATTAGGAGGATATATTGATGAAAATACATATTTTATTTTCCAAAAAAATAAAAAAAGGGGGAAAAAGGGGGCGGAAGCAACCCCATTTTTCCCATTCAGGTTATTAGGTATACAATTTCAATTTTCAAGACAATGATTCACATAAAACAAGAACAACAACAAAGCCGTTTCCCACATTAAAAAGTTCAAAAATATTTTTTCATCTATGAAGAGTATATAAAAAAATCAAGTACAACTTAAAGTTCCTACATGATATATAAACATCAATTCCAACAGGTAGTCATTTTCAAATTTTATATTTGCACCTCTGACTCAAACAAAGTAATACAAAATTCCCACATAAGCTCGGATTTTTTTTTTACAAAAGTGAAGAAATGGATGCCAAAAATTGGCACCAAGTGTTACAATTGCCACGTGAGTAGACCGATTACTCGATCCCACTACGCTATTCAGTAGAGTGACCGAATAGACTCTGTTCGACTAGTTGGCCGACTAATAAAAATAATATTTTTTAATCATTTTTTTATTTCATACTATTTTTTAATATAAAGTAATAGTTGCTAATGTACAAAGCGATTCTAATTCAACCAGTACTTGTATCTAGTTATTAATGACCATATGTGTATACTTATATAGGATCATATGTTATTAGGTATAATTTTATATTTGCAATCTTACAAATACCTAACCGAATATTTGAAATTAGTCACCCGGATAATTTTTATTCTTTATTCACTGAAACTCCTGGCGGAATACCGAATACCGACTCTTGCAAAATTGTTGGTAACCATCCATCTTGGTTAAGAAATGCTCAAGATGTTTAGGAGTTCAAGCCACAATGATCCAAAATTTAGCATTTCATTCTTAAAACTGGCGAAGGACATACGTGTTAATGGTGCAAGAAGGTAGGGGTACACGTGTTATTGCAAAAAAAAGCAGAATATAAGTGACTGCGAAAACTTGGAAGTGTACAACTGTAAAAATCTCAAAAATATATTGTGACTGGTTTCCCTAGAGAATTCACACATTTTGTCATTTTGTACATCTTATCAAGCCTATTTCAGAACATATCCTAGTTAATGTTTGCATTTCAAAGATACTTCTTCCAAAATACATCACAAATATATCTGGAGACTTATGTAGAACGCATCATAAATGCAAGAGAAACATAAATCTCAGCCGAAATGGATTCATCTATCTTGGAATTCTAAATGGATAATCAACATTCCAAAAAGAGAAACAAGGAAAAAAAACTCATATTCTCTCACAAGGATTAATATAATAATATACATCTTCGTATATAGAAAGCCCAAAAATGGAAGGTACTCGAATGAGTAAAAAAAGACAGTTGGTAGTATTGACATGTATATTGCTCAAGTAACTTGCATGCAAAATGAAATGCGTCATGTGTCTATGAATGTCAAAGAGCAGACAATATGCAGAATGACGAGTTCCTCTACAACATGACAGCATCTTCCTAAAGACTGGAACGCGTATATGGTTACTGACGTCAGGTAACAATCCTTATATAGTGAATTAGATGATAATGGGATATCTGACTATCCTTTCAAGAAATAAAAGAACTTACTTTAAATGAATTCTCTATCTTGTCCAGAATATCGACAATCTTCTGAACCTCCTCGCCAGCGTGAAGACCAGGATCCTTCAAAGCTGCCATTTCAAACCCAGAAATGGCCATCTCATAGTTCTCCAGATACTTGTTGGCCTGAAATCAAATAGCATGTTAAGATAGTGTGTGCTGGCAATTGAGAAACCTAGTTACCCCACATAACTAACCTACTAAGGAACGAGTAACGAGTATTGTATAGTCCAGTAATGCAAAGCATGTCAAGAATTCTAAGAGACTATTTGGTTGGAAGAATCAATAGGCTAGTTTCAAGTTAACTTGCAAACACATTACTTACACAGGTGCAAACTTACACCATCTTTCAGGTAGATTAACTTCATCCTCCAGGTTGCGATGATTTGGCTCAAGAATGATTTTTTTAATGAAAGGCTGTGGCCCAAGGTGTTTCCACTATAAGAAAAGAATGGAATTACAAAGTCCGAGACTCGCATAGAGCCTTAGCATGTTCAACTACATTTTCCATATAAGACCAGTCCTGTCTAAAAACCACCGCATTTTAGGACAACCAGATCGGCCACAGAAAGCAAGGGGCCACAGAAAACCAGGTCTAGATGCTTGACATGCAGATTTAATAGACAACCAGAAGACAGCAGCGCTCACACAGTCCACCCAATCACTCTCAAATCCACTTCAAATACTACTAGACCGTTCGTATGAGGAAAAAAAGTGGTCCAACTCTTCAACTGCTCCAGACACCTCGGACAAGCAATTTCATTAGTGTGCATAATATTGGCCCTATGCATTTTTCTCATAAGTCGAAACCTTCTTAGAAGCCAAGGCAAGACGATCAAATGATCTTGTAGCTCCCATTCATATTACTCGGGGTCAATTCCCCCGAAGATAGAGAGTGCCTTGTATGCTTTCCTAGCAGAAAAGAAGCCGTTCCTCCAAGCCATGAAGTCACAGCCCACATAAGGCATGTTCATCTCCCCAAGCAGATTGGTCAACTCAAAGAATTATGCACTCTTTAATATGTGACCCTTGGTAAAGGAAGGGGCGCAGGTCCCATCAGGCCAAGACTTCACTATAGAAAGATTCTAGTAAGCTGCCAGAGCACAGAACAAATACCATGCCAAAAACTCGATGGGTGCCAGGTATCTCACCAATGCAAATAAACCTTTGATAAATAGATGATGGCACTAGGTGAAAAAGCAATTAGTTATCTTATGCATGCCATTAAGATGCAAAACACTGAAGCCCCCGGACATGTGGCAATGTCACAGTTACCAAATCAAGCAAATGGCTGTTTCTATTATCACGCCATGAAGTTGAACTAGATCAAAAAAAGCACATCATCACATCTTCAAATCTCTGACAAGCTCCAATCACCACTAGTCTAGTCAACATGAAGGAGATAGGGATAGCAGATGAAATAGACTGGGGCAGCACGAGATGAACACCCATTGAGAGACATCGCATCTTTAAACTGGGTGGTTATCTCTTCATCTTCTCCACAAGTGGGCACCATTCCTAAGTCTCTACTCTACCATAAGAGAGAAGAGCATAAGACAAAGTTAATCCAGTACATGGGGGTTATTAAAGGTCCCGGCACATGCGTCTACCACACCTAAAAGAGACCAAATGAAACAAAAGATGAAACTCAAGGCCTAAAAACTTGTTAAACAAGTACAAGATGACGAATACACATCTAGCCTCCATCGTACCACACTCAATGAAGATACTAGTATCATCAACATACAAAAAATCAGAATTGGGAGATTGCCCTGCTTGAAACTCACACAAGAGGCCCCCCACAACCAGTTTGGTCATCATAGTTAAGGCATCTGCTACGATCACAAATAACATGGTGATGAGGGGCAATTGCATCTCACCCCACTTTGAGGATGAAAGAATCCCCCCTCAAGCTGGTTGTTCACCATTAACAGAGTAAGAGACCATCGCAGCAAATCTTTTCATCCATGCAATCTAGGTATTAGGGAATCCTCACTTGATAAAAGATGTCCCTATGAATCCCAAGTCCAACTTCCAGAGCATTCACATAGTGTGATTCTGCTTCCAATTCTAACCATTCAAGTGTTCCATTACTAGATTGTCCATCATCAAACGATAGGGAATAAATGTCAGACTCTCGAGCAAGGGCCGCTGTCTGGTAGATGATATCATCAAGAACACGACGGAGATTTTTTACCAAGACCTTGACTGTAATCATATATATGGCCTTCGATGATGCCAAGGTTCACATATGCAATCCAGGCGGCTGCATATGCTGCAGTATTTGGCAACCGTACCGGAGTATATCTAATATATGGTCATTATGCAGCCCGATCGCATACCGCATAAACCGCATATGCGACCATATATGTGATATATGATATACATGTGGTTGTATATGTGGTGCACATGAAATACAACTTCTATAGAACGATTAGGGATCAGAATCTGGAGATCTGAAATGTGGTTTCTTATTGAAAAATATATACATTCAACACGGGCATTATGCCAAAAATGTGACATATAGTTCGTTTTTATGATTGTCTTTATAAATTCATGAATGGTAGAAGTATATATTATATTATATTATCTAATGTGAAATATTAATTTTGAGAAGTATTAATCAACTATGTGATTGCTAATAGAGAGAAGACCTATAAAATTGCCCCTGATTCCAATGTGAGTAGAAGACCTTACCACTGATTTGTTTGGTTACACAAGAAAATAAGGAAGACAACATGTGATTGTTAATAGAGAGAAGACGTATAAAATTAATGGTAGTTGATACCTGATAGTTTACACTTTGATTGTGGATTTTTCCCAATCATACCCAATTTATAATAAGAAAGAATTATTTCAACTATCATTGGATTATGGATCCGAATCATAACTCTATCTTAATTAAGATCTCAATCTATATTTTTACCAATGGTCCCATACACTTGGATGTGTTTTCTCATGTTTTTGTGTCACTAATTCCCCAAGGCCTAATCATGATAGTAGCTATAATCAGATGAAATTAAAGATGGTTACCCCACATGGTGGTTAGGAACAGCCAGTGAATCAATGTGATATGAATAGGTTCATAGAATTCAGATCAATAATTAGGTCACTAAACTATTAAAGAAGATCTTATAAATATAATGATAGGTATTAATACCCTTCTCTTTTAAGCCAAAAAATGATTTCCTAACCCCTAAAGTATAATCTACTAATGATCTGATCACTATTGTTAAAACTTATTGACAAGATATTTAGATCTGAAAAGTTGACTACAGAAGATTGAGAGAGGATTGAGTGGTCAAGCCGGTGAAAATGATGTTAAATCAGTGACATCAGTTAACTGTGTCGGACATGTTGATACCTAACTGTGCGAGGACGCAATGACACTCAACTGGGCGGGAGATAGGAAGCCCAGTTAGGAAAGCGGACGCCTAGTGCGCGGGTCTAGGATTCCATTCCTTTTTACGGTTTTTACACGAGCTTACAATGTTTTTTACACCTCGTTAGGATCCCAACTTTTGACCAGTACTGCTGACCCTCTGTTTTAGGGTACCTAGGCTGGGGGGCTCGTGGTTTTAGCTTTTCTTACGAGCTCATTAGCCCGTACCGATCGGGGCGGTTTTTGGAGTAACTCTTCAAGAGAGTTTCTCTCACCCGTATCAGGGGCATAATTTGGGAGTAGCTCTAGCCCTCTACTGGACCACACTTCCACTTCGAGGGTGAGACGGAAGAGTTTCCTAGGAAACTTCCTCACCCGCTTGAGTTTTGGTTACTGTTCCGCTAATAGATGTTAACGAGGAGTTACAATTGAGCTTGGAGTAGGTTACAGTTGAGTTTGTTTAGAGTTGAGATCAATTACAATTAAATTGGCTACAGTTGAGTTTGGTATAAATCATCTATTATCATCAATCATCAATAATCGACAACTAATCGGATCTTCGAACTACTATTACGAGTAATTAGATAAGTTAGTGGATATGTTGGGAACTTAGTTAGGATGCATTATACGTCGCATGCCTACGAAGGCACCTCAACCGTAAGGTACTCTTCACGCCTTAGAGTCATAGTGTGAGGTCACACTCAGACCAAGACCACGAACTATCATCTAGACTTGAGAAATAAGACAGACTTAAGAATCAAATCAGAAACTTATCATTTTCAATACCAAAATTCATCAACATTATCTCTAAGTGATAAAAAGATAAGTAACCTACTTATGGGTCATTAATTAATATGTGAAAATATTATATATGGAAGGTTATGGGTTGATGGGTGAACACGAGTTTTACATACAAAGTAGCTTGAAAAGCATTTTCCACATAATTATATAGTTATTTTTAAATATCAACGCCTAGATAATTGCTTTCTTTTTAGAACCACTAAATTACCTGCTAATATAAATATATTAGATTGTATGCAATAATTGTTGACATTCTTTTGTTTCCTTGCATGTGTGGCAAGCAAAGCGCATGTGTCGCAGTAGCTGGCCAATGATTCCGAGCATTTGCTGCTATACTCGATAATACACATGTTGATTGTTTTTATTCAGATAATGTACATGTTTTTCTTCTCTTCTATATTTTGGTATACATGTATACAATGCCAGCTTCTTTTGTTACATGTAATATATATAGAAATTAATAAAATGTCAATTGATGACACTTGCACTTGGCTTGGTGGTCGTTTACATCAATTATGAATGTCATTGCAAATCACGAAAATTTTTCCCTTAATTTCGGTAACATAATGCGATCCAATATCAATATAATCTTGTGAGTGCCGTGTAAATGGGTATCCCGGATCCCCACGGGAGGGACCTCACAACTAGAAGGCCTCGTACGACTTCCTAACCGTGAAATGCTCGTTGGCACGGGACCAATGATCTACAGTGTCACCAAAGCTCTCACAAACTGGCAGCACCCCCAACATATGCAAGAACTCATCAAACCACTTGTTCGTAACTCAGAATAGGAGAATGAGAACCAGCTTCTGACCTCCCAACAATCCCTCACAGAATAACCAGTGTTAGCTGCCAAAGAGAACATGCGGGGAACACGAGTACACAACCATGCTTTGTCCCGTCATCAATCCAGAAACGAAACCCGCAACCATCCTCAAGAATAGGCCTCATGAGACGAGTCACACGAGAAAACACTGAGCATATCCCCCTTCAAAAGTTGGATGGCATGGGAATACAATTAGTCTGTGAATTGGGATCCAAAGAGATAGCATAAATTAACCACAACATCCTGCACATCAAATCGGACCTACCACACCAAATTCAGGCAACCCATTTTGACAACACGGTACTATTCATCAGTTCTAATCTTCGGCTCCCTAACCCTCCATCCTCATTAAGCATCAAAGTTCTCCACCTCAGCAACGGCATCCCATGAGACTCCCCAGAAGATGTCCAAAAGAAGCGCTCCATAATCGCCTCCAACCTCCTCTTCATTCCCGTAGGCAACCGGCACATAGACCAAAGGACAATATAAACAACAGATTTCTATATATAAACAACACAGTGATTTGGAGATTAACATCCTTTTCTCATTCTATATTGAGAAAGTAGAACTCACTGTAGCACAGTTATAATAGAGATCTGGATTCGACCTCAGTTGCACATCCTTTTCCTGAATAAAATAAAAAAATGATCATCTAAAATGCCCATATTTGAATATTGAATTACCATGCAATAGAAATGGAAAACTCCATATATCAATAACTCCACACATCCATTTCAAAAAACTACTCTCAACATGATTGGAACACACTTACTGCATTTTGATAAGCTTTAACTGACTGCAAAAGTTTGCTTCGATCCCAAGATCCAGTCACAAAATAGCTCATAAGACAAGCATTTCCAAGATTATCTGGAAAATTCAAAAGGTGGAGCTTAAGCTAAAGATGTCAAATTCTAAGTTCTAGAAACAAGTCACATTTTAATGTACAAGAAAAAGGAGGACGAAAATGTCATGTAAATGAACTAAAGGGAGATTAAGTAGTTGACAGTGTAAAAAGTGATAATCCTGAATAAACTGTGCCTTAACAAAGTTAAAATATTAATTTGTATTGATTCGAGATGTTAACCGCCCTACACCACGAGATGATCTGATGTCTTCATAATTACTTCTGTCAAAAACATGTCACACATTACCCTATACATTATATGTCACAATAAATGGATACCGGAAGGATTTAATTACCCAACAATTCAAGAGCGTGTAACGCTTGACTTGCAACAACTACAAACTCCTGCTTACATACATATTAAATGGCAATACATACTGTTGAGATATTTCTACATTTCTATATACCTTTCCGGTCATTTTATTTCTTTATGTTTACCTGATGTAATTTACACATAGGCTCTCCCCTATAGAAGGAGAAGACGTCCAAGAAGTGTTGGAAAGAGACTATACGAAGGGATCTTAGTTTTTTGATATAAGCCCGAGATTGACAAAAGATAAATCTGAATGGAGCCGAAGAATCCATGTAGCCGACCCTACTTAATTGTGGAAAAGGTTTGTTGTTGTTGGTGTGATATAAGAGAGCCTAGGATTTCAGGAATAAATTTCTTATTTTCTCCAACATGGTATCAGAGCGACAGTCCTAGACCGGAGCTCTCATATCCAAAACCCTAACCCTAACTTCCCCCCCCCTTCCTTGTGCGCTGCCCCCAGCCTCCATGCGTCTCCCCCTCCTCCTCGTGCACAGCGCTGCCCCCAAGCGCAGCCTGCACATCAGCGCCCTAGCACAGCCTGTGCATCGGCGCATGCTCTTGCGCTTCCCCGCGCATCATCCCTTCGCATGCGGCCCCTCGGTGTGTCGCGCCTACACACGCCGGCGTCGTTCTCGTCGTTTGGTTGATGGATTTGGGTGCATAAGTCTACATATGCATCCAAATCCCTGTCTGTTTGTGTAGACATTGACTCTTTGATCTACAAAACCCTAGCCTTCTACATCCGACATTATTTCAGAGAACAAGGTTGATGTACCGTCACAAACGCATTCAGAGGTCCAGCACTTATTATTAAAATGGACGGGACAAATTATGAGATCTGGGCTATGCAGTTCATGAGCTTGATGAAGTCAAATGGTAAGAAACATATTCTTACCGACGAGGAGTCAGTGGAGAAGACTAGAGTAAATGCCTCGTAGGAGGCGGACCACGCTTATGCCAAAGTTTGGCTCTTTGGTACATTGATGATTGAGATCACCAATGATATGTTACATCATCCTACTGCTAAGGCGATGTGAGACATCCTCGTAGCAACATATTCTCAAACGATGAATGAGACGAAGATCCTCCAACTCCAACATGACATATTCACTATCAAGCAGAACAGACGCCCTTTTCATTCACTGTATACATCCTTGCGTGGGATGTTTAAGAAGCTCCACAGTTTCATGCCCCTAACGATGACTCCAGAGCAGCAGAAGACATAGGAATGCTACCATGGTTGGGGTATCCCTAGCAGACCTTGATCCTGAATAAGATGATGTTCGCTCCTGGATTCTAGCGGATGCTCCTATTCATCCCATGGAGGAAGCGTTCCACAGGCTCAACAGGATTACTATTCCATCCACAGCCACTAACCAGACTTCCTCTGGTATTGCAGCTTATCGAGGAAGAGAAGGTTCTTCTATCTTCCGTGGACGCAGACCTCGTGGTAGAGGAGGTCGCATTCGTCGGTCCTGCAACTTTAGTCATCGTCCAAGTCATACCGAGGAGACATGCTACTCCAAGCATGGTTTCCCGGCATCAACCCGCATAGCAGAGCAGATTGAGTCTCATGTTGCTTCTATTTAGATCAGAGGTCTGATCGTCGCATGGCCAGACTGAGCGATATCGTACCACCTTCCGCTTCATCATCTTCGGGAGGTCATTCAGATGTAGCAGCCTCAGCTTCTGCAAGTGCCTCTGCTACAGCTATCACCTCAGGTACTTATGCTTTTACATCTTATCATGGATCTGAGATTACAGAGTAGATTATGGACTCCGATGCAACACATCATTTATGTGGAGATAGACAACAGCTTACGTCATATAGACAAGTTCCACCGGGGAGAACAGTTGTGATAGTTGATGGGACACATTCCCCAATAATGAGACAGGGGGAGATCACTTTGACGCATTTGAAGCATTTCCAGAATGTGTTACATGCTCCTGCTTTCTCTATGAATTTGCTTTCTATTAGTCAGATTACAAAGGATTTGCACAACCGAGCTATTTTTGACCCATCGTCTTGTTTTTCAGGACATTCTTACAGGCAAAGTGATTGGGGGTGGTCGTGAACAGGGTGGCCTTTATCATCTCGTTCGGACTCCCTATGCAGACATATCTTCTCATTCGTCTGGATCAGTCTCTTCGTTCACTTGGCACTTTCGATTTGGTCATCAACCTCTTCAGAAGATGTGACATATGCAACCACAGACTTCACCCGGTTCTTCCTTTCAATGTGAGGCTTATCACTTGGGAAAGCATCGTTACGTTTTCCTAGTCGTCATAGTCGGAGCAGTAGCTCCCTTTTTGAGTTATTTCATGTAGATATTTGGAGTCCGAGTTATGTTCCTGATCACCAAGGACACATATTTTATATTTTGGATGTGGATGATTTTTCACGGTTGTCATGTGTGTTTCTCTTGAAAAATAAATCTGAAATAGGAGATGTGATCAAAACCTTTATTAATGAAGCGGAGAATGTTTTCTCCACCTCTGTGAAATTTGTATAAACTGATAATGCTTTGGAATTCTGTACTCGTGCTTTATCTCATTTTCTTTCATCTTAAGGGATTATACATCAAACATCTTGTGCTTACACCTCTTAGCAAAATGGTGTTGTTGAGAGAAAGCATCATCATCATCTTAACGTTACTCGAACTCTTCTCATTAAGAGTCGTGCACCACATTCGTTTTGGTGTGAAACAGTTCTCACAGCATGCTATTAGGTGAATCGTATGCCATCTTCTGTTTTGGATGAGAAAATTCCTTTCTCCATAGCTTTCCCTGAGGAGTTATTCTCACTCACTCCTCGTGTGTTCGGATCTATTGCTTTTCATCACCAGTTGATTCCAGGTCTTGACAAGCTCTCTCCTAAAGCTGTCAAATGGGTGAGTACTCCATGACTTAGAAGGGATACCACTGTTATGACCCTTTGCGCAGGAAAATACTATATCAGTGTTGATGTCACATTTTTTGACTCTGTGATGTACTTCTCTCCTATAGGCGACAAGTTAGCTTCATCGCCTACATGCTACCTCCTCCTACGAGCTATTCCCACCTCCTACAGTTCATGTAGTACCACCTCCCCCACCACCTCCACCAATACCGCCACCTCCTCCACCCCCTCCTACTACCCAGTCACATAGGCCACTTGTTCCATCTTAACTTAAATTCTATGCTCGTCGGTCTGCTTCTGCTCATGGTCATCGCCAATCATCCGGTATACCCCATGTTTGTTTTGACAACATAGCTTCTAACAATGGGTCTGGAGATATATCTGTGCAAGAATCATTGCATGAAAATAGCCCACAGATGGAGGATGTTCCCTCTGACCTGGATATTCATATTGCAGTTCGAAAGCAGAAGCGATCTTGTGTTTCCTACCCCCTTGCTTCTCAGGTCTCCTTTCATCATCTAACAGGGGATTTTCAGAGATTTGTAGTGGCTCTATCTGCCGTGAAAATTCCACGATTGAGGGGAGACATTGAAGGATAGCTGTTGGCGCTTGGCTATGGAGGAGGATATGGTCACGCTACACTCACGTAGTATGTGAGGTCTTGTTTCTGCTCCAGTTGACGTGTCCGTCGTGGGATGCAAATGGGTGTTCACTATGAAACACTGTGCGGATGGTAGTGTGGATTGTTAAAAGGGGAGACTTATAGCACGTGGGTTCACCCAGACATATAGGTGGACTATCAGAATACTTTCTCTCCAGTTGCCAAGCATTATACTCTGCGTATTCTTATTTCCGTTGTTGTGACACGAGATTGTCCCATGTACCAGCTTGGTGCGAAGAATGTCTTCCTCTATGGTGATTTACAGGAGGAGATCTACATGCATCAACCACCTGGGTTTGTTGCTGAGGGGGAGTGTCAGAAAGTTTGCAGGCTACACAAGGTTATCTATGGCTTTAAGCAAAGTCCAAGAGCATGGTTCCAAAAGCTATCGGAATTGATAAAGCAGCAAGGGGTTTGTGCGATCGGCTGCCGATCACTCCTTGTTTGTGCAGAAGATCCAGAGAAGTACTATTGTCATTCTTATTATGTTGATGACATTATTGTTACAGGGGATGATGAGAAGGGCATTGTGCCAAGGACTTCCCAGATCAGCAGTTTATGACTGGTGACCTTGGACATTTACGTTACTTCCTTTGGATGGAGTTTGCCAAGAACCAGCGAGGTCTTGTGATTACCCAGAGGAAGTATGCTACAGATCTTCTTTCAAAGACAGGCATGGAAGATTGCAGACCTGCCACTACTCCTATTGACCTGAGCATGAAGCTATATGATGATGACACTGAGGAGGTCGATAAAAGGAGGTACATGGAGCTTGTTGGCAACCAATTATATGTAGCTATCATCAGGCCCGAATTATCATTTGTTGTTAGCAAAGTGAGTCAGTTTATGGAGCATCCCAGACATACACATATGGATGCAGACCATATGATTCTGAGATACATGAAGACTTCACCTGGTACGAGACTTCTTTCCAGCAGGGGCACATCTCTCTCAGTTACAGCATGTGCAGATGCAGATTATGCTGGGTGTCCAAAGGATAGAAAGTCTACCTTTGACTTTGTTGTATTTCTAGTGAATTCCCTTCTATCATGGAAGAGCAAGAAACAGATTGTGGTTGCCAGATCGAGTGTTGAATCAGAATACAGGGCTATGACGCAGGCTAGCATAGAGATGATGTGGGTCGGACCTGTTCTTACTGACCTAACTATAGATATGTCACTTCCCATGCACCTCCAATGTGACAATCATGTTGCTTTTTTCATTGCCAACAACCCTGCGTTCCATTGGAACGAAACATATTGAGGTAGATTGCCATTATATGAGATATGATCCAGAAGGGTTTGATTTCTACCTCTCATATTAGTTTAGGGGAGGAAACAAGATATCTTTACTAAGTCATTACTCAAGAGGCCATTTCAGAAGTGTTCGTCCAAGCCGGGCATGATTGACATCTATGTTCCATCTTAAGGGGGACAGTTGATGATGCAAACGAAATTTCGCGCGGCGTCGTTAATAAAATAATAATATTTTTTGGTGGATTTTTGGTAGAAGAACGAGATGGGTTGAGAAGAGAAAGTGGAAGGGTTGAGAAAAGAACTCGTCGGTAACAAGGGGTTGAAGGAGGAGAACCGCGGAGATCGCGTGGAGGGAGAAGAGAAAAGGGGAGATAATGAGATAAACTCAAATTTTCATAATACTTGACTGCCTAAAAACATGGGGCTACCATCTCTTTATATAGGAGAGATGGGGTTACAAAAATAGTAAACTAATTAAAATTTGACAACTAACTTATTCTAATTTGACTCTGACAAAATTTAAAATCCAAATTGACCTCTAATTACCCTAATTGGACTCTAATTAATTAATTGACCCAATTAAATCTACGAATAAACGTTGAGATCACATGCGATCTCAATTATTTAATTAGACCATTACGACCACTAAAAACGTAAATAAAATTGACTACTAATTAATTAAATAAATGTGGCCCTATAATTTGGGGTCACGCTGCATCAACTCTCCACCGCTTTAAAAAATTCGGCTCCTGACGAATTGCGTGAACTGCAGGCTTGGAGGATGATTCGGCGCATTCCGTCGTCTTCTGGAAGAACTGATGTGGAGCGAACGGCGGAATCCATGTGCGGGCGGGAAAGGCGCGGTTGTCGTGGTTGAAGAACATATGCGGTGCGGCGGCGTCGTCTTGATCGTTGTCTTCTCCCCGTGATGCTCGAAAAATAGATGCGGCATGGAGAATATGATTCTTGGAGAATCCATAATGAAGCAATGGCACAAGGAGAGGAGAAGAGGGGATGTGGCTAAGGAAAGAAGCCATGGGGTCCTTAAATAGGGAAAACCCAAGGTCCGAATCCTATTTGGATAAGGAAGATCCCATGATTTCCTAATTATAGCCTTCTTTTTTAAATATTTCTGCTGCCAGGGGTATGTGCGCAAATTTCGCACCTCTTTATGTCTCTCTCTTTTCAGAAGGCTCTGGACCTTTCTGTAAATAGGGAACTTGGAGAATTTATGTTTGTCATTTTTCCAATTAGCCTTCCAATCCCACCATCCACGGAAGTGACATCCCGTAACCCTCGGTTCTTTAGTTAGGGCGCGCCTGGGCGTTGGGCGCATCCTGCGCGGGTGGAGAAGGCGGCTCCCCGATGGTTGGCGCGGCGCTGCGAGGCGGAAGGGTGGGGTTCGGCGGGCGGGGATGAGGCGATGGGGTTCTGGGGGCCGTGATGGCGGTAGGGCGAGGCTTGGCGGCGCCGTCTTGGTGAACGAGGGCTGGAGAGAGGCGCTGATTAAGGAGGCGACGGGGAAGGGCGTTTGGCAAGGGAGAGGGAGGGCGGCGCAAGAGGAGGAGAATTGCGGAGGCGGCGAGCAGAGGGTTGGGGTTTGGGAGGAGGCGAGTGGCGCGGTGTTGTGGGGAGGGAGAGAAGAGGGCTGAGGAGAGGGGCGGCACGGTGGAGAAGGCGAGGCGAGGTGGGGATAGAAGGCGGCGGATTGGAGATGGGAGAAGGTAGGCGGAGGCGGCGGGAGGAGAATGGGTTTACGGGAAAGGAAGGGGTCGGGGAGGGCAGCTGTGACAGGGGTCACAGAAAGGGAAGCTGGGGGTCGCTGCGGCAGCGGGAGGGGACCTGGAGGTGCGAGGGGATTGGAGGGATCCAAGGAGGGTGTGTGTGTGTTGTAGATGGAATTTTGAGGGGTGTTCGAGTCGGGAATCACCTGTACGGCGAGCAGGTGGCCTTCGTTCTCTTCTGAAACGTTCTGAATAGCAGGCGAATCTTCTTTGATGGCGAGATCCTCATCTTCAAAAATCTGGACAGCAACCGAAACTTCGATTTTTTCTTCTAAAATGATCTAGACAGCAACGGAGTCTTCGTGGACAGCGAGCTTCTCGTCGTGGCCGGCGAGATCTTCGTCGGTTAGAGCGTCCAACCATGCGTGCACCTTGATGCATGATATAAGTCGCTGATGGAACTTCTTTGAACGATACGGATCATGAGATGGGCGGCGGAGACCGAACTTCGAACACCAATAGTCGACAGGATCGTCGAATCGTAGGAACGATTCGATAACCTGGCTCTGATACCAATTGACGCAAACGAAATTTCGCGCGGCGTCGTTAATAAAATAATAATATTTTTTGGTAGAAGAACGAGATGGGTTGAGAAGAGAAAGTGGAAGGGTTGAGAAAAGAACTCGTCGGTAACGAGGGGTTGAAGGAGGAGAACCGCGGAGATCGCGTGGAGGGAGAAGAGAAAAGGGGAGATAATGAGATAAACTCAAATTTTCATAATACTTGACTGCCTAAAAACATGGGGCTACCATCTCTTTATATAGGAGAGATGGGGTTACAAAAATAGTAAACTAATTAAAATTTGACAACCAACTTATCCTAATTTGACTCTGACAAAATTTAAAATCCAAATTGACCTCTAATTACCCTAATTGGACTCTAATTAATTAATTGACCCAATTAAATCTACGAATAAACGTTGAGATCACATGCGATCTCAATTATTTAATTAGACCATTACGACCACTAAAAACGTAAATAAAATTGACTACTAATTAATTAAATAAATGTGGCCCTATAATTTGGGGTCACGTTGCATCAGTTGAGATATTTCTACATTCCTATGTACCTTTACGGTCATTTTATCTCTTTTGTCTACCTTATGAAATTTACCCATAAGTCTCTCCTTTATATAAGAGAGCCTAGGGTTTCACGAATAAACAACTTTCTTATTTTCTCCAATATAGTCCATCTTGACTCAATGCATTGTCTTCTTGTTGATGACATTTTGGGTCATGTTAGTGAGTAGGATAAACCAAAGGAATGGATTCTCCTCCATTTGGTAAAAATATATGCCATTTATAGCTCTGTATAAAACTCAAGTGGTAATTTTCCCTTTACGCTCCGCATCTTGATAAAATGACAGTCCAATTCAATATCCGTGGTGCATTCAAGAAAAACATGATTACTGGCAATATAAGTGACTGACTTGTTGTCACGGCAATGCAAGTGATCGACTTGTTGTCACGTATAAGGGGACTTGTGTTCAGATGACTAACCCAAGTTCATGTAGAAATGTGATAAGCCAAACTAATCTTAAAAGTGGCTTAGCCATGAAATTGTACTTTGCCTATGCAGTGGATCTTGAAACAAATGCTTCTTACAGCACCAAGTGATTAAATGTCCACCAATAAACATGTCAAACTTAGTGGTAAAGCATCTATCCTCAAGAAAACTAGCACAATATGTATCTACGTAGGATGTAATTTCCGCATGAACATCGGAAGCATAAAACAATCCCTTGTCTAGAAAATTCCTCACCTACCAGAGAATGATAAGAACATAACGCCGATGACTATAAATTGGTTTTTCCACATACTGACTAACTTTGCTCACATCACTTAAGAGTTGAGATATCAAGCCTAGTAATAGTAAGATACAAAGTTTTCCCATGAAGATTCTATACCACGTAGTATCCTCAAATAAGGTTTCCACTAAGGTAGTACGACTCTAAGATTCTGATAGAATAGAGGGAAAATTTACAGCCAAGTCAACATGCATCTGCAAGGATGTTGAAACAGTACTTTCTCTAAAATAGATGTCCTCTTCCATTGGCACGAGTGACCTCAATCCCAAGAAAGTGTCGCAGGTGACCATGGTCCTTGATGATAAACACCTTCTGCAGAAAGACCTTGGACTCGAGAATATGTGCACTGTTATTTCTTATAATAACCATATTATTACATACAAGGTAAGGACCCTGAATAAACCAAAGTAGTCGGACGTAGCCCTATGAAACCAAGGGAGTTGATCTCCATGGTGAGCATGTCAAACCAGGCTCATGGGATCTCTTTAGGCCATAGATAACACACATACTCCCCCTCCACGACTTAGCCAAGTAGTTGTGCTATATAAACCTCCTCAAGATCACCACATAGGAAGGCATTTGATATCACCTTGCAAAATTGACAAGCTCGTGTTGGCAGCAATAGAGATAGTTGTACGGAGAGATCCAATCCTGTCCAATGGAGAGACTTAAAATAATCCATGCTATAAGTCTGGGTGATAGCTCTAACACGTAATATAACCTTCAATTTGTTTATTGACCCATCCGAAGTATGTTTAGTCATCAAGGCCCATCTACAAGAAACGTGAACAACACCTGCAGGACATGACAAACAATCCCAAGTGCCCTAGAAACAAGGGCATTTGTATCCTCAATCATGGCATGTTTTCACCATGAATCTTAAAGGGTGTATGATTATCACATGGAAAAGGCATCAATATAAGAGCATTTGTAAACATCCTTTCATGGCTAGATAATCCATCAGAAGTAAAGTGCAATATATGATGCAAAGTATATTGCATTTTGGACTTTCTGAAACCAATGCAAAGTTTAGGAAAGGAAAATGGACCATTCAAGTCTGTAGTGGGAGGCTCATTCAAAGAAGGTCATCATCTTGCAAGATAAGAATAGGTAACAGGACAGACTCTGATTGAGTGGGGGTACCTCCTATGATAATCATGGAGAGAAGGGAACTCCAAGCCAATGTCACTAACAAATCTAGGAAAGAAATTAGTATGTTTAAAGAATGTAACATCAGCTGGAACATGATACCAACACCTAATTGTTTCATAACACAACCCTTCTAAGTCCTCGAATAACCCAACAAAAACATTTGATTGCACCTACAAATAACGTGTCTTGTATGAAAGTTTTGGACAAAGGCGGTGCAACCGAAAATTCGTAAAAGCAGTGAAAAAGGTTCCATGCCATAAGAGAGTAAGGAGAATGGAGTAACCCCCACAAGAACAGACGAAGGTACCCTATGAATCAAGTAGGTGACAGTCAGGATGGCATCTCCTCAAAATATTTTGGAGACCTTCATCAAAGTACGAAGATTGCGAGCGACATCAAAAAATGGAGTTTCCTTTCTGCCACCTTGTTTTGTTGTAAGGTGTATAGTTTGATGCAGGATACCCTAAATAGCAAAGAAACTAGTTAAGTCTGGTTGAACAAATTCAAGAACATTGTCAGATCTAAACATTTTAATGTTCATAGGAAAAAAGGTTTTTATAAATATAAAGAAAGACTTTGAAATATTATTAAGGATTGTGGAGGAGAAAGAAATATCTTTCCCTATTCCAGAGGTCTAAGGGTCCTTATATAGGACGAAACCCTAGAGAGCTCTAAATAGGGGAAAATACAAAAGTGCCCCTAGCGGGGTTATAATGAATAATAATTAAGAATCGTAGTATACATCACTAACACTCCCCCTCAAGTTGGAGCATATTTATCCATTATGCCCAACAAGGAAACAATGCAGGAAAGGCGCTTCATGGGTAAGGCCTTTGTGTACATCTGCAAGCTGAAGATCGGTGTTGATGTGAGGAGTAGTAATCCTTCTGATCCTGACAATATAACGAACAAAATGGCAGTCAATCTCTATATGCTTGGTTCTCTTATGGAACACAGGATACGTGGCAATGTATGTAGCAGATTTCTTGTCGCAGTATAATGGAATAGGAGTAGTGACAACAATACCAAGTTCTTGCAAAAAAGTTAATGACCACGTGATCTCACAAGTAACTTGAGTCATCGCCCTATACTCCGCTTTTGCACTGGATCAGAATGCAACAATCTCTTTCTTGCTTCTCCAAGTAATAAGGTTTCCTCCAACTATCATAGCATATCATGTGGTCTCTCGGAATAGAAATAGTCATGAGAGCATCTGCATATCGTCTATAAGGGGAAGATAAACTAGCAGTAGAAGTGAAATGGGACATGGGATGAGAAGTACATTGCCTCTCAATTCTTCGTAGAGCAATTGGAAGCTCCTGAGGATCATCCGAGGCAGCAGTGGAGGGGACACTTATAGAAGGCATATCACCCTGCAACAAAGAAATAGGTAAAGGAACATCTGTTAGTGAAGATATTTGTCTACGCTTATAGACAATGGGAAGAGGAGGGAGATCCAAAGGAACATATGTAACATATTGAGTGAAGAAACTGGTCTGTTCAAAAAAAGTTACATCTGCAGAGATATAATAGCGATGTCTAGTTGGATCATAACACTTGTAACCCAAGGCCCTAAATGTCAGTTTCGGTCACCAGTTCGGTATCGACCAAAATAGAATTTCGGTGGAATTTTGACTGAAATTTCGGTCATTTCGGTTAATTTTTGTACTAGGACCCCCATATTTCGGTCATTTCGATTGAATTTCGATTTCGACTGGATATCGATATTCGACAAAAATTCGACCGAAATTCGCTGAAATTTAAGATCATGTTGTAACCTTTTTTAGTACGTGAGTAACCAAGGAAGACACATTTGATTACACGAGGATAAAGTTTGTCAGCAATGTGAAAATTATGAATAAAGCACACACATCCAAAGATCTGCAAGGGACGAGGAAAGGGTGACTCAGTTGGATAAAGTAGAGAGAAGGGGGTGGATCCCTTTAAGGTTGGATATGGAATTCATTTGATAATTTGGACGGCGGTCAGAACAACATCACCTCATTAAGATTTTGAAACTACCATGTGAGTAAGAAGTGTGCGGGCAATATTTAGGAGATGTTTGAGTTTTCTCTCGGCTATCCCATTTTGTTGGGATGTATATGGGCAAGAGTTTGATGTATGGTACCTTGAGATGCAAAGAAGTTCGTTAAGGCATGTTGGGTGAATTCCAAGGCATTATCAGAATGAAAAAATTGTATACCAGAGGAGAAAATATTTTTGAGATAATAAAATAAGTTTTTATCAAAATTATTAATCTCTGAGCGTTCTTTTAAAAGATAGACCCAAGACGACCTACTGTAATCATCAACAAAAACTACAAAATACTTATGTCCACTCAGAGTGCGGACCAGACAAGGTCCTTAAATATCACAATGGACTAAAGAGAAGAGAACTTCACGATGAGGCTCGGTACGAGCAGAGAGCGAGGCTCGATGATGTTTCCCGAACTAACAAGCCTCGCACTCAAAAGGCTTGAGCATAGAAAGTTCGGGGAACATTAAAGAGAGGGCTTTGGTAGACGGATGACCGAGACGAAGATGCCAGAGAAGATCGGTGGAGATTGGTGAAGCGCCAGCAAAATCAGAGTTAGAGGGGATGTCCAGATAATAAAGATTGTTCTTCCCATGTCTCCCACCAAAAATTTGTCTTGTTCGGATGTCCTGAAAATAGCAGCAAAACTAATCAAATATAACACGACAGTTAAGCTCGGTGTACAGCTTGTGAACATATAATAGACTAAGAGGAAGTTAGGAGCGCAATGAACTTCAGTAAGCCAGAGTTTGGAGGAAAACTCCATATGCCAACAACAATAATAGGTGAATGGGCTCAATTGGCAACACGAAAGTCTTCACAATGGAAGATGGTCATGAAGAGCTGAGAAGACTACCTTCTCCCGTCAGATGAGCTGAGGCACCTGAGTCAATGATCCATGCAGGAGTAGATGTAGAGACAGGCTGACCATTGTACCTGATGTAGTGGCTAGAGTAGCAGTAGAAGCAGAAGCAGTAGTGTCATTAGCAGAGTTCTGTAGCAATTGTTGAAGACGAGCATACTCAGACGCAGTAAAGGAATTCTGACTATCACCACAAGGTTGATCATGAGAGGTGTCTGTAGTATCAAAAGTGCCATCATATGTGGCAATCTCATGGGCATTGTTGGCATTAGGAGGCATACCAAACTTTGCTCAGCAACGTTCGGATGGATGGTTCAGGCGTCCACAATGTGTGCATGCTGGATAGCAGGAAGTAGTAGGATCACGTATGCGTCCTGAATCACGTCCTCGTCCAAACTCATGGCCACAACCACAACAAAATTTACACCTGCATCCCCCTTGGTAGTTGGATCGTCCTCTAGCGAAATGTGATGTAGTCTCAGCAGACAGGTTGGTAAATGAGTTTCAAGCTCCTGAAGTCGACCAAAGATGATCTCAAGAGTGGGTAGAGTCGCAATAGTCAGAAATTGGTCCTTCACCGGCTTGAATCGCGGATGTAATCTTGATAAGAAGTGATACACTTGCCACTTTGCGTGTTCTCCCATCTGTTTGTCACAGCAAGCAAACTAAAAGATGAGAAGCTCCTCAAGCATGTCTGTGAGGAGTTGGTAGTACTCTATCAAGGATGTATCACCTTGATTTTGCAGACCAAATCCGTGTGTAGATATCTGGAAGTCTGGACTTGGTTGTCTTTTGGGAGTAAGTATTTGTCAATGTTCTCCCACATTGCCTTTGTCATCTCCTTGTAGAGAATATTTGATACTATGTTCGGATCAACGTTGTTGGTCATTAAAGTAATCAATTGGAAGTTGTCCACATACCGGGTTTCATAGTCCTTATTTGTTTCCTTGGGAGGATCTTTAGCAAGAACATAGTTCTTTCGTTGACTACCAATGAACACTTTGAATAATCGAGATACCCTATAGTTTAATAGAAGTGCCATGTACCATTACAGAAGAAGTCGAGTACAATGGCTTGGGCTCTGCAGATGCCATGGTGGTTGTGTAGATCAAGAAAAAATTGACCTAAGTAGTTCCCACAATATTACTCAATCATCACAGAGACGTAATAGTATCTTGATATGGAATCAACATAGAGAGGCGAATCAGAGATGCTCGTAGGGTGCCCTGGTGGCACTTGCAATGCTGGTTCGGAGATAGGCGACGCTCGAGGATGTCATTGGAGGCTTGGAGGTGGTGCGCAGGCGTGAGGAGAGCGCCCTACAGCATTGGCGAGATCCTGGCGGTGCTTCCTGCGCAGGAGGCGGTGCCCTAGGACTCTGATGGAGATCGAGCATGGAGGCGCTAGAGGGTGAGATCGCATGGATCGTGACCTAGCATGGAGGCACGAGGGCGTGAGGAGAGGGTCTGGATTGCGAGACGGCGTGGAGGCGCTAGCGTCGAGATCGCCTGGAGGCTCACTTGAGACCCCCGTGTCGCAAAGAGCCAGGAGGAGGGGCCCCAAGAAACAGGATGGCATGGAGGCTCGTGCCAAATCCCATGTTGCAAGGAGGACTAGCGGGCCTTCAGCATATGGGAGAAGCCCGTCCGAGGTAGGTTGAAACACGCAAGGCTGGAGAGATGCATGAGGAGACGGCGCGGAGAAGAGGCTTGACGGTGGGGAAAGGTTTAGGTTAGAAAATCGGTCTAGGACAGCTGCTCTGATACAATGTGGAGGAGAATGAAATAACTTGTCTTATTCCAGAGGTCTAGGGGTCCTTATATAGGACAAAACCCTAGAGAGCTCTAAATAGGAGAAAATACATAACTGCCTCGAGCGGGGTTACAATGATAATAATTAAGAATCATAGGATACATCACTAACATGGATAAATTAAAAAAAACTCAATTATGACTTAATTCCCAATTAGGGATCTCATCTATGCGTCAATTCCCAAAAAAAGGGCATGCACTTTTAAATGTAGGGTTTAACGTCGACAAAAAAGGGCATGGTACTCTACATAGGCACGTATTTGAGACAAAAACAGATCACACCACTCTATTATATTTAAAAGATGGGGCCTCTAACTGGGCATTGACATATAGTTAGGACCCCTTTTCATAATTTAACATATTATTAATATCTCTCCATTCCTTCATCAAATATACCCAAGAGGATATGCTATAGTCATCAACAAAAATAACAACAAAAGTGACTACCTTAAAGGAACCCGACAAATTCTCCAAATATCATATAAACTAAGGCAAAAGGAGAAGAGCGACAAGGCTCAATCACGCAAAGGAACAACACTATGATATTTTCCCAACTGATAGGCCTCATACTTAAAGGGACTAAGTCAGGCCAGTTTAGACAACATCTGAGAAAGATATCTGAAGAATGGATGTCCAAGATGCAGGTTCCATTGGAACGGATCGGCAAAGACTGAAGTAGTTCCAGCAAAACATGAGTATGTAGGAATATCAAGGTAGTACAAACCTTTGTTCTCATGGCCCCCCGCGATAATTTGCATCATTTGGATGTCTTGAAACTGCATAAATGCTCATCAAAAATTACTTTACAACTAAGCTCATCATTACAATCTATGCACAAATAATGATCTCAAAAGGAAGTCAGGTGCAAGATTTAAAAAAACAAGAGGCGGATTGAGATAGTTCTCTACAAGTAAAATGTGGCATACGCCACAAGGCAGTCGAGGCATAAGCCTCAAGTCATACTTATAAAGAGAATGAGTTGATAATTTTATAATTTTATATGATATATAATTATTAACAAAACATCCATTTTTAATATTATAATTGTTAGAAAATAGGAATGCAGAAGCATATCAGAGAATATATAAATAAAACTTGAAGAACACCGGGATTTAACATGGAACCCTACTCCCTAAAAAGCGGGATGAAATTATGGAAGAACGCCTCAAAGGGTTGATAGTTTATTGCTTTTCTCATCTGAATACAATGGGTGTAGAGGTCTATATATAGCCCCCACTGAGTCTCCACATCCCACAGACGGTAGATGTGGGACTAAACTCAAGGACGGGGTAAAAAAAATCCTGGAGAGATCCATTTACCCACCTACAATATAAGTAGCGCACGACCAAATACTCCAACACTCCCCCTCAAGCTGGAGCATGCAATGCTCAGCTTGGACAAACAGAAAGAAAACTCAACTCACGCTACAAGACACTACACACAATATCAACTTAATGTGCACAATTGTCGGCTGCTGTCAAGGACGTTGCTTCTCATGTTATACAGGTGACGAGGACGAACAGGTTGGAATGTGAGTAAACTGAATCTCTTCGACGAAGAGCATGTGCTCTGTATTGCACCTGTCAGAGTCACTGCAATTGAAATCAGTCTCCTCGTTGTAGTACTCTGGCCGCCACGATATGTGGGCAACTACTCCATCTTTGAAAAGGGCCGAACAAAGAGCATCGCTAATTATCCATACGCAGATCTGAAGATGTGTCTCTCTCATAGGGACCTCGAAGTTGGTTCTCTCTCATAGGAACTTCGGAAGGATCTCATACTGGAGTTCACGATCGCTGGAGAATAGAGTCCGAAGAAGTCTACTCGTCGGAAAACTGGTTCTCTCTCATCTGGCATAGAGAATGGTACTCTACACTGGAATCCCCATGAAACCACATGAAAACCCTTGCCCACATGGCATAAGGAATGGTCCTCTACTCTGAAGTTCCTATGACTCACATGAAAACTCTAGCTGAAAACAAGAAAGATGGGGACCACTGAAAAAAGATGGCAAACATGTGCACATCTAAAAGGACCGCATACATGTCTGTGTCTGAAAATAAAGACTCGAACTAATCTGACATCGAGTCTGAAAAACTGTGGAGTCTGAAATCGGGCTAGTCTGGAATCTGACATATGAATCTGGAACAGAACTGTAACTCTACATAATACTCCACATTTCTCACATACTAGTCGGAATACATAGCATCGACTACGTTGGGAGAAGATAATAAAATGGTGAAAATAAAATCAAATAAGTCGATCAAACATTTTTTTTCGACGTTTCATTCATTTTTTTCCTTTCGTACGGTTTTTAACGACTTTTCTTGAACAATTTTTTTGCAAAAAAAATTGCATACGGGTTTTTTTATTGTCCGCGCCTTTTTCACGGTTTTTTTTCAAACCTCTCCTTTTTTCTGCTCTCATTTTTTTAATGGTGGACCCTATTTTTTATGGCAAATGCTCCCCCTTTCATTTTTTACTCACGTTGGGCCTCCTCCTCGTATTTCCTCCATTCATATATATTTTTTTATATAACATCGGCCCACTTGGGTCTTTACATCACTTAGCCCAATTAGGCTATAGTTAGGGTTCCCAATGGGGAAACCCTCAATCGTGAGCACGCATCCCCGCCCCCCCCATAGGGGTCTTCATCGTTTGGCACTGTCGCCCGCTCTAAGGGTTCTTTGCCTGCTTGGAGGCTCAAATGTGCGCCACCTGATGGCGCTAGAGGAAAGGAGGGTTTCGAGAGCAAAGGAGGAGAGCCGCAATTTCTAGAACTTGGAAGAACAGGGGGCCTCATCGCTTGTGATAAAAGGCGGCTCCAGATGGCCGCCGATTGAGAAGATGCGACCAACTAGAGAGGGAGATGCCCCGCCGCCAAGGGGAGCACCACTGTACACGAGATCTGGAGTGGAGGGTGGTTGGAGATCGCGCCGCCTAAGCATGGGGTTGAGCGTCGCCGACACCTCTCCTTCGTCTGTTAGTTGCGCGCCTCCCCGAAGGAGCTGGGACTTCATTGTCAAGGAGACGACAAGGGGAGAGGGCTCTACCAGGGAGCCTGGAGATGGCGCGCGACGCAGGGAGATGCTCTTGGCTTGAAGGTGTGTGACGAAGGAGAGGGTGGCTAGGTGTCGCCGGAGCACCTCCTCTTGGAGTCGGCGAGTTTGCGGCCATCGTCGCCTTCAGAGACTTCTACCACCTCATGGATGAGAGTCGATGGACAGTAGGTGCCACCAATATGGATTGTAGACCTCAGATATTGTTAGGACGTCGCCTGCGGCCGCAGGAGCACAGTTGCGTGAGGAAGGAGCTCGCCATCGGCCTGGATGTTGCGCGGCTATAGAGGAGGCATCTGTGAGGGCTTCATGGAGATGTGCACAAAATATACGCATAATAAGGGTTTTCAGAAAACCCTAGAACATGATCTTGTAGCCCGTCTTCAAACAATTGAATCATTAACATGAACTTCAAAATAATCTCGAATCTCGAATCAACCAAAATAAAAACAAAGAACTTAAAATCCTCGAGAATCGACCAGCTCTGATACCATGTTAGAAAATAGGAATGTGGAAGTGTATCAGAGAATAAATAAATAAAACTTTAACAACACCGGGATTCAACGTGGAACCCTACTCCCTAAAGAATGAGATGAAACCACGAGAGAACGCCTCAAAGGGCTGATAGTCTATTGATTTTCTCATCTGAATACAATGGGTATGGAGATCTATATATATAGCCCCCAGTGAGTCTCCACATCCCACAGATGGTAGATGTGGGACTAAACTCATGGATGGGGTAAATGGATCCTGGGCGCACAACCAAATACTCCAACAATAATAATGGCATAGGTTGCGTAAATAACTAAAAATTTACAATTAACTTAGAGATGCATGTATAACTTAAAGTTCACAGTTTTTTTTGAAGGGAAAAAGTTCACATTTTTTTGAAAGGAAAAAAGTTCACAGTTTTTTAAAGTTAAAAGTTAATGTAGAGAATTAGGTATTTTATGTGATAAAGTAATGATTTAACGATTTTCCAAGTAGATTTCGCAAAAAGTTAATAGCTTAAGATATTACTAACAAATATGGTTCTTAAAACATCTCATGCTTATGCAATAAAAAGTCCCAATCATGTATACATAGTAGGCAAAAAAGTAAGAATGTGGTAAAATTAAATTCTAACCAATAATCAAAGAAGGATCCAATAGATTATAAAAATGCTATTCATATTCTAAAATTTGGTTGACTAATGAATATTTTCAAAGCAGTTATTTCTTACAAAGTTCCATTAATATAACTTATAGAAGACATAGGCACATAATTTCTTATTTTATAACATCTTTATATTCCTTACGTAATTGAGGTAATGTATCATATTCCTTACATAATTGAGGTAATGTCTCAGTACTACTTCACCGCCTCACTACCTCAGTACTATCGAGGTGTAAGCCTCATTGAAGTAATTTGAGGCTATATCCTCAACGCTATATTTCATTAAGACCGTCTCGAGGCGTAAGCCTTAATGCCTCCAGACAAGCTTTCAAAAGCATAGCCGGGAGTACAAAAACAACAGAAAGCATGCCTCTAGTATAGAACTCTATACTGCCAACTGAGATAAAAAAGAGAAGGAGCACCATTTGCCAATTGAACAGACTTCACATGTGTAGACTGTTGTGTTGAAGTTAGAGAATTGCCTTCTCTCGTTAGGTGAGTCGAGGCTTCAAAATCAATAAACTATGAAGTAAAAGCAAAAACAGAATTCCATATAGTATCTAAATTGACAGCCAAACTAGCATTAGGTGCATGACCATGGGTAATAGCAAGATTACATTGCATCAGTTGCATGAGTCAAAAGTAACCAAAATAAGGGATAGTATGTCTTATCTGTCTATAACCAGAAGACATCTCAACGACGGTCGAAAAAACATCAGACTTGGGAAAAGCTTGGTAAGCCATGGGAGATGTACCAAACTTCACTCAGCACATGTCAGATGTACCAAACATCAGACTTGGCCCATTATGTGGCAGTGCATACAATGAGGATAACTACGTCCTCGACCGCATCCTGAGTCTGACCTCGACCAAAATGAAAAGCACAACGACCATCTCTCCCAGTGATGCAAGAAAAGTTGTGGTCCCTGATGTCTGAACTTGATCAGATTAGCCAAGAGTGGAATCAATAATTTGTAGTCATGTGAATATCACATGCATCAAAAGAACTGTCTCAAAAGCAAGGATCTAACTCTTCGTTGCCGCATAGTAAGGGCTCAATCATGCAAGAAACATGTACGCATTCGGGTCTCTATCTCATGCTTGGTGCAACAATTCGTCTAAAAAACATTGTGTTCCATCTACAAACCTGTAATATGTCGATGATATTTAAAACTCCTCCCACATCTCCTTTAGTTGTCTCCTTCTTTAGGAGATTCGCAGCAATTGACTGATCTGCATCATTTTTTTTAGATCAAAAGGGGAGATCTCCCGAGGCGGGAGTCAGCACGGCAACGCTTCCATTATAAAAAAAAGGAAGATGAGTACATCAAGTGGACGTCCGGAATCTGTACAGAGCGTTACGATGTGAGATAATATTCTCCGAATAGAATCTCTGGTTTTCGAAAATGAGATCATCCTGCCCAATCCAGATAACCCACAACACAACGAAAGGCTTCGAGCAATCATCTGTAGAAACAAGACCCATTGTGCGAACCGGCCTCCAAAAAACCTCCAAACCGCTGGCTAGCACCCACGGGATTCCATCCAAGCACCAGACCTGCGCCGAAGACCCGCAACCGAAGAAGATGTGGTCCGCGTCCTCCACAGCGCCCTCACACATGTCACAGCACGTATCTGCCAAGCCGAAGAGCCTCCCCCTCCTTGCCTTGTCACACAGGCAGTTTCATCTCAAACACAACAAGAAGATCTTCACTCTACTTGGGATCTTGGTGACCCAAATAACTTTCATGTCCGCACAACTCCTCGTCGCGCCCCCCCAGGCGACCTTCTCATCCTAAGGTAAGCTTTCTTAACCGAGAATCTACCTCCCTCCCACTCAAAATGATCAGGTTCATTGGACAACTCCCCCGATGAGGGAGTGACAGCCAGCATCTGCAAGAAATCGTCCATCCGTTGATCCGACAAGTCCGACACAAATTGTGGAGCCCACGAACGGGAGCTCGCCACCTCAGCCAGGAGCGCATTCATGTCAACCGCCAACGCCAACAGCCGGGGGAAACGCTGCCCAAGGGCACCCTCCCCCGTCCAATCATCGAGCCTAAATCTCCTTCAAAACACCATATCCGACAGAACAGCACGGATCCCCACCCAAAGCGGCGACTCAAATCTCCTTCTCTCAGCCATCAACGTCCCAATGACGTCGTAAATGCACCTTAAAAGCCTGGCCACCAGCGAAGTCGAAGATCCCCAAATATGAATCACCCACTTAGCCAAGAGAGCCTTGTTCATGAGCTCCACATCACAATCTCCAAGGCCACCATCAGACACGCATTTCATAACATCCTCCCAACCCAACAAATGCAACCCAGCCCTCTGTTGCCTAACATCCGACCATAAGAAGGACCTCATCATTGCCTCGACCTTCCTTCTCACCCCAACCGACATCAATCGACTAGAATAGAAAAAGACAAGAATGGCGGTGAGCACGCTCTCGAGGAGGGTTAGCTTCCCTCCCATAGACAGAGTGACGGCCTTCCAAGTTTCCAACCTGCTAACCTCTCCTCCATTCTGCACAACAACCCGTTCCCCAGCCTCGATCGTAAGGAAGGCACCATATCCGACAGAACAGCACGAATCCCCACCAAAAGCAGCGACTCGAATCTCCTTCTCTCAGCCACTAGCGCCCCTCTGACGCCATAAATGCACCTCAAAATCCTGGCCACCACCGAAGTCGAAGATCCCCAAATATGAACCACCAACTTAGTCAAGAAAGCCTTGTACATGAGCCCCACATCACGGATGCCAAGGCCACCATCAGACACGCATTTTATAACATTCTCCCATCCCACCAAATGCAGGCCAGCCCTCTGCTGCCTCCCATCCTACCAAAAGAAGGACCTCATCATTGTTTCGACCTTCCTTCTCACCTCAACCGGCATCAATTGAGGAGGGTCAGCTTCCCTCCCCTATATAGAGTGACAGCCTTCCAACCTGCCAACCTCTCCCCCATTATGCGTAACATGCAGTCCCAATTCGACGTCTTCATTCCGCCATCCATCGCGGCGGCCCCATATAAGAGACGGGAGACCCCCCAAAGGGCACCCCACCCACCAAGCAACCCCGTCACGTTCCACATCGTCCAACCCGAACGGAATCACCACATATTTCTGCATGTTTATCTTCAACCCCGAGAGGCTCCTAAAGATATCCACCGCAACCGTTGCATTGCGGTTCTGCGACTCCGAATTCCCCGGAAAGATCAACGTGTCATATGCATTCTGAAGCAAAGGAACCGAAATGCCCCCCCAAGCAGAAGCCCTCGCACCACCCGGCCTCCACTGCACGCTTGAACAAACAATTCGCCACCAGGACAAAGAGCATAGGAGCCAGCGGGCATCCCTGACGAACCCCCCGTTGCGGCTGAAACCATCCGCCCTTGGGTTTACCATTGACCAAAATCGAGCTCGAGCAGGTAGTGACACATCTCTTCATCCATTGCACCCAAACCTCCGGGAACCCCCTCTGCCGCAGCGAAGACCACAGGAACTTCCAGCTGACACAATCGTAGGCTTTGGCATAATCAATCTTCCAGAGCGACCCCTTCTTCTTCGACCTCTTCCACTCAAGGTAAATCTTCGACACTGCCACTAGCCCATCTGCCATTTGACGACATGGAATGAATGTGGACTTCCCGTGGAGCACCACCAAGTCCATAACCTTCTTGAGTCTATTCACCAACACCTTTGCCACAATTAAATACAGAGAGTTTGAAATAGAAATCGGCCCGAAATCACCCACCCCCAAAGGGTTATTCTTCTTCGGAAGAAGAAATATCAAAGCCCGGCTGACCTTCTCAAATCCTCGGTTTCCGTTCCTGAATCACGCAGAACATACATAACATCAGCCTTCAGAAGATCCCAGAACTCACGGTAAAACAGGACAGGAAAACCGTCAGGGGCCGGAGCCCCATTCGTATTCAAGTCCCAAACGGCCCGCCTCACCTCCACCTCCGAGAACTCAGCTATCAACAACTCTGTCTGCCCGCCACTCAAAGACTTAACCCCCACACCCAGTCATCCCCACCCATCCCCTTCTGCCCCCACCCCCCCTGCGCGAGGCCCTCACGAAGTGCCTCTTCAACGTCCCCTCCCCGCCCCCCCCCCCAATCTACCTCTCCCCAGATACTCTGACCCCCTCAACCTCGATCGCATGCAAGAAGTTCCCTCGCCTCCGAGTGGACACCATCGAATGGAAGAACCTCGTTAAATAGTCCTTGTTAGTTGGTAGTTGGTCAATTCACGAACAGTCTTTTTAGTCCTTGTAGTGATGGAGGACACGGCTCAAGGTCCTTAAATATGTACCAACGGGACCGTCTTTTTTTCGAGTAGTGAGGGGGATCTTCACATGTCACCAACAACGCCCTTAAAAAGGTTTTTCTAGCTCCAAAGTTTCCCTTGATTGTGTAGTAATTCTCCGTATAACTAAGGAATTTAATTGATATGACATATTTGACCATTGTTTTGTTGTTTTTCAGATGCATTGATGATATGGTGATAGGTAATGGCCTTCAACGATATGGTCTTTACAGGGTTACGCATATTCTTTTTGTTGGCACCCCTTCTACATCTTCCAGTTTCTCCACATGTGTTTCCTCAATTCTCCTGACAGAATAGTGTTTAGTACGAGTCATGTGAGATATGAAAGCATCAGCAATCCTCCTATCGTGGCAGGTATTGACAAACAACTCTACTGTTTTTGAATGGTTGCATTTTGATGTTCGCAGGCCTAGTCGTGTTAATGATCTCCAGGGTCAACTATTATTTGGTAGGCGTGGATGGTTATAACAGTGTTAGTTAGGTTTTCCTTTTCTTTTTTTAGAAATAAAGGTGGTATCCAAACTGATGTCCACACATCCAGCTAGGTTTTTCTTTGGAAGAGTAAATTTGTAGTTAGAGTCTAATAAAGTTATTTAATTTTGAAATAAAAAAAATCAATTTTATGCTCTTAAATATTGTTAGACCGAAAATGCTCTTGGAATTTGTACGAGCTTTTTTTACCCTTTTTAGAGAGCATAGGAGTATTCACCAGACTTCTTGTGCTTACACCTCTCAATGGAATGGTGGTGCCAAAAGACAAGATCACCCTTCCGAGCATCAAATGTGTACTTGCTTTTATTGTTTTTATACGTGCTACTGGATAGGACAAACACTCTCTTCTGGGCATCAAATGTGTATTCTGGGGACACTCTCGTGCTCAGTACGGGTATTGATACAATGACCTTCTTAGCAGACATTATCACGACATTGCATATGTTACTTTTTTTGAGTTGGTTTCTTTTTCCTATTAGTTTGCGGTTGAGTACCTTTGACATTGATAATGAAGTGTATTCGCCGCACCCTCTTATTAAATCCAGAATAGGTTGATATTGAACACGTTTACGGTCCCTTCTGAGAATCATATGGAGAAAAGGAACCCTGCTCCTAAACGTGTGCCATCATTTATCGTGCCAAAGGTATCTTTTTATCACAAAGTTTCTATTGATGGCATTGTAAGTGTTCTTACATGTGACAGTTTAGAAATGGAGATGCAAGATGAAAACATGATAGATATCTATGATATTGATATATATTCATTGCCTTGAGGAAGGAAAGCATGCATCCACAATGCATCTCATCTCTATACAAGTCTTCATAGAGAGACTCCCTCTATTTTAATGATAGTTTGGAGCAAGGCCCTAAATATCGATTTCGGTCACCAATTCGATATCGATCAAAACAGAATTTCGGTGGAATTTCGACCGAAATTTCGACCATTTCGATCATTTTTTGTATTAGGACCCCCATATTTCGGTCATTTCGGTCGTTTCGATCGAATTTCAATTTCGACTGGATATCGATATTCGACAGAAATTCGACAGAATTTCACTGAAATTTGAGGCCATGGTTTGGAGTTGGTCTCTCAGTTATAGCAATTTTCCATAGTTTAATCAAGAATCACTTAAGTATAATAAACAGAGAAAAGCAATGCAGGAGGAAATGCCACCTTCGCAATACACTGCCCATGGATGTAGTTGTGGTAGGATCTAGGTGGATCTTCAAAATCAAGCATCAATACAAGGGTAGTTACAAGGCGCAATTGGTCGCTGAGGGCTACATGCAGACATATGGAATCAATTACTAGGACAAGTTTTCACATCTTGCTCACCTTGACATCGTTCATATTCTCCTAGCAATCATTAGGAGTTTAAAACTAAAGTCTAATTAAAATAGAATACATTATACTTGTGCCCCTACATTCTTGGCCCATCATGATTGTGATACGTAACCTCCTCTTCGACCCCAACGACCACCACACCCAAAGGTAGTTGATACCATATCAACCGGGTCATTCAAGATTAATAAGCAATCGAACGCCTAATCGGATTTAGCCAGACCTTAGTTGGTTTTGATTTTTTAAAATTACTTTAAATATATAAATCAATTTTTTTATAATGTATTCTTATATATTTGCATAGATTTAGACATTTCCAATACTATAATACATTCATAAAAACATAAAGAGAATACTACACCTATTCAAAAAAATGACATCCGTAAAATTAAACAACAGAAGAATACTAACCAATAGCATACTAGTGAGCATATCATATAAAATTGAATCATCCCTATTATAATAACCAATAGTATTAGCATTAACAATGATACAAAACTGAATATCATAAAATGTTGATACGTCTTGAATCCTAACAATATATGTATGTCGCACCTAGTTGAAGAACTATATTTTGCACCCTCCCCAAGAAGGGCGAGTCGTACTATACCCTACCAGCAAGGGAGGCTAGGGTCAGGCAGGTGCACCCCCCCTACGAGGGTTGCAGGAGGCAACATCCCTATGGTATTCGGTTCCATTTGCAACTAGGATCTGTTTGTACTGGGAGTAGTATATAAACTCTCTAGTACAACATGATAGCACAAAACATAAACAAGTTGCTAAAAATGATATACCAAATATACAAAATAAACAAGTTACAACATAAACTAAATATACAACATGGTAAAAATGGTGAAGCCTACTCCCACTTTAAGTGGGGTCGACTACATGGATTCTTGCTCAAATCCATGTTGAAAGATCTGACTATTTTTTACGCTAGTTGTCGGCTACCTAACGCAACCCCTACAAGGGGGGATCAGAACCCTGGTCTTTTGGGTGGTCGACACACTCCACTACCACCATACCATTGGAGTGGGTTAGTATGACCTAAATATACAACATATATATGATAAAGAAAGGAATCACATAAAACATAAGAGACGACATGATATACTAGGCTATTAACAATGATATACTAAGTTACTAAATACTAGCCAACAATGAATACAAAGTTGGTAACAATAATATACAAATCACCTGACCAATGATATACAAATCATAATAGGGGAAGCAAATTAATATAAAAATGGGATTACTACTCGATCGATTAAGCGGCCAACTAGGTCGGCAAACATACAGATTAGTCGGGTCAAGTGATTATTGGTCGGTTAGGCCAAGTTTAGCTGGCTACCCACCCGACTCGACTAATCAAGCTGACTAGTCAGTCAATTCTTACAAGCATGCCACGCCTACTCCCCCGCCCACTGCCTCATATCCCTCCACCGCCTTTGCCCCCTTCATGTCAATAAGTGTTGGAGTATATGTGTTGTGTGTCACTTGAGTTGTAGATGGGTAAATGGATCACTTCATGATCCAATTACCATATCATGAGTTTAGTCCCACATCTACCAGTGGTGGGACTTGGAGGCTCTGTGGAGGCTATATAGGAAGCCCCAGACCTCCTGTATCAGATGAGAAAAGCAATGCAACATATGGCCATTTGAGGTCTTCTCTCGTGCTTTCATCACATTCCTTATGGGGTAGGGTTCCATATTTTAAATATTGATTTGGTGATTTAATTATCAAATCGCTTCTGCATTGGTATCAGGCAGGTCGATTCTTGACGATTTTTAACTTCTTTACTTTTTTGTTGATCAAGAGCATGTACGATTATTATTTGAAGATTATTCGGTTCGAGATTATGTTTAAGATTTCTTTAGAAACCCTAGTTGGTTCCATCCATCCATAGAAAATGACCTCGCAGTCTCTCCAGATTCAGATGGCAGTCTCTCTATCCATCCATCTCCATCAGGCAGTGGCAGACCATCGCACCCTCCAGGCGATCAACCCAAGGAGGAGCCCCGAACTTCTCTTGAGACTCACGTCGAGGTCTCCCATCTATGGGGTTCGGTCTCGCTCGCACTGCACTGCCTTCCCCGAGTCGCAGTAGGGCGGCGATGGTCTAGTTCGAAGACTCCTGTAGGCGATCCTACCAGGCTGCAACGGCCATCCAGTGGCTATGGAGATTCCTCGCGCGGATGCACCTCTGACTTCCTGTCAACGACGAAGTTCTCCAAGGCACCGAGATCTCTGAGCGGCACCGAAGAAGTCTCCCCCATGCAGGTCGCATCTCCCTCAGGTCGCAACACGGGCAGCGCCTCCCACTCCATGCCCTACTCTCCCCCTCTCGACAGCATCAACTCGAACGGCGAGGCCGCATCTCCCTCCAACGGTGAGGCCGCATCACCCAAAAAGAGGCCATGATCCTCTGCCTCCCCTCCAAATCGTCGTGCACCCTTCTGGCGGCGGCAGCGACATTAGCAGAACCCCCATCGAGAGCATTTCTCTTTTTGAGGAGAGGGTTCCCTAATAGGAACCCTAATTATATTAGGGATAATTACACCCATAACCCTGAGTAATTCCTCAATCTCAATCATAACCCTGCATAATCGCGAATTACATGGGAAACCCTGAGTAATGCTTAACTCTTACATGACATGACCCTAGGTTATGTTCCGTCTGAAATACCCGTTATACTTAACGGTTTCCGTTTAAAAAGACAAAAATACCCTTCAAGTTCATTTTTATTTGCATATCCCATCATCGATCCCCTTCCCCCATACTCCTCCCCGTCTCCCCGATCCGACCACGACTCCCCCACCGCCCGAGGTGGTGCTCCCCTCAGGCCAAGGTAGACGTTTTGAGCATGCACCGATGGTCGGCTGAGGCACTTCTGGAAGTGGTGGAGGTAGTGTTGTAGAAACTCCCGCTCAAAGCAGAGGATCGGCTCCCGAATTACTAACGATCACAAACATCTCAAGTAATTTCCGACCATTCAAAACAACTACAGTGTTCAAAAGAAAAGCCACATCTCCACAAGCACACAACATATATATTGCCTACTGATTCACAACATGCAAAGGAAATCTAACAGAGAGAGTTCTACGACACCATACGTCTCCCCATACTTCATCAACCCCATCTCTAAAAGCCTAACAAACCCAAGACTGCATTGAAAAGAGAGAAACACCATAAGAACATAGACGAACACGCATCCAAAAACACCTCCGCTTCAGTCAACCTCCTCGATCTTTGGTCCCCCAGCAGAGCCCGCCGCACTTCCGGCTGAGGGCCCATCCTCGTCCATACCTGCCGAGGCAGTAGCACCACCGCCGGTCCCTTGATACATCTTGGCAATTATGGGATTGCACAGGTTCTCCAATTCCTTCATCTTGTCCTCGAGATAGCGGTGTCACGTCTAGCAGAAGCAGGTCCTGCACCTTCTCATTGCCCTCTCCGCTTAGGATAGCAGCTTGCACGGCAGCGCCATAGGCCACCGCCTCGTCGGGATTGATGCTCTTGCAGAGCTCCTTCCCGTTGAAGAAGTCCTGCAGGAGCTGCTGGACTTTGGGTATACGTGTGGATCCACCCACGAGGACGACATCGTGGATGCCGTTCTTGTCAAGCTTGGTGTCTCTCAAACACTTCTCCACAGGCTCCATGCACTTGCGGAAGAGATCCATGTTGAGCTCCTCGAATCTTGCTCTGGTGATCGTCGAGTAGAAGTCGATTCCCTCGAACAGGGAGTCGATCTCGATGGTTGTCTGAGCCGTCGACGACAATGTACAAGATGAGCGACCCAAGTTGGCACTCGACCACCCGCAGCCGAGCGCCCCTCCCCCACCGCCCGAGGTGGTGGTCCTCTGCTCGCCCACGCGCAGCTGCGGCTGAAAGCCTCCGCGCGCTCCTCCCCTGCTCGCCACCTTGGTGCTCTCCTCCTCTCCCAACCGCGGCGGAAGCTCAGACCGGGTGTTGCGGCTGAACCACCAACCCCACCCCCCCACCCCTCTCTTGCGGCGGAAGCTCAGAGCCCCCTCGAGTCGGTGCTCGCCCACCCCCCACACTCCTTCCCTGTTCGTGCCCCCTCCCCCCGCGGCGGAGCTCAAAGCCCCCTGGACCACCTGTAGCCGAGGCCACAGTTCGTCCGACCTGAAGTGAGATGAAGGGAAGGGAGCCGGGTGGGGTTTTTTTATTGTTTCCTAGCCGTTTGATTAGGATGAGTTAGATTAACTCATTCGTATGGTTGAGTTAAGGTATTAAACTAACGGAGGGTTATGAATGTGAGACGGAGTGATTATCTAGGGTTTCCCATGTAATTCGCGATTATTCAGGGTTATGATTGAGATTGAGGAATTACTCAGGGTTATGGGTGTAATTATCCCATTATATTATAGCCCAAGTGGGCTTGTGATGTAACGGCCCAAGAGAGCCGCATACTTAAAAAATGAGAGTAAAAATTTAAAAAAAGGAAAGGAGGAGAGAGGTCAGATTAAAAAAAGAGGGACGCCAAACCATCTTAAGTGGTTTTCTCGCATCTAATCCTCAATCAAAACTACACCAACTTTCTTTTTAATTGCATCATTACGAATCCGATATTTATGTGTGTGTAGAGACATCCACCTTAGCATTTTCATTTCTGTTGCAGCCATTCTCTGCAAATGTCTATGGTTCACATGCTAAAAAAACGTGTTCTCCCAACTTTGTCGATGTAAAAAAAAAGATGAAACAGCTAAAAAATGAAGACGATTGAAAAATCATTTGAGAAGCCGGGAAAAAAATGTGATCGGCTTATTGGTTTTCATCCCATTATCTTGTCTTCTTCCAACTCTGTTGATGTCATTTTCTGACAAGTATGGGAGAAAAGGGGAGTATTGTATAGAGTCACAGATCAGGTTACATATTCATATTCTCCATATCTCAGACCAGTCAGATTTCTGGACTCTACAGTTCAGATTTTCATACTCAACGTTAGATGGTTTCGAGTCTTCAATTTTAGACATGCACATATATGCGGTCTTTTCAGATGTGCACGTATTTGCCATCATTGTTCAGGGTCCATCATTCTTATTTTGCCGGCCAGAGTTTTCATGTATTCCATAGGACTTTGGAGTAGAGATCTCATTCCCTATAAAATGTCATGTTGGCTACGGTTTTCATGTGGTTTCATAGGGACTCTAGAGTAGAGTACCATTCTCTGTGCTCGATGGGAGAGACCCAATACTACGACAAGGAGACTTTCAGACTCCATTCTCCAACAACTGTAGACTCCGATGAGATTGCACTCCACAGCTTTTTTCATTTCGACACTTTCAGAGATAGAGCAGTTGACCACATTATTGTGGCAGGCCAGAGTACTCTGACGAGGAGACTCATTCCAGCTGCAGTGGCAATGACAGGCGCAGTTCGGAGCACACCAGTTTGACTCACACTCCAACCTAGTATTCTTCCTCACCTGCACGGCATGAGAAGCAACGTCCTCGACAACAACCAAGAATTATGCATGTTGAGTTGATATTGCCCGTAGTATCCTGCAACGTGAATTTGAGATTTCTTTCTGTTTGTCCAAGCTGAGCATGGCATGCTTTAGCTTGAGGGGGCGTTGGAGTATATGTCTTGTGTGCCGCTTGAGTTGTAGATGGGTAAATGGATCACTCCAGGATCCATTTACTACATCATGATTTTAGTCCCACATCTACCAGTGGTGGGACTTGGAGGTTTTGTGGAGACTATATAAGGATCCTCAGACCTCATGTATCAGATGAGAAAAGCAATGCAACATATGAACCTTTGAGGCCCTCTCCCGTGGTTTCATCCCGATCCTTATGGAGTAGGGTTCCACGTAAAATCTTGTTCATGTTTCATATTTTTTGATTTAGTGCAATGTTTATCAAATCGCTTCCACATTTCGATTTTCTAACAATAATGGATGTCCCTGGCCATGTTTGCGAGGAGGGTGAGAGGTTATTATCTTACAATGGTTATGGTTCACAATGTTGTACGTTCACCCTTAATAGTTCTCAAGGGTGTCTCAGATGCAAACTCAATCATAGATAGGATGGTTGTAACAAAGACAATGGGTGTGGTGTAACACGTAAGCGAAAGGATCGTGCTTAAAATATTTACACATGATCTTTTGAGAGTAGAATTTCATGATGTTCCCCTCACTCATCTGCCTCCTCCCCGCATTCAAGCAATTCGGATGATCATCCACCACCTTCATCTCATGACACCTCTTCAGCGCCCGAACGAAGAAAAGAACTGCAAATTCCAACCTCATACCCTTAGCAACATGCAAACCCCTTTCTACACCAAGCTCAACATCCTATTCCTACCCAATATCAGATTCTTGAGCTCTCTCAAAGGAAAACAAACATATGGACATTGAGAAACTCAGACTTGATTCACTTACAGCAAGGTGTGAAACCAACAAATTCTACTATATGATGACCAAATATGGCCATATTGTGTGATTCAATTCTTTTTGTTCCAATAGTAAAGCATCAATGGTTCGAATTTGCATGTGTTATCGCCTTTAGGGCGCATTCATGTTAGATTTTCACCTCCATTGCTTGCTAGCAAATCTGCTATGATAGCGGAACACCACATCCAACCAAGGTTCAGAAAGTCAGTATGCGGTATTCGTTCCGGCAGGCGGTCTGAAGCGAGTAAACAGGCAGGCAGAAGTATATACGGAAGTATGTGTGGATTATATGGTTTCTATTATTTTAATAAAAATAATTAAAAATATAATAATAAATTCAAATACTAGATATTTATGTGCCTAAGGTGTCGTTTCATTCGATTAATTCCACCTTTCAAGACCTTGCCACACAAGCGACAAGTCACGGAATTTGGATCGATCTTTCCATGAGATACACATATTTCCATCCTGGATCGGTAGATCCTGGTGGAATAAAAAAGACATGTTCAGCAACATGTGTGGAGTCTGAATCCATGATAACATAAATTCATGGCAAAATAGTTAATAAACTAAAATTGTATATCAAATGATGACCTAAGCATAACCTAAACAAATGATGACAATTATTCATCTTCACTTGTTATTTATCGTCTTTCTACCTTGTATATGCTAAGAACCATGTGCATATCTCAAAAAATCTACACTACGCTCTTGTTGATTATTCTCATAGAAACTACTATCATATCAAGTATTTTTTACTTAAAACTAGCATGTCAGTATATCATCACATCTCTTGCCGACTATTCTCTAGAAAAGAAAATTACAAGTTTATAACCCGTTAAAAAATAGATTTGTTAACTATAATACAAGTTTATTTGAAAACAGTAGATTTAAATTTAAAGCAGTGGTCAATGACTCAATAACAAAGAAAAAATGTGGTTGCGAACACTCGGAGAGTACCTGGTGGTTGTTAGATGTGAAGATTCGGCAAAAGAGTAGAAGCACCCACTGCCTAGGAAGGCAGAGGTCTTTGTCGAGGGTAAGCATATGTGCAGCAGCTTGAGGGAAGGAGGAGAAGCACTTTCTCAAGGGAAGGCGAAGGTGTAGGTTCGCGCACCACCTAGGAAAGATGAGGAGCAACAGCTCGAGCCTTGAGCGAAGGCGGAGGAGCAGGTTGGTGGAGGAGTAGCCCACGTCATCCAGGGAAGGCGGAGGACCAGCTCGAGCATAGGCGGAGGAGCCAATCGCGTCGCATAAGATGGGGAGGAGAAAAAATGAGGGACTTTCTTGCGAGAGGTTGGTTAGGGTTTAGGGAAATAAATCTATAAATTTTTCGGAAAGGGTCCAACACAAAGGTGACATATGCGGAATACTCGGGCCGCATATGCCCTTCGAGCGCATATCTAATACTCTGTGTTAGGGGGCACGAGTACATACATGCGGTCGCCTGGGCCGTCTTTCTGAACCTTGCATCCAACAATGTCAAATGATTTTATTGTCAATAATTAGCACCTTATTATGTACCTTATCCTCTGCGTATTGTTGTTAAGATTGACTGAATTTGCTTCATAACAATGCCTTCACATAATTTCTCTAATCGGTGCCCTCCATCGTATAATAGATTGCACATGCCAAGTGGATGGGTAGTGGTGATGAATCATGTAGACTAATTATTTGTGTATAACCATGTTCAACATTTAAGTATGCTAAATTAAAAGAGCTCCCTCATATTTGAGATTGAACTAGAGATCTTGCCCATTAGCTCGTTCTGGCTCATACAGAGAATTGTGAGGTCCTTGAGCTGCCCGATCGAGGCACACAACCTCAACCTAATATTGCACAATGCGATCTCATAAAGGGTTTGGGACATGTTTCCAAGAGTGAGGGGAAGGCATCTATGAAACGATTGTCATTGAGAACGACGATTAGATTGGGGAGGCATCAAGGATAGGGGGATGGTTGAGGCAAGAAGGAGGTGAGGACGAAGTCATTGAGGTCATTGACGAGGAGGTCAAATTAGCGGAGGGAGGGGAAGGAGAGGCAGACGCAAGGAAAAAATGGATGAGGCAATTGTAGCTTAGGTCAAGCTCAAAGAGGAGGCAAAGGGAGGAGAGGGTGGTAGTGTATTTGCGAAAGCCAGGTCGAATTAATTGAAGGTGAGGTCGGAGGGTCAAAGAAGATGACAGTATTGAAGAACTAATGGGTGATGTAAAGGGAGCAGAGGATAAAGTTGGTGGTAGGAGGAGAAAGAGTATTGTAGGTGGTGGTGGTGGTGGCGAAGAGGAAGCGACAAAGCAAAATGGTGGTGGTCATGGTGTAAACGTGTGAGCCCCTCTCTTTTTTCAGTTACATGTGTGCCCATAATTTATTGTCTATCTTAGGCAAGACCCTAAATGCCGGTTTCAGTAACCATTTCGGTGACCTATCGAAATGGAATTTCGGTCGAATTTCGATCAGAAATTTCGGTCATTTCGGTCAATTTTTTTCTAGGGGGCCCATATTTCGGTATTTCGGCTATTTCAACCGAATTTTGATTTTGACGGGATATCGATATTCGACAAAAATTTGACCAAATTTCGCTGAAATTTGAGGCCATGGTCTTAGGGGAGGGGAAGAGATGGAACAACAAGGGAGGCATAAATGTTATTCAGTAGATTTTTTAGGGACACAAGTATAATTACATAAAAGGCAGGAGCACATGTGTTATTGAGAAATTTCATGGGGATGAAAGTGTAAAAATCCCTGAAATCTCCATCAAACAATAATAAGCAAGAAATTAGGACGGCCTTTCTATTTACCCGTGACTTTGTGCATACACACCTTGTTAGCCGTAGTTACCCCACAATTGAGATCGAGTAGCAACAACCACAGGCCCAAAAAATAATAATAAGCTATTGATTCAACGTAGGACCATTGTCATTCAATAAACCAATTAGATGGATCTTGCCCGTTAAATCAACCCTTGGCAATTCCCAACAAACCATGCACATATATATGCAGAGATCAATAGAGAATTCCCACAATATTAATATTGTTTATCATTTAAAAAATAAAAGTTGCAGTCACATTCAGAGGAGTGAAATTATTACAACTTACACCAAGAATTACCATCTTTGATATCTAACTTTATTGCTTCCTTTGCATAACGAACACTTTCTTCAACGGATTGTGCCTGATGCTCAGTTCCTATGTAGGAAAAGATATGTAAGTTCGAAATTCCCCCACCAAAACTTTTACTGGTCTAAACGAGCGAAATATTTCCCTATACAGAAACATTAAAGTTAATCATCACAACAAAGCAGGTCGGGTATACTGAAGTAAAAACTTAGCCAAAGCAATTACAATGTGCCATTACTGTCCAAATAATATCTGTGGAATTGACAAAACAATAAAAATACAATAACAAAAAAATTGGCATAGGGAAAAAACCTACTACTAAACATTACGGTTTTAAGATGGGGAACAGCTTGCCTTGGCCCAACTGCCTTTCCAGCATAGATAGCTGGCAAAATATTTGCTTGCTTGGACCCTTTTAAGCAGATAAAAGAACGCCAATCAACAAAAACAGAAATAGTGTTGACGAAGGTCACTTGAAAGAGGGTTAAAACTGACTAGCCAGCCATCAATCAGGATCAAGATAATGTATACCTTGCTCAAAGCCATTGAAAAGCAGTTCTTTGCTGCGGAAAGGTCACCTTTCTTCCAAATGCAATTGCCCAAGCATAACCAGGCATCAGCAAGTGAGGGGTTCAATTTAACCTGAGGGCCAGGCAGCAATTTCATAAAAATGAAAGAATAAGTACTGTTCTCCATACTGGGAAGCAAAAAAAGGATAAGCAGCATTTATGTATGGGATATTTACAGATATACCCCTTATAATTAAATGTTATCCACTGTTGTAAAAGTCGGCCGACTAGTCGAGTCGAGGAGTAGCTGACACGACTAGGCCTAGTCGGCCAATAGTCGGTCAAACCGACTAATCGGGCCGACTACTTGGCCGACTTTTACATAGAAATTTTTTATTTATTTTTATTCATTGTTTTTTTAAAAGCAAACTTATTCTAATATGCTTCACGTTATTTTTAAACTCAATTACTCCCTTCGTTTCATTATGATAATATAGAAAATGTACAAATTTATGCAAATATATAAGAGTATATCTACAAAAAATGAATTATATATTTAAAATAATTAATATTTCAAATCGACTAATGTCCGACTAAATCCGATTAGACACCCGATTGCCGATTGATCCTTAGTCAGTGACCCCACCGACCGAGTACCGACTACCGATTTATGCAACCTTGATGCTAGCTCAATTGTTCTTTGTATTTAAAATCTTACCACTATCAAGTTACTCAAGAAGGGGCTAGGTATTACATTTATTTTCTCAATGATATAGGAGGTGTGATGAGGCTTTTTATATAACACCGTTGTTGGAAGAAAATAATGAATTGTTTATTCATGAGGTCATAGGGTTCTCTTACACATAAGAGAAATAGGTTGGACAAATTACATAAAAAGATAAAAAGAATAGAGAATACATAAAAGAAATAAAAGACAACTAATATCTCAACACTACCCCTCAAGTTGGAGCGTAGATATTGATCATGTTCAGCTTGGAGCAGCATCTCTGTAAAGACCCTCTGGCTAGGGCCTTACCAAGGTTTGAAATCTCGATTTCGATTTTGTTTCGGTACCTTGAAATTTCGACCGTTTCGGTGGAAATGTAGAAAACGACTCAAAAAAGCCATTTTTCGATCATTTTTTTGCAAATTAGGATCTTCTGAGTTATTACAACAATAAATAACTTACAAATACACACTTATATCACACTAATGCTTATATATGCCCTGTATATCACATATTGGTCATATCGGTCATATCGACCAAATCGATGTTAATGTTCACTCTTGACTGATACATACTGGAAATTAATATTATTCAATCCAAGATCTTAAAACAAAAACAGCTTACAAATGCACACTTATATCACACACGTCTCTCATCCGTGTGTCTTATATCACACCATATCGGTCCTAATATTGTTGAGCTGACTGATAAATACTGGAAATGGAAATCAAAATAACTAAGTTAACAACACTTAAAGACGTCTTTTGTTCATAAAAGTAGACGAGCTTTTTTTATTCTAAAATATAGATAATGATTAATTAAACAATATTTTGTTCATATAAATAATTGTCACAGATAAAGTTTGAATGAATTATAGAATTAGTTACATACTTAAAATAAAGATGCATCTATTTACGAAGATAAATGACAAACGGATGAAAGGAACAAGCTATATCCATGGCCTTAAATTTCGCCGAAATTCGGCCGAATTTCGGCCGAATTTCCGTTTCGGTAGGCGACCGAAATTCGGCCGAAATGGCTATATCGGGCGAAATTTGGGGGGGTCTAGTTCAAAAAGCCACCGAAATGACCGAAATTTCGGTCGAAATTTGACCGAAATTCGGCCGAAATTTCGTTTCGGTCCCTCACCGAAACGAAACCGAAATCCGACTTTTAAGGCCTTGGCTATATCAAATATATAGAAGCTATAGAGTTTTTTCATCTCCATTGTTGAAACCCAAAAGGGAGGAAGCCCCCCAAGTTGAATAAGTGATGTATGTACCCTCCTGTCGGACTATACTATGTATCCATGAATTTCAATCCAAATGGGTCGATATGTCGAAATATCATGGAAAGTTCGGTCGAAATCCAGGAAATTTTGTACTGAAATCCATGAATTTCGACCGAAATTGGTCAAAATGGGTCCATACGTCAAAATATCAACGAAATTTCGATCGAAATCCGGGAAATCGACATATATAGGAGTTTCGATACCCATGACCACTCGAAATCGAAATTTCGACGAAATTTCGCGAAAATAATTCTATGGGCCTTAGTAAGCACGTTTGTTGTTTGATATTCTGAGCTAACATGAGTGGAGGAGACGAGGCCCATCTAATTCATGTCTCGAGTGTAGTGACATGCTACCTCAGTATGCTTGGTCCTCTGATGGAAGGGCTGGATTGTTGGCAATGAAAAATGCAGCCTGATTGTCGCATTGGAGGTACATGGGAAGACGCACCTCAACTGCTAGGTCAGTAAGAACAAATCTGACCAAACCATCTCTGTACTAACTTGTGTCATGGCTCTGTACCGGCTTGTGCAATGGCTCCGTACTCTAATTCTGCACTGGATTTAGCGACTATTATATGCTTCTTGCTATTCCATGACACCAAGAACTCCCTATCAACATTACAAAGCCCAAGGTACACTTCATGTCATTGGGACACCTAGCATAATATGTAATGTATTTCCTTTGAGTCAACACAAGATCTAGCTAGTTCCTAGCAAGTTACAATCCAAGGATGTAACGTAGACCGCCAAGGTCCTAGGTCATAAACTGTAGACCTAAAAAATCATTAGCGAATATGACAATAATATCATCAACATAAACAAGTATGACAATTGTACCTCTCTGAGACCTCTGAACAAGTAGTGAGTGACATGTATTCGATCTCACGAACCACTACTGCTTTATCAGATCTAAGAACTTTTGAATCATGCTTTTGGACTCTGTTTAAGACCATAGATAGCCATATGAAGTATGCAAAGCTTTTGACACTCCTCAGCAGTAAACGCAAGTGGCTACAGCATCTAGACTTCCTCCTGTAAGTCACCGTAGAGAAAGCCATTCTTCACATCAAGCTAATACAAGGGCTAGTCTCGTGTCACAACAACAGAGAGAAGGATCTGAAGTGTAGAATGCCAAGCCACTAGAGAGAAAGTACCACGATAGTCCACCCCATATGTCTAGCTGAATCCATGAGCCACATGTCTCGTCTTGTAGCAATCCACACTGTCATATAAACTATGCTTCACAGAGAACACCCACTTACATTCAAAAACATATGTGTGTAGGAGCTGTAACAACGCCCCATGTGCCATGCGACTATAACATAGACATCTCCTCATCCATGGCAATACACCATTGATTGTCCCGTATCGCCGCTTGATATGTCTGTAGTATATCCACGGCTGACAGTCCCACAACAAACCTCCAGAAATCCTTCGAGAGTCGTCCCAAACAAATATGGGTTGAAAGAGGATATGTAGCATACGTATGTTTCTGTTTCCTCATATCAATAGGCACATCAAGAACACATGCCTCCTCCCCAACCTGTAAGCCGCCCTCTTGAGAGGACACCTATTCATCATGTAAAGAATCATGCTGCATGGAAAAATCACTAATGCCATCAGTAGAAACAATGTGCTCATTTCTTCTTTTTTTTAAAGTCTGCAAGGTAGGGGGAAGCACTCGGTGGTGCCCGCCCCATCAAAATATATTTATATAAATAAAGGATACACCTACACCGCGCACAGTTTACATCACCCCAAAACACACCACAAACCGCGCATTACAATATCCAATCAACTAACAATCGCCTTGCAAAGCACCTGACATTTTCTTTGCAGAATCTTTGCCCCGAGAAAAGCAAGTCATTTCTTCCATGCTATACCGCCCAAAGGATAGCCATGGGAAAGAGCCGCTCCCTCCTTGTTCTTGCCATGTTCTCATAAACCAAATTCCAAAACGTATGGAAGTCGTTGGTTTGGCACCAATCAATACCCGCCTCCTGCCAAATTTGCGACACCAATGGGCAAGTAAAAAAAAGGTGTTCCACAGACTCAATTGCATTGTCACAAATTAAGCATCTGTCCGCAGTAATACCCAAGAGCTTGACGCATCGATCACGCGTCATCAACCTCTTGCGCCTAAGAAGCCACCGAAAAATCCCAACGCGTTCAAGAGGATTAAGGGCCCAAATAGAAGCACAGTCCCTGTTCAGCAACTCTGAGGCTGCAGGCGGCGGTCTGGAGATGGCACCATAGGCGCCTTTAACCGAGAAGGTCCCTTCCTTCCAGCACCAATGATCTCGGTCCCCAATAAGGGCACCCACCTTCCCAACAGCGTCAAGCAGCGCCAAGAAATCCTCAAATCTGCGATCCGAGAAGTTAGCGGAGAATGAAGGCCACCAAGTCCCCTCCTTCCAACAGTCCGCCACTGAGCAAAACTTATCATCCGCCAAGGCAAATAACTGTGGAAACCAAGAGCAAAGCGCCCTGGCCCCTGACCAATCATCCTCCCAAAACGCAAAGGAGTCCCCCCTTCCAACGACCGGCATAAGAGAGTTATATTTTTGACGAAAGTCTTCACCACAGCCCTCCAGAAAGGCGTCATTGCCGCAAGGTTAAGCAGTTGCGAATGGGGTGCGTCCTTCACCCCGTAAATGCTTCGAACCACCATGCAGACAAGATCATTATCCGGTCCCCACACCCTACTAGCCCATTTAAGCAAAAGCGCCTCATTCATTTGCTCAAGCGATCTTATCCCCAACCCCCCCTCCTTTCTCCGCAAAACATCCTCCCACCCCACTAGATGGACCCCTCCACACCCACACGTAGCGTTGCCCCACAAGAAAGCGCGTATCTTCCTCTCCAGCCTCACGTGTATCCCCTTTGGTACCTTGCGACTTGACAGAAAATAGATCAGAATGGACGACAAAACCGCCTTGAGCAAAATCAACCTACCCCCCCCCCTCGAAAGAATAGAAGCCTTCCATCCCGCCAATCTCGAGTCCACCTTCTCCACCACCCTCAACCAATCACTAAGTCGTGCTCTCCCCAGACCCAAAGGAATGCCGAGATAGTCCATTGGGAGAGAGGCACGCGAGGAAGCCAAGCAAGTCACCAACCCATCAGCACCATTTTCTACCTGCCCGAACGGAATAAAACTAGACTTGTTGTCATTTTTCCGTAATCCAGAAAGCTCCGAAAAAGTTTCTAGCGTCGTGGCCATGACGGTTGCCTCCTCGATGCCACCCTCAATAAGGAAAAGAGTGCCGTCCGTGTATTGGATGATCAGCACCCGCACCTCATCCCTCGAATAGCCTCTTGAAAGACCATGGCTGATTACGCACGTCGCCATGTCAGCCAGAACATCAGCAGCAATGATGAATAACATTGGGGCAAGGGGGCACCCCTGCCTTACCCCCTTACGCGGTTAAATCCACCCCCCCCTCCGTCCTACCGTTGATCAGGACCGAAAACGACGCCGTGGTGATACGGCGCCTCATCCAGGATATCTATAAAGCAGGGAAGCGTAACCTCCTCAAGACCGACCACAGAAATCTCCAATCAAGGCAATCATATGCCTTGGCAAAATCCACCTTCCACAAGATACCACTCGTGCTCCTCCTCCGCCAATCAGCAATGATCTCGAAAGCAATCGTTGTGCAATCAGAGATCTGACGGCACGGAACGAACGCGGACTGCATTGGGGAAACCACGCTCCCAAGGACGCTAACCAGCCTCGTCGCCAAAACCTTGGTCGTGATTAAATAAAGAGCGTTTGATATAGCAATGGGATGATAATCCTTGATGGCGGTCGGCGCCGTACACTTTGAGAGTAGAACAATGAGCGCCCGGTTGATACGGTTAAAACCCCTATTTTCATGGCAGAACTCCAGGACAACATCGAGCACCTCCTGACCAACAAGGTCCCAAAAATCTCTGTAGAAGGAGATCGAGAAGCCATCGGGTCCAGGTGCAGCATCAGCGTTTAGGTCCCAAACGGCATCCTTCACCTCCTCCAAGGTGACGTCACGAATAAGAGCATCGCAGGCAGGGGCCTCCACCATCCTAGAATTACGACCCAACCACCTCCACCGTCGTGGGATCACAGTAGCGGAACCGGACGTGAAGTGATTTGCAATAGCTGAGCCCATATTTTTATTTCCTTCCAGTCTGACCCCATCAACAATGATAGAACGCAATGCATTAGACCTGCGCCTTCCACTAGCAATACGGTGGAAAAACGAAGTATTCGCGTCCCCCTCTTTCAGCCAGGTGCTCCTCGAACGCTGCCTCAACTCGGTGACACGCTTCTTATCCTCCAAGGTAACAATTTTCTGAGCTCCCATCCGCGACTCCAATTCAGAAGACGTGAGAAGCCTCTCGTCCTCAAGCGCGTCCAGCACCCTAATCACCACCTCAGCATCCTTTCTAGCCACGCACCTAGCAGCCCTCGTATCCCTCTTGAACGCCGCAAGCCTGACCCGCAAGGAGTCGAGCTTTTGAGCAAACTTGCAGGCCGCGGACCCCGAAGGCATCGACTCAGCCCAGTACGTAACCACCACCGCCCTGAAGCCGTCCTCCAGCAGCCAGCATTTCTCGTACCTAAAAAGCCCCCTATGATCCGAGGTAACCCCAGAGCACCACACCAGCGGGGTATGATCGGAACCAGACCTTGGTTTGGCCCCCACCGATGCCAAAGGAAAAGTCTCCAACAGTTCATTTGAAACGAAGAAACGATCAAGACGTGATCGCGCTTTAGAGTTCCTCCAAGTAAAGGCCACGTCCTCGGCATCCATCACCTCAAGGCCAAGCGATTCAATGGTGCCAGCGAAATCATCGGAGCCTGAGTCCTGACCCCCTCTACCCCCGGGCCTATCTGTAGATAACATCGTTACATTGAAATCGCCGCCCACCACCCACGGGTTACTCCCAACCGCTCTCCTTGCCTCCAAAAGATCTTCCCACAACTCCTTCCTCCGCCCGCTATCGCATGGTCCATAAACACAGGACACTGCCAGCTGCTCGAGAGAGGACATACCTCTTAGTATCACCGTCAGAACGTGGCGACCCTGAATCTCAGAGAAGCACGACCACACCGCCTAGCGCCACGCGACCAGGAGGCCCCCCGAAGTCCCCGAGGCCTCAATAGTTCTGAACTGGTCAATACCACCAGTTCCACAAGCTCGCCAAACCCCTTCCGCCAAGGACTGCAATTTCGTTTCCTCCAACATGATGATATCGCATCCCCATTCCGTTACTCTAGATCCCATAACTTTTCGTTTATCCGGATCCCCAAGACCACGTATATTCCAGGAAAGGATCTTCATTTGGGAACGGTGTCTGTCCCCTGTATCTGAGCGACTCCGGCAGTCGCCGCCACCGCAATCATGAAAGGGGGGCACAGGCTAGAATGCGGTCTTGAGCCCCTTGCTCTGCTCCTCCTTCTGTATCTCTTCCCGCTTCTTCTGTCGTTATTTTCCGCCTCCGCGCCAGAACAAAGAGATCCACGTCCTCCCCCCCTCCGTCAGTCTCCGGTGTGAGAGAGGAAATGATGGAGGTCGGCAGCGTCCGGGTTTCGCCTTCGCCGTGGATAATAACGGAGGCAGCCACGGGCATCCGATGCGGCGCACCCTCCAGTACACCCCGCAAGCTTCAAGGAGGAGGCATTTGTGATGGAGCATCCGAAAAGGTAGGGGAGGTGATAGCTTTCTTAGAGCCCGAATGCCCGAAGTCGACGCCCGGATCCGAGAAAAACCAAGCGGTAGACCGCCCGCCCGTTTGGTGACCCGACTCCGACAAAGGACCCGAGAAACAGAACGCATCCCTCGAAAATGCCACCAGTGGAAACGGATCAACAAACCCTTCGTCCACGTCAAACTGCAGATGGAACAAATCTGACGAGAGACATACCGGTTGAGAACACTTCTCGAAGCGCCGTGTACCATCGAACCTGTGAGCGCTTCCATCAAGGGGTTGCCTCGGGAAACCAACTGCCAGCGACGACCCCAACGCGCCCCTTGGTCTTTCGCCTACCACCGCCCCCGATGCCACCGCCGGCCACGAAACCACCGGAGGGGGCGGAGGTTCATCGATGGAAAGCTCGATCGCGAAGGAATATCTCCCCACGATTAGTTCCGCGAACTCGCTGCTCCCACTTATCTTGTCAAGGCAAGACTTTGTGCATTCGAACAGGATCTTCGTCTCTTCCACCGCCGAACCTGGCTGAAGGCCATCCTCGAGGACTTCCCGAACATATCCTCAGCGATTCAACGCCCTCCGCAAACAACCAGCTGACTGGGAAAGGAAGGGGTCACCCCTAACCGTAGCCAAGCAAACCTCCTCCTCCCTGCTACACTCATCTGCGAAGTGCAACCTTCTCCATATGATGTTCCCGACGTTCCCATTGTGAACCAGCCTGCTCGCCTGTGTTTCCGATAGGCCTCGAACACAGCAACGCCTACTATCCAGCATCACCAGGTCTCCCACGAAATTAGGCCTGAGGAATCCATGTAAATGCGAGGAGACACCTTCCACATCTAAAACTTCTCTAACCGTGAGGCCGATAACCGCATGCATCTTTGTAGTATGCAACCTTGGATCATGCACGTTACGCTTTCATGTACGTCTTCCACCTCCAGGCCCATCGGTAACAGGACCATCAACCTCAACGTTGAGCTTTCTGTCCGCCGATGCTGCCCTCCCGACCACTTCCGCATAAGAAGGCCCCCCAGGATGCACAACTGCAGAACTCTCTCCCTTGTAGCGCCCTTGGAAGGTCGCCTGCCTCCTGGCTGGATCCTTTACGGTGACCGAGGCCGCCATGCAAGTGGCCTGCCGGTGGCCCACCTCCCCGCAAGAGAAACACCTCGGTGGAAGTCGACAAAACGATGCTCCATGCCCTCTCTTCCCGCAGCGGAAGCACCTGCGACCCGGCTTCTTGTGAGAGACCACCGTCCACGCCCCATCACCTCCGACGCTGCTCTCCCCTTTCGTTGCACTCCCTCTCGCCACCCACCTTCTCGCTGCACCGCTCATTTCTATCACAACAAGGTTTTCAAAGAAGTATGGCTGATCTACTGACAAAAGGACAAAAACAAAGAAACCATTGAGGATACAAGTACTTGCAAATATGTTTGTTACTCCACAACAACACTGCAAAAGAATTTAGAGCAAAATTGCTGATAATAAGACACATGACAGTTTTCCATGTGCTCATTTCATACATGGGGCGTGCAGGATGATGGGGAAGGCCCACGAGCATGGGGAATTGTGCGAGGCCTACGAACAAAGACACAACAACAACAACAACAAAGCCTTTTCCCACATTAAGGAGAGTTTGGCAACATGGATTCTTTGCCTCCATTCAGATCTATCTAGGGTCATTCTCGACCTTAGATCAAAAAAATAAGATCCATCCATATAGTCTCATTCCAACACTTCATGGGCCTTCATCACCCTCTCTTAGTCGAATCAACATCCCAAAAATCGCATCTCCTAACAGATGCATTAGTTGACCTCATTCACAAATGGTCAAACCACCTTAAGCGGTTTTCTCGCACATTATCATCGTAGGAGCTACACCAACTTTCCTTCTGATTGCATCATTCGAATACCATCTTTATGTGTGTGTGTCCACACATCCACCTTAGCATTTCCATTTCTGTTGTTGCCACTCTCTGGACATGTCTATGATTCACAGGCCAACATTCAAATCCATAGAGCATAGCATGTCTCACAACTGCTTCGTAAATATTTCCTTTGATTTTCAAAAGAATTTTCTTATCATAAAGAATAGTAGAGGCTCATCTTCACTTTAGCCAACCTGCATTTACAAGATAAGTGACATCTCCGTCAATTTCCCCATCATACATGCGGAATAAAGACATGGCAAAAACTAAACCAAGGTACCGGGCAGTGGTCCATGGGTATCCACAAGAGCTGGTGTAGGTACTAGAGGTGGTAATAGCGGAGGTGGTAGGGTAGTATACAGGAGGTGGTGCAACCGTAGGACGAGGAAACAAACGTACCTCCTCAGTTGAGTCGGATGGAGTCAACCAGTCACTTGCAGGAGAAAAATACATCACTGACTCAAAGAATGTGACATCGGCATAAACAAGGGAATCTGCTCGAGCCGTTGGTTAGAGAAATTAACAAGGAGGGCATCCAATTACCATAAACCCAACAATCAATAACACGGGCATCGCAGTCAGTGACCAGAGCAAAGAGGCAAGGGAATTTGCTCGATAGTGCCTCATTCCCCGCCTAATTATCAGTCCAAAAAGCAAAAGAATTACCATCACCAAGAACGAGCCTAAAAAGAACCCAGAAGTAAGGCATGATCGATAAGATTCCCCTCCAGAACGGCGATGTGTGCAAGCCTGGCCCATGAACCAAACGATCTGGCCAGTTGAAGCTGTAGATGCTACGCAATAGTTTGCAACTGATGTCCTCACTTCTCCCCCACAGACTTCACAACCACTTCAACAACAACACATTGTTCATGGTCTCCAGACATTCTACTCCGAGCCTGCCTTCAGATTTTGGCAATGTCACTGTCTCCCAATTCACCAAATGGATATTGGCATCCTCATGTCCCGATTTACTCCAAAGGAAACACCACATTAGTTTTTCAATCTGCTTTCGAATACCGACAGGCAAGAGACGAGACGACATGAAGAAAACAGGAATAGCTGCAAGAACCACCTTTACCAACACCAAGTGCCCACCCCGAGATAGAATTGTCGACAAGGTTCAGGAAAGCGATATGTGTATGTGTTCGGACAGGTCACCGAATACAGAATAAGCGGTACGCGGGGGCATATGCGAGTATATGCGGTTCTATGCGATTTTGTAATTTTTAATTTAAAAATAAATAAATATCTATGAATAACATTGCCACTGAATTTATGTATCTAAGTGGAGTTAAAGATGATCTGAGAGAAGTGGTTCATGTTATATGGTGTGCATATGATTTTAATTTCCGTGTATTTAATCATGATAAACATTTACCATAAAAAATTTACTATTAGATGATTCGTAATAACAAAACTTCGATACACATACATGCACTACATGAGCAAAACCTCAATCGACATATATAAAAATATGGGTAAACTACAAAAAAGGGACTGATCTTTATATGGATTCCCAAATTAGGAGCTAATCTTCAGTTTGCAACAAATAAGGGACCGAAGTTTAAGTTAACGGTCCAGTCCCCGACGCCGTCAATGGGCAACTCAATACACGGTTTTCCTTGACGAAATTACCCTTCCGGCCTCTTCTCCTTCCCCGTGCTATGACGAAGAACAACCTCCGCCCTCCCCTCCCCCCATGCACGTGCCCCACCTACGTCAACCACAGCCCGACGGAGGCGCTGCCGGATGCCGTCCCCACACGCTCCATCCTCCTCAGCACAATTCCCCTGCACATCTCGGAGGGCATCATCCCCATGGAGTTCGAGTCGTTCGGCGACGTACGCACCGTCGAGATGGGTTTCCTTGCCACCGAGGCCATCGTTACCATGCAACAGCAGGGGAGGGCAGCAGCTCCACGGCGCTCGGGGTCGGACTTGTCGCCGGGCGGGCCGTGTGGGTGCAGTTCGCGCCAAAGCCCTCGGCTCCCAATAATGGGTCCCTTGCAGTGTTCATTCTAGACACTGAAGTCTCGTTGCAATCCCTCAAGGAGGTCTTCGAGACCTTCGGTATTGACCACATGCATATATATAGAAAGTATCTCCTCTTCTTAGAAGGTTGTCTAGGCTCTAACATCCCTTTCTTCTCCAGGTGCTCTACCAACTGGTGACCGCCGATTCGAAAGAAGTTATCGAAGGAGAGGAGCGTAAGGACCGAGCTACAAGGAGCTCCTTCCTGGTACTGGGTGGGCGGGACACAATCGTGAAATCTACATACTTTTCCTTGGCGAAAATCCCTGCTTCATACGTGAGAAGATCACGTACCTATACCCCCGCTACTGCCCTTTTCATATCACCTTTTACCCTATGCACATCCACCAGCTACCTGCACCTTCATCTACACCCCTCCACTAATCAATACTTCTTTACCCACGCACCTCTTAACCAAAAACAACCCAACCTCCCATATTTCCCTTATCAGGCTACCATATGCGGATGTCGATGCTCTTTAGTGCATCGTCGTTGCCTTCAAGGCTCATAAGTAGCTCAGTAGCATGACGATCCATCGATAACGGTCATCTCTGATCTCTCCAACATCCACGAGGATATAGCAATGAACGCGCAACAGAAGCGTGATGTCATCATCCTCCTCCCCTTCCACAAGCAGCATCACGTCAATGGTGCGATGGAGTCCTTTGGCCATGCTTTCCAGCACATGAACAAGCGGGTGTTCTAGCATGTGTCGTGCAGCGTTGGCATACTTGGCCTCGTCGGGTTTCTCGACGACGTCGGTGGTGGTGATGCAACAGAATGAGGTGTGAGGAGCACGCAACAGAAGCATGTTGTCGTCATCCTCCTCCCATTCCACAAGCGGGATCTCTGTTTGGGTGAGTGTAGAATTCGTTAAAGGCAATTTCGTCAAGTTAAATTATGGATTGAGCCTCCAATTGACGGCATTAGAGACTGGAACGTTAAGTTAAACTTTAGACCCCTATTTGTTACAAACTAAAGATGAGTCCCTAAATTGGGAAATCCATGTAAAGCTCAGTCCCATTTTGTAATTTACCCTAAAAATATTCGACGATACATTGCATATACTCGTGAAAGCAATACATGAGAAAAACATAAAACAAGCCATATACATAATGGTATAATGCATTGCAATTGTATACAAATGCATGTCATATTATTACACTAGAATGAAGGAAGAGGCAGAGCTACAGAATTAGGGACATGAATGAGAAGATTGAAAAGTTGGAGATGCTGGAGAAGTATACGGGACATATGTGGGGCATATGCAGGCCGCATATGCGGGAAGGGCGCATAATGCACTGATTCATGAAATCGGTGCGGTCTGCATGCCGCACGGGCATATACGACCGCATATGCAGCCCGTGCGCCCGATTTCATGAACACTGATTGTCGCCATTTAGCCAAAAAGCATTTTCTCCATCATTTCCACAACAGGCAACCACTCTGACAATCCAATTCTATTCGAAGCCAAAGGGAGACCTAGGTATAACAAGGGGGAGAAAACCACAAGCCGTGCCCAGCTCCTCACTACACGCACCAGCCTCCTCGTCCTAGCAACCAAATGACACCAGAGTAGACTTATTGTGATTAAGGACCAGCCCAGACATTTCACCAAAGACATCAAGCGTGATTACCATACCTAAAGCTTTTCTCATACCACCCTCAATAAAGAAAATTGTGTCATCGGTGTACTGCAAGAGAGGGATAAAAATGCCATTGATAGAGTATCCCATTGTGAGTCCACCATTCTGAACCATGCCAACCATGCAGGCGAGAACATCCGCTGCGAGGACAAAAAGCAACGGCACAAGAGGACATCTCTGCCTAACGCCTCTATGTGGTTCGAAGTAACGACCCTCCGGGCGGCCATTAATTAAGACTGAATACGAAGCAGTAGTAATACAATGCTTCATCCAAGAAACTCAAGTATCCGGGAAGCCCTTTTTGCTCATTGCCGCCCATAGGAACCACCAGTCCACCGAATCGTGAGCCTTTGATAAGTCAATCTTCCAAAGAAGTCCCTTCTTCTTCTTTCTCTTCTAGTCACCAATGATTTACGTAGCCATAGCTAGACAGCCCGAGATTTGTCTCCCTAGGACAAAAGCCGACTGTAGAGGAGAGATAATGTGATCCAGCACCTTGTTAAGCCTAGTCACAAAAACCTTTACCACAATCAAGTATATAGCATTAGAGAGAGCAACAGGCCTATAGTCCTTTACCTCTACATAGACATCACGCTTGGGCAAAAGGAAAATAAGGGTCATGTTAAGTTCTCAAAACCAGCATTGCACCTGCAGCACTCTTCCACCACCTTCAAAAACTCATCCCCAACCACAGACCAGAACTCCTTGTAGAAACGGATCGGGAAACCATCGGGTCCAAGGGCACCATCAGCATTCAAATCCTGTACCGCACTCTTCAATTTCTCCATGGTGACCTTCTGGACCAGGTGGCTAGCGTGTTCGTTGAAAATACGAGAGGCCCTCAGACCACTCCACCTCCATGATCTGTCAACAGCCCTGCTAGAGAACTCACGAAAGTGAGTCGCGAGCACTCCCCAACTCTCTATCCCCCTCCACCATGGTCCCATCAAGGCATCAACCACCAACGAATGGATGTAGTTGTGTCGATGCCTCCTTGAGCCAGGCAACCCTAGACCTCTGCTTTCACTCCGTCACCCGTTTCTTGTCATAAGAATGATTCTCTGAGTGTCGCCCTCATTTCCAGCTCCGAGGCCTCCAGTTGCTTTTCATCTTCCAACTCATCAAACAGAGCCACCTCTGCCTCTGCACCAGCTTGAAGAGCCAATCTCACCTCTACACAGAATCGCAAACCAATAGTGTATGATCTGATCTTGTACGCACCTTAGATATTGGGAAAGACAGAAAGAAATCCCCCATGAGCTCGGACGACGGCAGGAAACGATCAATCCGAGAACAAAACCTAGAGTTCCTCCAAGTGTACTTCGTGTCGGCCGCGTCAAGTACCTCCAGCTCCAACTCGTCAATCTAATCTACAAATTCCTCAGAGCCCGACTCCAAACCCCCCTCAGCTGAGGGCGATCCGAAGAAAGCAGTGTGACATAAAAATCTCCACCCAGATGTCACGCACACCTCGGGTGGGTACTCCTGCTCTTAGATCTGCCCATAGCTCATCCCTGCGAGCCAGTAAACAAGGATCAAAAACATTAGAAAAGGCAACCAACGAACCCGTCAGGGCATTCTCCAGAACCATGGTGAGGACATGGGTCCCCCTCAACTCCGAAAGAAATGCGAACAAAGAGTCTCTCCATGCAATCAACAAACCCCCTACAATGCCTACAGCATCAGTGGTCCCGAAACTGGAAATCCAACCGGCAGCAAAAGATTTCCAAAGCAAACAAGAGCACGAACTTAGCTTTGTTTCATGTATAAGAACCACGTCACAACCCTACTCAGCGAACCTAAGCCCCATTGTTCTCTTTTCAAAGTCACCCAGACCCCTCACATTCGATGTTAGGACCCTCATTGATGAACTCGTGAAGGACCCATCGCGCGAACAACACCCGCAACCAGTGCAATCTCAACCTTTGGTCAGAAACCATAATGTTCACAACCTTTGAGCGTCGCCTACTCTTGTATCTCTTCATTATCCTCACTCCACCTCCCACCGATGTCGAGCTAACTGCGACCATAGACCCTCCGGCTAACCCGCCTTCCACCAGTGGAGTACACGACGAGGAGACCTGCTGATAGCAACAATGCTCGATGCCTTGCGACTCTTCCTGCCCCGCCTCCGGAGAAGAGTGCGAAGATCATTCCTCGCATGCCCGACCGATCACCTCAAGGGCATCCAGTCTAACATCGAGGATTCCCCCGTCGGCAGCATTCATCCAGGACTTGTCTCCCAAACCGACTTAATCATAGAGAAGATGACCCACAGATGAACTAGCACACCAATCCGACTCCAAGAGGTTGATCCATCGAGCGGTCCAAGTGGTCGGGCTGCAGACCCGAACATCCGCTCCGAAGAGCCAAGGCGAGGAAAGATCCGGACCGCCAAGCCGGATCCGAATACCCTGCGTGAAGCACCACATCCGGAGCCCCGTATTTCCGGACAGCAACCGAAGAACCGCACTGCCAACAGATATCCGAAGAGCCAGATCGATGCTGAGGATCCGAAAACCCGAACTGGTGAAGAAGATACTAAGCGAAGGTGGAACGAAGACCCAGGTCTACAGGCCTGCTCCACCCAACACTTCCAAAATTACTCAGTACCACACGAGGGACCTTATCGAAAACTCGTGCCAGCGCCCTATCGGTTTCACATATCCTCATAGAAGGCACCTTATTTGAAAAACAAATAATTTGCATTCCCGCTAATCTCGCCTCCTCAGATTCGACTGTAAACTTCTCGCCTTCCAAAAAAGGCCCTTCGACTGCCGACCGTACCACCTCTGCACGTGGCGCCAACGTTGGGCATCCACCAACGCATCTCCCTCCGAGCAAGGCAGCGGTGGTGGAGGCGACAAAAATTGCACCAAAAGCTTGAAAGAGGCACGCCCGACTGAGAGGAGACAAGTGGACTCCAGTGGCGTGGTTCTTGGGCATTCCATCAGGACCAGAACGGTAAGTGGATCCGAATCTGGCGAACGACCATTGGAAAGGACCCTTGTCACCTAACCCAAGGGCCTCAACGCCGCTCCAAGCACCTCCACAGAATGTGACAGAAATGGAGCACTGGTCACCCGTGCAACACTCCCCACCTTCTCACATCCTCCACCATCAGCGAACCAAGAATGCCTCCACGCGAAACCGTCCCCCCATGCACAAGACAGCAAGCAGTCAATATGAGTCAAGGCCAAACCCCCTCGCGACACACTGCTTCTCCCGAATGCTAACAACATCTCCAGAGAAACCTACACCAAGCAAAGCCACTACATTGCTCCTAATCGATGCAAGCGAGACCTTAGCCTTTCTCCAAGATCCAACAAGAATACCCATGCCTGAAACATTTCAGGCCTCCCAGTGACCACACCAGCAAAGGAGCGGCATCCAGGGATTTCCTCGACTCCTGCAACCCATCTCTGATCTTCCTTTGCACCTCCTCCATGGGACGTCGTTGCATCATCGACAGCATCTCACAAGAGAACCGACGATGACTACGTCGTCCGCAAGAGAAACACCGCGGAGGGAACATGCAGCCCGACGTCCGACGCACCTGCACTTGAAGCAACGTCGCCCCTGCTTCCTATGGGAAACACGCGTCTACTCATCTCGCTCTACCTCTCCAGCTGCCAAGGCGGCCCCTTCTCCCTGAGACCGTCACTCTTTTCTACCCCTGCCGACACACGCGCTCGCACCCTGCTTCTCATCACCCAACTCCATCGCTCCTTTTTCTCGCCTCGCTCTCCCCCTTCTCCCCCTGTCGCCATCATTTCAAGGATAAAGAAGGTCCCCATGTCGCCCTTGTTAACGAAACTCAAATAGGGAAGTAGACCGATCCAAGCGAGTCTACACGATTATATAGATGGTTGGTTGTATGTGTAACTAATATAACTATCCTCGTCAATTCTATTTTCGTGCTAGGGCGAAAAATGTGATTTATAGGTCTGAAATCACCTTTTCCGGTCAAAATCAGATTGCTTCAGAGTGTATTATAGTGACGGAGATGAGAGAAAACGACCACGGGGTCCTGAGAAGAGCTGCAGTGGTACTGACCACGGGGTCGTTAGGGGTCCTGAGAGAGAAAACGACCACATGGTCGTTAGATAAGCAAAGTCGTAGCGACGCGAGTTAGGCGATGTGATGGAGAGATCACGCTGGCGGAGCAGGTTAGGGCGATGGAGAGGAGGTGTTGGCAGTGTCGCGCGGTGTCGCGTGAGTTAGGGCGATGGAGTTGAAAGTGATGGAGAGGAGGCAAGGCTATGACGACTGACGAGGAGGTGCAAGTGGTAGAGATGGAGAGGAAATGTTTTTTGTGTTTTTTGCTGGGTTTGCAGGATTCGAGATAGGGAGGGAGAAACCCTCTCACAGCTCTCATATCATCTTGAGAAATGGGAAAATAGGAAAAATTACTTGATCTCTTCTCATTGAATAGGACGCCCTTATACATAAGAAAGTCTATGGTTTACTGAAACATATACAGACACACCCTCACATTACATAATAATGTATGTGTTAGAAAATAAGAATGCGGAAGCGTATCAGAAATATAAAGAATAAACAAGAAGAAACATCAGAATTTTAACGTGGAACCCTACTCCCTAAGGAGTGGGATGAAACCACGGGAGAACGCCTCAAAGGGCTGAGGGGCTTCTTATATAGACCACATTGAGTTTCCATATTTCACAACTGGTAGATGTGGAACTAAAGACTTGGATGTGATAAATGGATCCTAGAGTGATCCATTTACACATCTACAACTCAAGTAACGCATAACTCAAATACTCCAACACTCCCCCTCAAGTTGGCGCATGCAATGCTCAGCTTGGACAAACAGAAAGAAATCTCAACTCACGTTAAAGGACACTACAGACAATATCAACTCAATGTGCACAACTGTCGGCTATTGTCGAGGATGTTGCTTCTCATGTCGTGCATGTGAGTAGAAATCCTGGGATGGAGTGTGAGTCAAACTGGTGTGCTCTGAACTGTGCATGTCAGAGTCACTAAAACTGAATGAGTCTCCACCTGGAGAAGTCTGGCATGCCACATGTAGAAGACTGGACAACTGCTCCATCTCTGAAGAGTCGAACTGGAAAGCCATGGAAAACATCCTCGTCGGAGTCCACGGTCGTTGGAGAATAGAGTCTGAAGAGTCTCCACGTCGAAGAACTAGGTCTCTCTCATACTGGCTCAGAGAATGGGATCTCTACTCTCGAGTCCCCATGAAACCACATGAATGGGATCTCTACTATGAGGTCCCTATGGATCACATGAAAACTCACACACCGAAAAAAAAAGATGGGGACAACACAAAAGATGGCAAAGATGTGCACGTCGAAATGCAGACTCGAAAAACATCTGAACATCGAGTCTAAAAATTGAACTTTAGTGTCTGAACAACTGACTGGTCTGGAATCTGGCGTTTGAATCTGAAACAGACCTGTGACTCTCCATAATACTCCCCTTTTCTCCCATACTTGTCGCAAAGCTGTGACATCGACAAAGTTGGGAGAAGACAATAAAGTGGGGACAACAACAAACATCCCATAAGCCGTCACAATTTCTTGGTTTCTCTCAATTATCAATTTTTTAACCATTTTTTCTGGCTATTTCATAATCCCCCCTTTTTTATAGGTGTCTCTTCTCTCTTTTTAAAAACATACGTTTTTTTTACGCACTTCTTTTCAAAACATATTTTTTGTTGAAGAACACGGTCCAATGGGCACAAAACACAAAAAAAAACTATGGCCTTATATTTTTTCTCGGTCCATCTCTTCCCCTCTCTCTCTTTTGTCAACTGATCTCCCTTCTCTCTTTTTTGCAAAACACGCCGGCCTCTTTTTTTAACAGCATCTCATTTTTTTATATCTTCTCGGCCCAGTTGGGCCTAAACTCTCCACTCCCTTTTTTAACAAAACTCAGCTCAACGGGCCCGATATTTTCACCAACTAGGGTTCCCATCTGGGAACCCGAAACCCTCTTGCAAAGAACACGTCGCCCCCATCAGGGGCTCCTGCGACGCCATGATGAAGCGGATGCGCGAAAAGGTGGGGGTGAGTGGTGTGCTTAAGCTGGAGAGACAGAGCACGAGCATCGTTGCATGATAGGAAGGGGGGCAACCACGAGTTCCCCATCGAGAGACCATGAGCCCATGCAGAGGCATCATCGCCGCCTTTTGGATGACGTGCCGCCTGCGCGAGAAGGGAAAAGGTAGAGAGGCACCGTCGCAACTGCTGTTGGAGTTCATAGGGAGGATGGGTTTAGGCACAATGCAGTACCACCAGACCATGTATAAATAAACTAATTTAAAAAAAATTGACAAAAGCTCGACTAAATCCAATAAGTCGTCTGATTATGAAGTGATCCTTATTCAATGACCCATCCTGTTGGAATTTGGCAAGCTAGTCGAGTACATATCTCAATTAGAACTCTTAAACACTAAAGTGTATCTTCTAGCAATTGTAATATGGGGAATCTGCAAATGCTAGACTCTGAAGTGCCCGTGATATAAAGACTGCCTCTCTATTAGAGACCTCTACTCGTCAATGTATGAAAGTTTGTACAATACGTTTCCTTATGAAACAGCCAAAATGAACCTCTCTCACATGAGAGCCTCAAAATTGGGCACTTCCCATACATTGACTCGGAGAATGGGATCTTTACTCGTATAGTTTCTGTAGATCTCTTTGTATTAAACCTCTAACATGGAGTTCTTGACGTACGGGTCCACATTAAGACTCTGATTCGAACACATGAACATTAGGGGTGTTTCAACAAATGATCTCATATGTAAGCCTTATACAAAATCATGGAGTTCACAAATACTCCCCATGCCTTCTTTATTCATATGGGAGATACAAACTCCATTAAATTTTCTTTGATCACGATTCTATTCGTGTAATGCTTGATTGGATCTGTGCCTAACAGGGTGCGATGTTGGTAAAATGTTGTCATACCCACAACTATAGTAGGATGAATGGGTCATATATCTTAATTATTTAAGCTTTGGAGGTGGCGCACAACTGTCAGCAAAGGAATGGTAGACAAGAGGACCCCCAGTTGTATTGTCTGCACACCTCCAAGTCCTCGAGCAGTGGTAGATATACCAACAAGACCTCGTTTCTTGACTTGTCAGTGAATACGACCCCTCCAAGTAGTAACAGAATGTAAGCACAAGTGTAGTGCAGTATCGTCTCCATGTCAGCATTCTCTGTTAGCAATGTGAAATCCTTCATGACCCATGTCATGCGGATGCATTAAAATCGTGTTTGTGAAAATGTTGAGAATTATCAGAACCATGTGTGGAATCATGTAGTAGAAATGTTGAAACGGTAGTCTCTAAGGGTTGTGGAGAGACTGGAGACACAAATTTAGCAACATGAGCTGCAGAAGCAGATCATGCCTCAACAGGTAAGACAAAACTTTTGTTTCTCAGGCCACAATAACAAAAGGCTGGGGCATTGATGTAGAACCTCGTGTGCATTCAACGAGGATTGTAAATAACGCAGGTCGGTAAGAGGTAACCATCAACTCTGTGTAATCCAAAATGTCGGTCACAACACTATCATACTCCACATTCACCAAAAATGACTCTTGATCCCGAGACATCCTATGAACTATCTGCATTTCCGCGACCTCGGGCGTGCCTATACGGATCAAGCTCACGATCTTGTCGACGAATTCCATATAAGTCATACCCATACTTATTTTAATAGATTCCATTCAACCGTCCAAGTATGTGACTTCATTTCCCGCTCTCAAGACATTGCCCCCCACGTGACAAAAACATACAACCGTCATCACCATCTTCACTTCAAATTCACAAAACAACCGACAAGTTAATTCACACATTACAAGTTCAACCGCACAATAATTTACCATTAATGAAAACTCAAGTGCATTACATCAATATATCAAAAAAACATAAGAGTTTTTAAATTTTGAAAAGGCTGCTCACAATGTGAGATGGATCTTGAGATGGCAACAGCAGGGAACAGTCGCCGGTGGAGTAGGAGCGGTCCACGGGGATGGTTCGACATGATGGTGGAGCAGGCAGTGGAGGAGGCTTGCTGGAGGCTGCGGGCACAAGGAACTACGGAGATAGGGAGTTGTCTGCGAAGAGAGGTGTGTTCTGTTCACGTGGGGATCGAGTTGGGGGCGATTGTCTGGATTTATTTGAACCCTAGCCGTTGCCCGAGGCAAGGGCTTTCTAGTCCCCAAGGAGGGAAACGAAATAAGTATTTTTCTTTGAGTAAAAAGAGAATGAAACTCGTTTTGAAGCTGGAAAAGTCTCACACGCCTAGATATGGAGTTTCTACGGAGATCAATTTGTTTTGCATCGATTTCCATAGTTTCTTCAAATCATAAAACTACTTCTCACAAGCTATTCCTTCGATCAAACAAAAAAAACAATAAAAAAACAGCAGAAGAAGAAGGAGAAGAAAGCATACAGCTTTGGACAAGTGATCCTCCGCGTCCTTCCTGTAATCCGGAAACACGTCCAATATCTTTCCTTTGATGTACTCCAAGTACGATCTCTGAGCCGGCGGCCTCCTCCCCTCTGCCATCCACCGATCAACTCGATCAAAAAAAATCTAACCACCAACGAATCGAAACCTTGAAGAGAGATCATACCTGAGGAAGGGATTGAATCGAGGAAGCGGAGCGCGGAATCGGCGAGGGATTGGAGCCTCGAATCCTTCTCGGATGGATCGAGAGGGAAAAACGTGTCCCGCACCCGGTAGAGCTCGTCGACGGTCGCCGCGGCCCTCGCCAACGGGTCCTCGGCGTCGCCTTCTTCGCGCCTCTCCGCCATCCGCGAGCTGCAGCCCTTCGTCCTCTGTCCGAGAGTTGGCGGGTACGCTCTCGAGCAGGGACGGAAGAGGGAGCTTTGCTACTATGAATTTTCACAAAATGACAGTGGATAAAAGCAAATCTTCACCACATAGATGGAAATGAAGTTGGGAGCAAGTTTTTTGAAATAGAATCGGACACCGAATCGGAAATCTTGTTAAAATGATCGAATCGGGTCGAACCATGTAATTAAATTGGTTCAATCGGATGATGACTTCATCATTATTTAAAACCAGATTATCAAATCGGTGAAAAAAAGTAATTGAACCGACTAATCAAACTGAAATGAAATAATATATATAATATGGGTAAATGGGGCTGCCCTCATGGGGAAAGCTAACTTGGCTCCCCCCGCCCCATTTTGCCTGCCTTTTTATTTTTTTTTGAAAATTTCTTCCATGGAATTTCATCAATATATCCCTATATTATGTCATTAAAATTTCGTACGAAACAGAGACTCATACTGCATCCATCCAGACGGGGTCGTTTTTAGCAATCCTGTTAGCGTTAAAAAATGACTGTCTGGATGGAGGTCGTAGGAGTCTCTGTTTCGCACGAAAATTTATTGACATAATATAGGGATATAGTGATGAAATTCCACGGAAGAAATTTTCAAAAAAAATAAAAAAATAACTGGGAGAAATTACGCTGGGGGGCCAAGTTAGCTCCCTAAGGGGCAGCCCCATTGAACTCATATAATATACACTTAATATACATGAAATATATATAATACATAGATAATGTATATATTTCACACTATACATAAAGTATTTTCTTATACACCATCAAATATTATATCATATATATACATGTTATTTGGATTAGATGCTCTATAACATGATAATAGTTTAATTATATTTAAAACCCAATAACTTAAAAAGTTGTGTTATTGTAGTTGGTTAGTACTGTGAAATAGGTAACCAAAGGTCATTGGTTCAACTTCCACAACCAACAAAATTTTTAAATAATTTAAAAATTAAATGTGGTTCAACTTCGATTGAACCTGGTTAAACAGGGTTAAAAAAATGGTTGAACCGGACGAGTTAATTAAAATTTAAATAATTGAACCGAACCTGCATAAATCGGTTAACTAGACCGGTCCAGACCTCGTTCACCGGTCGGACCGATCGAACCAGCTGGTTCTGTCTGGTTTCAAAAACACTGGTTGGGAGCATAATTGATAGCAAAACTCGGTTAACCTTAGAGAGGATACCATTTTGACCTCCTCCATTTTCCTTGAAAACACTAGTCATAGTATGGCATTGTTTATCATGGATGCCATTTTTTTATCATTACTTGTTCCGAAGGAAGATAAGGGATAAAGAAGGATAAACGAGATTAATCATCCTTCATGTTCGGTTGGTTTGAGTGCTACGAAAAAATAAATGTTGTGGACAAAGTTATAATGGATGATGCAATCATGATGCGATCATTTTATCTTTGATACTACAACCAAAAAGAGTGTATTTTTCAACAATTGAGTGGTCCTAGGAGAAAGACTGCGATAATTCTAATCTTTTGAAACTGTAATGTACTTTAAGATAGCTACCTCAAAATACCATTATGGTGAAAATGCAATCTACTTGGATGTATGTCACCAATGGATCGAACTTTGCCAACAAGTGAGGGATAAAAGAGAATATTAGTTCATATTATGATAATAATCAATTACAACATTCAAGCTTCGCTCAATAAGAAATTCAAATGGTGCTTCCACATAGAGTAAGTAAAGTTCGACAAGTCATTGTTAATTCATAGAGAGTTGAACAACACATGATAAAGTTTGTGGAAAATGTAATGGTATTGAGAAAGATGATTCTCAAAAATACCAAACAAATCATAAAACCCAAACTTAATAAGAAAACATTTTATTGTTATCGGTTTATGCGGAAAATTAAATCGTGGATAAAATTCCAAATTTTTATTACATAACTAAAGCAAAGATGAAATAGTCAAATAAAAACATCTCTCTATCTACAATCACCATTTCATTTATTATGACATCAATATGCATACAATTGTGATGTAATTTGGTCATCTGTACAACAACCTAAAATCTACCTAATGTGATTTTTTTGGATTTTTTTGGAGCAATAGATAATTTAATATGGAATTAATCCGCTGTAAGTTTATCTAAGCGTTATATGGAATTAATTTAAACAACTGTTTTGACCAAGATTGAATATATATTCTTAGAATGATTCGGGGGTTGGTTTATAACAAGAACTAGCATTGCTAAATCATGTAGAAAATTCTAAGAGTGGGAGGAGGAATACGGGGCATCACCTATGCATTAATTGCTCCAATGATCCATCAAGCTTTGGAGCCTTTCTATAAACCTTAAAACTTATTTGGAGATGAGAAATGTATGTTTAGGGGTAGGAAAGAAAGTGATGAAACATTTAGAATTAGATTAAGATAAAGCACCATCATATTAATAGAACATTCTTACCTTTCTTTCATCTCTAGCCATATGTGAAATATTAAATTTCAAATTCCATTACAAATTCAAAACTTCATCCACTTCAATTAATTGACTAGTTAAAATTTAATCTTAATTCGATTCACTAAACTCATAAACTGTGTTAGTTGATGATCCAATTCATCTAATTAATGTTTGATTTTTTAATCAAAATTTAATGGGTATACTAAGTTTACCTTTTTTTAATAAATTTATTTTGCAAAAATCATATTAGTTTATAATTACTAATTGATTTAGATTCGATTATTTATATATGTCAAGAGTTCTATCAGCATAGTCATTTTTCTTTTGATTATTCTTTGCTTTCTAGATATGCCAATTATTTCTTGACGACTTTGTCATCGTCTATTTGTAATCTCTGTACGTCTTTTTCAACTCAATGGTTACGATACCACTTGTTGGTGTTAAACTCAAGTAATCGCTGCTTGTGGAAGCGCATGTGATGGTTACCTCAAGTAGATAACCAAGATAAATGGCAACCACAAATAGATATCACAAGCATGAATGAGCAAATAAAAAATCAACCACAAAGCATATAATGATTTAACATGGAGACTCCTAAAAATGTAAGGGAGAAATAACCGCGTGGTTTTCGTGACCCAAAGCCACACCATTATGGTGATGAGTTTGTTCTCCTCAAGAGGCCACACATGCCAAGCCCTCTCATTTGTGTATTAACCAAGAAATACCACTAAATAAGATAACAAGAAAAGTGGGAAAGAAATCACCCAAAGTCGGAACCAAATCTACAACCATCTTTTGCAAAGAGAACTGCGTTGGTGCGTCTTCATGCATCTCATACATTGTCACATGAGCCAATCACCATCAAAGGAGGAGGGGACCATCGAAGATCTTCTTCAGACCTACAAATGGACGATTTGAGTGCATTTAAGGAATACAAGAGTTGTCCTAGCTTTCTATTGTGTTTTCCTCTTTCAAGTAAATGTGATCTTCTCCTTGGAGAGCAAAAAACGAGTTAGAGTAATCCCCCAAGACATATGTAGGGCCCTTCCAACTGTTGTAGAGATGAAATAAGATAGAAGGTATACTCATAAGTGTTGATATCATATTTCAGCACTTACAGTCTATCACATGCTATGCGCTTGAGTAGCACACCATGTCACATGCTACACCTATTGTAGGGCCATCTACTACCATTTCACCCGGTATCAGCGTACTTACTTCTAATGTTGCAACTTCTCTTAGTACTAGCACATAATGCACCTGCTGCAGCACACCTACAACATCACTTGCTACAACACCACCTATTGTGGTTGTTGTAGCTCACATACCATGGATTGGAACTTATAGCAGGTCACTTGATATCAACATATGAATGACTCGAATTTCAACACTATAATCTACTCGTGCTATTCTTTATATCGACATGACTTGTTCCACGTGGTAAACCCACTAATCTGTCGTCCTTCAAGGATTGCTCTAAACTCTAGTAGGGTCCTCATTCATCTTCTCGTTTTCTTCTTTCTTATTAATTTGGATTGTCTCAAACAAATTTTGCTTGGGAAGGGTAGTGAACCAAAACAACTAAATCAATGATCATAGAGTGAGTCTATGCACCCAATGGCTTGGGAAGATCTCTTAATGCCTACCTGCTATGGAGGGAGATAGGGACGATAGTGAGGAAGTTTTCTTCGTACTCAGCCTATCGTCCTCTAGGGAATGATATTTACGTCTTAAAGAATTGCACTATCATAATGGTTGACATTCCTAGATTTATGATGAGAACTCGATATTAAGTAAAGAAATGAGTTCAAGGTATATGGAGAGAGGGTTTCGATGACTGCATCGAGGGAGAAAAAAGACATCAAATTGAGGGGTCTAAGGAAATCAACTAAGCAATCATGACTACAAAAGAGCACTACCAATTCAATGTAATGTATCTTTTTTCTTCATCTAGGGTACCCTACTTTTTAAGCCGAGAGCCATTGGGAGACGATCTTTGTGTTTACAAACACTCGATTCCTCTTTCCATAAGATGTAGAAGTGAGCACCACTCTTGTTTTTTGTTTGATAAAGTTTGACCTCAGTAGCCAAATTGAGAGGTCAAGATCTCGCGCAATTAGGTGGTCTCAAGACTGGTAGATTGGACTAGGAAGTAACATAGATGATATACGAGCATCATTTCCTAAAATGGCGATATCATTAATTTCTTATTATAGTGGTGCCATCCATAAGAACCACGGTTAACTATCATTCTGTAAGGTCTATTTTCAAAAGACCTACTTCTACAATTGTTTGAAGCATAGAACCGTCATGTCGAGTAGTTGTTAGCTGGACTTCCTTTATTACGGGAAGATTGAATGATAGATTGCCAATACTTTCTTTCATGGTTTTTTTCATTAGTTATTTAAGGAAGCATGGAGTTTTGACTCCTCGTCCAGCAAAGAGCGTGGATTGTCTGCTGGCCAGCAGAGTCTGCTGTGCATCCGAAGCCGCTCGATCGTGATCGAGCGGTTCGCATGAATTCACACCTTTTTGTGGGCCCAAGTGTGCGAATTCATGCGAACCTCTCGATCACGATCGAGCAGCTTTGGATGCTACAGCAAACTCTGCTGGCCAGCAGACAATCCGCTCCCTCCAGCAAAACAATTCCAAGGACATCACTCGTTGTTCCTTAGAAACACATACATTTCATGTAATAAAATATAGAGAGCATTTTGTTCTTACTATGATAGTTTCAATGGGTTTTTACTTCAAAGTAAAGAAGAGTTAGATTTACCTTTTTAGAAAAAAAAGGTTATAATTTGTCTCGACAATTTGACATAGAAAAGTGAAAAACTAAGCAAACGATGTTGTAAGCTGAATGATTCCTAGGGTTTTCGAACGATCGTGGCGGAGAATAGTGCTCCATGCTGCATTTTAAGCAGTAATCCGCTAAAGGACACAACATAGTAAGCATTCAAGGCAAGCAAGTTTAAATCACATGGTGTCAACAAACAACAATACTTGGTTTCATACTGCACAAAATTTACCTGCAATGAAAAGGTTTGATGGTGTAACAAGCTATGATTGAGCAGTCACAAGACAGGGAGGTGCATGAACCATTATTTCCATATAAACCGCACCGATGGAAGGATTCAAGGCCTAGCATCGATGATAATCTCAGGAGTCGATCGTCATCAACTCCTACCGAAGAGCTAATAGATGGTATGTTAATAAAACAGTATAGGTCTTTTTTCTCCAAATTGGTTATCATACAAGATGCCATATACTCTTTGATCAGATGACAACAATCTGTTAGAAGATTACATGTACGCAAAAGGCAATATCGCCAATCCAAAAACGAAGTCATCTAGAGGAATCATAGCTACATAGCTGGAAAGAATAGACAGAGACTGTTTCGACGAAAAGAAAACCTTAGGTAAACAACGATGTTACAAACAAACCAACGGCTCCGTTCAAATTTCTAACTGCATTTAAGGAATGTGTTCTCTCTCAAAGAACAAGAATTATTACCGACATTTTCGACATGCCACTTCGATAAAATGTGCGGGCTTGTGCCTAACACAGGACAAGGTGAAACACAGGCTTGGAAGCATTGCAATAGGCACCCACAGTGTCACCGTCATCAAGTTGTATCCCATCACACACGATAGCCTGCTGTTTGATAGGGATCCCTTCTTTGTCTTGAATCTTGGCTTTCAAGCTTCCAACAAAGTCGGAGCTCTTGGCATCAAGCAAGATTGTTTTCCCCGACTGAGTCTTCACAGATAGTCGTACCTGGTGTTCAAGTAAGAATGAGGATTTAAAAGGTGAATCAATCTAAAACGTGCACAATGAGGTGCCTTGGACATTATGTATCTGTTTCCTAGAAGTTCGTTAGCAGCAAATCATAGTAATAAGTCCTTATCAAGCAGCATGCTTGGATTAAATTAAAGAAAATGACCATAATAAATGGAATTCAAGATACTACCACGAATTATGGCAAAAATAATTCACCAACCAGAAACCACCATTAAAAAATCAGGGCCAATCAACCACACACAAGAACTTGTTCTTTTGGACAATAGCAACTGATATCCAGGAGTAATTTTGCCTAACAAGGTGAATCAGGTACACCATCAAACCAAGTTCATAATGCACTTAGAGCAATGACAAAGTAAGATGATGATGTCAGGGTACCAGAAAAATCAGGCCATTAAATTTGTGACCAAAGACAGCACATAATATTCTGTGGAGATAAAAGTATATAGATAAAGAAAATCCCGATGTAACAACATGAGAGTTCAAAACCAGTTTGATTGATAAGGAATTACCCATAACTATGCTCTCACTGACGAGCGAGTTGACTATGTCATGAAAAATGGCATTGTCTAGCTCTTAAGGATTGCAGGATGAGTCCAGGACAACCCTCCAAAACTGTGCTAGCATCAAAGAGGGCGAGCTAAGCACCCATTGGTTGCAAGGTTAAGCTGAGTTGGACTAGTTAGTTTAGGTGGGCTTCGTCTTCATATAGAACTCAATCTAATGCTAGGGTGTTCAGGTGGATCTTACCCTATGTGATGGAACACATTATTGACAGGGGCCAATGAGACCAAAGACAAATCCTGTGCTTGCATGGTCAACTAGCCAAGTGAAGGTCAGTTTCGACTTCGATCTCATTATGAATCAACCATCTAAGAAAGCAGGATCTCATCCACCATCACCTCTCTCTGATGAAAGAGATAGATAAGGAAGGTCAGGAGACGAGCGAGCTTTAAAGTTCATCAAGGACCATAGATCAAGCTGAAGTCCGCTCCCTCATCTCCGAAGGCAACACTAAATCGGTCAACCTGGGTCTGCACTTGCTTGCACAGGAGAGTATATCCCGAAGGATCAATCGGGTTATTTGAGGCCCACATCAGCAACTAAGATCAAAATCCACGATTTGTACTATAAATAAATTGAGATTTATTTAGGTGGACTTCACCTTCATATAGAACTCAATCTAATGCTAGGACATTCAGGGGGATCTGACCCATTGTGATGGAACACTATTGATGGGAGCCAATGAGACCAAAGACATCCTCTGCTGAAATGATCAACTAGCCAAGTGAAGGTCAGTCTCAACTTCGATCTCATAATAAATCAACCATCTAGGAAAGCAGGATCACATTCACCATCACCTAACTCAGATGAAAGAGATAGAAAAGGAAGGTCAGGAGACGAGCGAGCTTTAAAGTGCATCGCGGACCATGATCAAGCTGAAGTCCGCTCCTTCGTCTCCAAAGGCATCACTAAATCGGTCCACCTGGGTCTGCACTTGCTTGAGCAGTGGAGTGTATCCCGAATGATCAATCGAGTCAGCAACTCAAATCAAAATTCATAATTCATGATCAATCGAAATGGATACATTGAGGATATCGAAAATTGCAAACCGCATCGGTGTACGGATATGGAAATGGAAACAAATACCCGTGATTCGGATATAGATATTTTGCAAACGGGAAACATATTACCCCGGGATAATAAATGCCTTCTAATGCTTGCATTCAATAGGATTGTTTTTGTAAATTCGAAATTAATAACTAACTAGATCAAAGTTAATAAACTACAAAGACAACAAAATAAAGGATACCAAAATTTAATAATGTGTAACAAATGATCAAATAAAATATATAGCTTATATTTTTCTTCCCACATTCGAAAATGACTTCAGATGCAATATATTGCAACTAATCATATAACATATTTGGAGATACAACACAAGTTGATGTATGTATATACAATATACAACATACAGATTCAGCAATGATGATATCCGTATCCGTCAAAAAAATATGTAATCGTATCTGCATCCTAAAAAATGAAAACAATATGTGTATCCTTATATGTATCCAAAACAAATAAAAAAAATCATCAATACGAATCCGCATCCGCTAAATATAAAATCCATATCCATATCTACTTAAAAACAGATATGACCCGGCTGTTTGCATCTCTAGATGCCATACATTGAGAAATCCTTGAAACCACTACTTGGAACCACTTATCATGTGGCAAATGTATGCACATCAATTGCCATGCGAGAAGGGTCATCAAAGGACAGCCTTGCCACATACCCAAATAAAGGTAAAAAAACATTAGATCACACATTAACCGTAACCACAAAAGAATGAAGGTGACAAGGTTTTAAAACGTGACGTGTATCAGGTATTCTTCCATTACTAAGTTGAGGTGTAACCCTTAAGGAAGTCGAGGCGTAAGCATCACTTCGTAGAGATCAATATTCATAACAACAACAACAAAGTCTTTTCCCACAATTAAGTAGGGTCGGCTACATGGATTCTTTGCCTCCATTCAGATCTATTTGGGTCAATCTCGGGCTTATATCCAAAAAACTAAGAGAACAATACTCATAAAACTAAAACTTTTCATAATATATTTTTGTAAATTAAAAAAAAATTAAGACCCACTTAAATGGTCTGGTGGTAGTGCAGTGTGCCTACTACCCAAAAGACCAGGGTTCAAATCCCCTCCTGTAGGAGTCGCGTTAGGTAGTCGACAGCCAGCGTAAAAAATAGTTGAATCTTTCAACATGGATTTGAGCAAGAATCCACGTAACCGAGCCTATTTACAGTGAGAGAAGGCTTCGCCATTTTTATATTGTTTTAAATTAATAAAAATGAGATAGCTTTGTCGAAAACATAAATTTATATATTTCAAAATTATTTCCAACATCCAAGTATGTACCCTGAGAAAGACAAACTATCTCAAATCTATGCCATTTTTGTAAGATACAAGCATCACATGTAATGATGTAATGAAAATATTGTAACAGCTTCAAGAAGTGGAGCATGAACAGAATATTGATACTAATGGAATCTTCGATGGAAAATACACATCGATCCTAACAACTATAAAAATAACACTTGGTGGCGATCATAATAAAAGGGCAAAAATTTTGATTGCCTCTTTGGAACATGCAATCAAATAGAGAGAATCAAAATAATGACCAGCAACGTTACAATATAATCATGACAGATTTTCCACTGAAATTAACTTTCAAATTACATTTACTGCCATAGATGGAATGGAACAGTAGTTATATCAACCATCCAATAAAAACTCCATGTCCTAAGAAGAAAAAGGCAGGAGACTGCCCAAAATTTCTCAAATTTGAAAGTTTCTAAATGTAGAACAGTGTTAATCTAATAGCTAATATCAGTGCATCTTATGGCTCAGGCTTCATTGACCTGCTGCTCTGCCATCAAAAAGAAAGACTACCTTACTTAAGGTTAGGATGATGCTCTGGTATGCATTTTTGTCTAGAGATTAAAGTTAAGCAATGCATAGTAAGGTGAAGACGCTCAGGAGAAAAGGTAGAACAATCACATTTCTACCCCTCGGTCAAAAAAATAACAAGAGGAATCTTGAAAAGAACAAAAATGTTCAAAATTGGGAAGATTCTTCCAAAGAATCCACACAAAATTTCCCAAAACCATCATCAATGATCAAGATATTTTCAAAGCAGAGGAGAATTTATACATGCTTGCCATGATCTTTTTCCTCTTCTTTTCGTTTTTTGAAAAAAGGCTGATAATTGTGAAGGCGTGCGCTCAAAAAACGTCAAATATTCATAAAATTAAAGGTACAAAAACTATAATATGGTGTAGCACTTAAGAAAACATAGACCAAGACTCTACTAGGATCTTAGCATGTTCAACAACATTTTAAGCATATAACCTTTCCCGATGGACAGGCACTCCATTTCTAGTTAACCACTGGTCCCCTAGGCCCATATCACCACAATAGTCTCCGCACTCCCCTCCAATCCGAGCTTAAAGATGCCAAGAATCTGGATCCTCCAACAGCATCAACTCCATGTAGAGCAGCCGAGTCACCCACCTCCTTGGCACTCACATATCCAAAAACAGATGTTCCGTGTATTTCACTATAGTCTAGCAGCGTGCAAAGGTTGAATCAATGCCTTGGGAGATCTTATCATATTAAGCACTTGTCATCACTTTATCATGTCTTAGTAGACATGGAAACACTTTCACCTAAGTAGGGATATTCCACCCCCCAAACTTTTTGTAGTCCAAAATGCATCCACGTGAATCAAATTCCATCATTCTACGGAGCATCTTGTAAGGTTTTCTAATAGAAAATTTACCAGCAAACCATGTCCAATGGTTTCATGTCGATGAAGGCCAATCACATCCTGAGAGAGAGTACACCAAAGGAAAACTATTTTTCCAATTTTTGATCAGATAGATCATCCCTAAAAAATGGGAAGTCCCTCTATCCCATGCATCAGCAACACAAATCTCCTAATCCAAAGTTAAAGCAAATAATTGGGAAAGGTCCCAATCATCTCAACAAAAACTTAAAACACGTCTATCCACCAAAATCGACCTCGGTGAAGAAATCACATTAGGAGGCACAGAGCATTTGCCCCTCCAGAATGTTGAGGGTGGCCTCACCAAACTGATGTGCTCCGGAAAACCATAAGAAGCGTCGTATATTTTTCGCACCAAACAACTGTGTACGATGATCCGGATCTCAAATATGAGAGATCCTCTATGAGAGAAGAGACATATTTATCTTGTTCAAACTAAGACACCTAGCCCTTCAGCACTCTTCTTCATTGTGATCGTCTTCCATTCTACTATAAGAATACCTGAGTCAACTGATGAGGACAAAAAAATCTACTCATAGTTCAAACCTTCCTCTGCCTACTCGCCGAAAGAAATATGGACAAAATAAAGAAAATGGAAATAGCCAAAAGAACAAATCTAAGCAACACCAATCTTCCCCCTTTGGAGAGGCATGCTGACTTCCACCCCACAAAATCAATCTTCCCTATCTTCATGCATGCCAGAGGCAATCCAAAATACGATAGTAGTAAAAATATTTGTGTGTCTTTAACTAATACTTGCAAAAGGCAGCTTATTATAACTAAAACCAAAGGCCACACAAGCGAGCTTGTTCTCATTGACTTTTAAGCTAGAAACTTCAACAAATAATGCAGTTTGAAGTTCCTCATATGTCCTAATTTTATTTTAATTGCAATTTTAATTCTTGTAAAAAAATCAAATGCCGCAATCTTTGGATGTGTCATTTGATTTGGAGTATCTTTTGAATGAAAGGATGCTTCTTTTATTGGGTTAATTTCCTATATAAAGCAACATACTCCTCTATAATAGGGGACTTGAAAGGAGATCAAACCGGGTTTAGCCTTTGGCTTTTCCCTTCTCCCTTTTTGATTTTCTTTCTCCTCTTAAATCCTCCAATCCAACCTCTCCCCTATCTCCCCCCCTCCTCACGCATCTAAGCATGCTCCTTTTACACCCCCCCCCCAAGTTTCAGATCACATCAATAACACCATGGGATTCTATGAGGCATAGATCGAGGCTATAGTCTCGATAGTATATGCATTAACGCCTTTAGGCACGTTTTTTAAAACCATGATTGGTAACATGATTTTATCCAAGTAATCCATGAATCCGCGGTATCTCTCTTATGCAAAAAGCTCCAAAGGAATCTACAATCCACGTTATCGTGTTTCTTAACCTTCCACATAATGCCCTAAACCCACCTCCTCTCCCAGTTAGTCGCAATCTTCGAGGATATAAACACCTTATCCACCATTATCTTGTCCATAACGAAGGTAGTCGACCTTGGATTCACAAGGGAATCCAACACACTTCTAAGTATGTTCGTCAAGAGCTCTACTAAAACCAAATACACGACATTCAACAGTGCAATATGGTGGTAGTCTTCCATGTGCATCGCCGATTTCTTCTTAGGGATGAGCAACAACATAGCGCGATTCATCTATTAAAATCAACATTCTCAAACCCAAACTCCTCAATCACCTCCACAACATCTCGTCGCACCTCACCACAAACTCTTTGAAAAAGAAAAATGCCTCAAAAATAAAAATATCAAACTTTATTTTCTAGTGCTAGAAACTTCTGTTGAAACTAAAACAAAGACTGTAGGATCATAAAAGGGAGCTGTAGGATCATAAAAGGGAGCATGCTTTGAAATCTCTCTCGTAACAAGAGCCACAATTCTTACATATTATAAGAGCATGACATTTTTTGTAATAGTATCGTAACTGCCACATGACTACTTTGTGAATTGCATTTGCAATGTCACATGACATTAATTGGACCTAAATAAACTGCAAGAAGAGAGATAATTTTACAGGACAATAATTGCAGAAAGAAAATAAGTGAATGAATTATTTACGTTGCTTTAGGATTCTCTTTATAAAGAGAAGAAACCCAAGAGGTAAAAAGGGGTTGCTATGTTAGTCTATATAGATGCCTTGTTGGGCGTTACACATAGAAGAAAAGAAATCAGATGGCATATTAAAAAATAATAATATGATAGCTCTCCCCCTCAAATTAGAATGTAGATATCTATCATGTTCAACTTGAAGGAACACTTCTGGAATGATCTTGTGGTGAGTACTTTAGTAAATATGTCAGTCAGTTGTTCTGCTGAGCTGACATGGGAAGTAGATATGAAGTCTTTCTGATTTTTTTTAATAGAAAAAGAGGCTCCACCATATAGGTGTGCGCCCAAAAACTTCACCACTAATCACAAAAAATGTACAGGGCTAATACAAATGATAAAGGACAAGCCCACTAACTGCACCAATTTTCTGCTAACACCATTGCATGAGCCACCACATTGTCATTGTAAAAGTGGTCATGACGGAATAGCACTCCATTTCTGACGAACCAAAGCGCCCAAATCAATGCGACACACCTCACGCGTTCCAAATCAGAGCCATGCCAACCAGCGCCAATAGATTCCTAAAAGCCAGAAACCCCGGTAGTGGAGATGGTGGTATTCCTGAAGAGCGCCCAAGCCTCGATAGAGCCTACACAATTGTCTTTCTAAATCGTGTCCCCAATGTAATAGCATTCGACCTCAATGTGCTTAATCCACTCATGTAATACTGGATGTTAGCGATGAACAAGGCTACTTGGTCTTTACACATGAGTCTTATAAGCAAAGGCACAGGCGGGACCTATTTAACCCACACCATCTCAATGCTAACCTAAGTCACGGCTCTATACTCAAATTATGCACTCGATCTGGAAACTAGTATTTAGTTCTTGCTTTTCCATGTGACTAGAGAACCACACATGGTCAGTAAATCATATGGTGAACTTTTTGATGTTTGAACAACCAGCATAATCCGAAGCGCAACTTGATATGTAAAGGATGTCTCCTAGCTGAAGAAAAATATTGTACCTGATAATGACTTCAGCTACCTAATTGTCATTGTGGTTGCACCCATGTTGGTTTATCATAACTGCTCCATAAACCTGGTCGACTCTGCTCACAACAAAGAAGATATTGGGTTTGGTGACTCTTTGTATCTAATTTCGTCGACTTCTTCTATATCATCGTCATAAAGTTCCATACTAGGTCCATAGGAATTATAACAGGTCTGCAATCCACCATTTCAGTTTCTACAAGAAGATCGATTACATACTTTCTTTGACTCATCACCAGCCCACTACGGTTTTCTGTCGAACTCTGTGCCATGGAAGTACCGGATCTCCCTAAGGTCTTCGGTAGTAAAGTGCTTCCCAAGGAATTCTTTTATTTCATTGATGAAATCTCTTATAACAATGATATCAATTCACATACACTACAATGACAATCGTACAAACTTGTTGTATTATGCACAATCAGGAATCACTAGCAGTGGTCCCGGTGAAGCTTTGTTACTCTATCATATTTGAGAGCTTATGGAAGACTGGAACCATGCTCTCATGCTTTTCTTAAGGACATAGATAGCCTTATAAAGCTTGCAGACCTTCTAACTCTCCTTAATAGCAAACCCGAACGGTGTTCCATGTACACTAAACTTCTTGTTGCAACTTCATATAGAAATATGTTCTTGACATCCAGCTGAAACAACAACCAAATTACAACAAAGAAAGGAATTTGAAAAGTAAAATGACGTGCCACAAGAAAGAAAGTGTTATAGTAGTCAATGCCATGCTTTCTGATGAACCAATTTGACTAAGTCAAGCTTTGTAGCAAACCATGCTACCATCTATGGGATGCTAATGCTTCATTGTGAATACGCACTTGCACCTAACCATGGATGCCCCACCAGGTGTAGTGACCAAGGTCTAGGTAGGTACCTATGAACTGCAATGTTGGCATCTCCTCTTCTGTAGTCAGCTCAATTGTCAATTGTTATATTGTAATGCCTCCTAATGCGTGTGTGACAATAATAGTTAACAGTCCGACAACAAACTTCCAGTTAGTCCTCTGAGAGTAAGCAAGAGAGAGATGACTAGAGAGGATTTGTGGCACACGTACGCCAACAATTCTAAAGAGCAATGGGCTGAGAAAGATCTCACGGGATTGTAAGGCTCATTATGCTCAACTCAACGGTATCATCCTCTTGTACAATTACCTCTAAAATAAAAATTATCAATGATACTATTAGTAAAAAACAAGTATCCAATGTTTACCTAAGGCAAATTGGATGATGGGGAAGGCACATGAGGGTTCTGTAACTCAATCTTGACGCAAATGAGAAAAATTGCACTGGTAAAATTAACTGTGTCGATGGAAATATTTGGTGGAAGAATTTTGGAGGGAGGAGAAGAGAAAACTCGTTGGATGCGAGGGATTTGGGAAAGAAGAACCGCGGAGAACATGTGGATGGAAAAGAGAGAAGAGGAGGAGAGATACGAGATAAAACTCAAATTTTGATTGATTCTGAATTTCCTAAAACATTGGACTATCATCCCCTTTATATAGGAGGGGTGGGGTTACAAAAATAGAAAAATAATAAAATTTGAATCCTAACTTATTCTAATTGACTCTAACCAACAAATTAATTTGAGATCACAATGGTCTCGTTATTTTCAATGAAAATATAATTGTAACAGAGTCAATTACCATAAATAAAATTACCATGAATTTAATTGAAAAATAAAATTCTACTTTAATAAACGACAAAATTTGAATGGACAAAAAATCCTAATTGAACCCTAATTTGTCGTTTCACTATGTATCAGCTCTCAGCCGCTTCGAAAATTCGTCTCCTGACGAATTGCTTGATCTTCAAGTGTGGTGTCAGAGAATTCTTCCCAGATTCATTGAATAATTTGCTCCAATTACATAACCTTTCTTCATTAATTCGGCATTATGTTTGTTGTTCTTCTCAATTGGAGGACATCCCTGTAACTTTTTTACCCCTTCACTTAAATAAAATCCCATCCATATGCATAATCTTTTAAACTTTGGGTAAAATATTTTTGGTGGGAGGGGTTTCTTGTAATATTTTCAAATTAATTCCCAATCCTTGATATTGTTGGATACAATTCTCAACTGGAATATGCCCTCTTTTCTTGAGAAAATCTTTGCTAGGGTTTTCTCCATCCCCATTCAACAGCAGCGACGGCAAGGGGGGAGGAGGATGCAGTGATGGATACCGTGTGCGTGATGACGGAGCTTCACGAGGACCTAGAGATGATGACAGTGGCAGCGTCGAAGGGGACTGCAACCTTTGGGTGTTAGGATGGCATTCGAGTTTGGGTTCAGGTGGAAGCGTGGGGACGAGAATGGAGGGGCACGTGGTAGACTTGGCGATTGAATTAGGGAGAGAATCATGGGGGTTCTGCATGGGCGAGGAGGGCTCAAGGAAGGGGCAACGAGGACGTGTTTCAGCGGAGGTGGTGGCGGCGTTAAGAGACGATTGTTGGCTGAAACACAGAAAGGTGGAGCTAGCCGGAGGTGATGCTGCAACAAGGGTTGATGCGGGGCTACTGGCAAGGCGAAAGGTCGTGGGGTGGCCACTGGAGGTGGTATTGGTGGAGGAAGGGGCCGCGAGGATGGTTGGCCGCTGGAGGTGGTATTGGTGAAAAAATATGTTAACATTGGGATTTTTTTGGTGGAAGAATTTTGGAGAGAGGAGAAAAGAAAATTCGCCGAGTGCGTGGGATTTGGGGAAGAAGAACCGCAAAGATCACGTGGAGGGAAAAGACAAGAGAGAAGGGGAGGAGAGATATAAGATAAATCTCAAATTTTGATTGACTCCAAATTGCTTAAAACATTGGGCTATCACCCCCTTTATATATGAAGGGTGGTGTTACAAAAACAAAAATAGAAACAGGATAAAATTTGAATCCTAACTTATCCTAATTGACTCTAACCAACTAATTAATTTGAGATCACAACGGTCTCGTTATTTTAAATGAAAATAAAATTGCAATGGGCTCAATTAATCGTAAATAAAATTACCATGACTCTAATTGAAAAATAAAAATCCAGTTTAATAAACGATAAAATTTGAACGACGAAAAATCCTAATTGAACCCCAATTTGTCGTTTCACGTTGCATCAGCTCTCTGTTGCTTTGAAAAAATCGTCTCCTGAGTCCTGACGAATTTCTTAATTTTGACCGTATGCATGACAAATTCATCTCCATTTGATCCCATGATTGGTTAATGTTTTCCCTCATCCATGTTCCTTTTGTAATTCTTGGGAAAATAGGGATGTAATTGCAAAATTTGTATCCCCTCCCAAGGAAATGCCCTTTTACCTAATTCTTCACTTTAACCATTTAAAAGGGTTTTGAGGGAAGGTATATGTGCAAAACTTCCAGGAGATATTTGACTCCTCTTTCTTGAAGAGAAAGCATCCGATCCAGTAGGAAATTGCTTCTCTTCTTAGGGTTTGGGTTTTCCAACCTCGATGGCAGTGTCACTCATGATGGAGGCGATGGTGACGATCGCGTTGGACGCACACAAGGAGGTGGTGGAGTCTGTGTGAGCGATACACGGCATAGCGCATGGGATTGAGGCTCGCGAGGAAGCGGTAGGATGGGAAGCAGGGTCGGAGGGAGGCCGACAAAGGTGCAGTGTGGGCAGCAATGGTGGTGGGGCTAGGCTAAAGAGAGGGGTGCGGGAGTGTTGAAGTGGTTGTAGGAGGTGGTACTGGAGGTAAGGGAACACGTGGCAGTGGTGGTGAGGTTGAGGCTGATGCCACTATGGTCGGGGTGGGGGTAAGGGTCATACCGGGTTTGGAAGAGTTGGCAGAGGGAATAGAATGGTCGAAGGGGGCGATGTAGTCGATTTCCCCAGCGACTGCAGATCTGAAAAGTGTTGGATAGCAACTCCATATGGTCCTTTTTCCTTTGTTTCTTCACTTCCTTTTTCAATGCGACCTCCAAACTCGCCTTGGACGACGACTGCATTGACGACAACAATTGAAGATGGCGGCGAGGGTTCGGAAATCTCCTGGAGAGCAGCTTCGAGTGGTTGTAGTGCCACAGATGGTGGTGGAGTCGACCCAACAATGTTTAGGTCCAAAAGCCTATGGTCAACTCTCGTAGACTTGATTGAAAGTCGAGCAATATGGACATCAACTCCTTGTTGGAGGCTTCTTCAACATGTCGTTTTTGTTCTGTTGGACGAGATTATTTCGTTAGGTGCCTCCGCAAACATTTGTACATATCGTCAGATCGTGAGGACGATTTGTAGACAATACTCATACCAATTGATGCAAATGGGAATTTGCAACGGTCAAAAATTAAATTTGATGGTGGAAAATATTTTTTCGAGGCCAAAAACAAGGGGATGCACTCATTGGTGTTCGCCCCAAAATTTATTTATAAGAAGAAAAAACGGGAAAAGACGGGAAAAGAGATAAGGAAGTAGAGACTAAGGCATACAGTTACACATCCCACTCAGCTACCAATCTCGCGGGGTGTATCCCAACATTTTCTTTGTAAAACCTTTGCCCAGAAAAAAAGGAGCGCATTTCTGCCAAGCCACATGGCCCATAAAATGGCTATGGGTCTAAAGAGCTCCCGCCACGGTATGCTCCTGGTGCCAACCAGCGAGCCGCAAAAGGAGGCCAGGTCCGTCGTGCACAGCCAAGCCAAATTTGCCTCGTCCCAAATCGGAACCGTTTTCGGGCATTTGAAGAACAAGTGGTCAAGGGACTCAACCGCCTCGTCGCACAAAAGGCATCTATCAGAAATGGAGCCCGGAAGCCTAGCACAGCGGTCTCTCGTCATCAATCTCTACCTTCTGAACAACCATAGGAAGAAGCCAACACGCTCAGGGAGGCCCAGGCTCCAAAAGAAGGTGCAATCTCGAACCAACTCCTCCGACCGTGACGGGGGAGGCCTGCAAATCGCCCCAAAAGCATCCTAACCGAGAATGTGCCCGTACGCCATCCCCAATGGTCCCTTCCCGCAGACGGTCTTCCCATCTCCTTGATAGAATCCAGCAACGAAAGAAAATCCTCTAGCCGCTGATCCGAAAAGTTTGCGGAGAAGGTGGGGAACCAATTACCATCCGACCAGCAAGATGCAACCAATGCATTCCTATCAGTCGCTAGAGCATAGAGGCGAGGGAACCGCGTGCACAATGCCCCCCCCCCCCCCCCGTCCAATCATCAGTCCAGAAGGCGAAGGATTCGTCATTGCCAAGCACCGGCCTAAACAGTGAAAGATTACGGGTAAAGACCTCCATCATCCCCTTTCAGAAGACGTAGGAGACCCCACACGGTGGAAAATATTTGGCGGAAGAATTTTGGAATGAGGAAGGAGAGAAGGCATGTCGGTTGCGAGGGAATTGGAGAGGAAGCACGGAGATCACATCGAGGGAGAAGGAGAGATAAATCTCCAAGAGTATACATGAAAAAAGGTCTCAATCTAAGTAGAAGGAGACGGTAGGTAAACTTCAGTTGTCTGACTCGGATGATCTCATCATGTCTATTGCGGGAAAAAATACATAACATGCTTGAAGGTAGCAAAAAACACTCACACAGTACTACTTACTTACCTCTGACGGTGACAAAGAGTTGGTACCCCTTTTAGGTCGAGAATATCACATAAAAATGTACATGATGACCAAAGAAACAGCTTGTCTCGACCATAGGTCAAGAGATGAACAAAAGCAACAAAATCACAAACACAAGGCATTAAGGAAAACAAATTCTTATCAGGAAGCACAGTAGAAAAAAGAAGTTGTTCTTCTAAAATTGAATATGACAAGAGATTATTCGGATAACATGATGTAAGGATAGTGTAGAGTAAAGGGCATGACCCTGTATCAGGAGAATCCTAGTGACATACAAAAGATGTAGGTGTTTCATCTCAATAACACTAGTCTGTTGAGAGGTATAAATGCACAAGGTCTAAATGTAAAATCCATTATCACTTGAAAAACTAAGATCGGTGACCAATGCAAAATTTCAGTGCATTTTCAAAATGCGCATACTTGACAAAAACAATATTACAGAAAAAATCCTTTATATCAATGATAAAATCTTTCATAATAGTACCATCTTTAGACATATGCTTCATCAGAAAATTTAAGATAATCTAGAAAAAGCATATACTACCACAACATAAAAAAGGTGCCCCTGATGATCAGGAATATGATTGTGCCCAAATGTCAAAATGGATCAAGTGATACAAGGAATTACTATTGTCACCACGAAAACTTCAAAAGTGAGTACAATGATATAGAACCAAAAAGCTAGTACAATGATACTTCCCAAGTTAGCAGGCCTCACTTGGAAGTAGAAAGGGGTTAGATCTAAGGTAGAACTCTACATAACTTCAGAAGAGGTAAACGATCGAATCAAATATGTCACAAGAAGTAGACTGGTCGAGTAGAGATAAAAGCTATGTCTGCATAGGGAGATTGGACCAATCTGTAAAGACACCCTTGCTCATGACCACATAACATCACCCTTCCCCTAAGTATATCCTAACATACAAGTGATGATGGATCAAACATGGAATGATTTAAGTTCCTTACTAAGTTGACCAATGGTAAATAAATTCATAGAAAAATTTGGAGCATGTAAGACGTTTAGCATATGTGTAGAGAGCACCAAACGGATCTTCCACCAACAATGTTGACAGAGTGACCAAGAGGAATCAAGCTGTATGAGGTGAATTGTTCTTTGTTGTCACAAAAATGATGAGAAGCTCCAAGTTTTATCACCCATTATGTAAAGTCGGTGATGTGACAGGTGGTAAGAGCGTGATCAATACAAGAGATGCTAGCAGAAACTCTTATGTCATATGCTTCAAGCGGGAGACCAATTGGAGCAAGTATAGGTCCCATGATCTCCCTTATATCTGAGACAAGATCCTCCTAATTCCAGTCAAGCAATGTTGTAACTGACAATAGGTGCTCAACGGTATGGGCAAAGGCAGGATGGCCATGCTTCTCGTAGCATGTGTCATCGATATGCCCTAAACAATTACACTAAGCACTACTTCGAGGGCAAACACTTTCTTGACCACGAACTCCACATCTTTGAATTATAGACCCTCCTCTACCTCGTGACGCAACAATAGCAGCAGAGGTTTGAGTAGCAGGTGCAAATGGCATAGAAATTTTGCTCGAACGGTTTCATGCATGCTTCATAGGAATGGAGGATTTAGACAGAAGCTGACTATGTGTTACATCATAGACTAGGTCAAAGTCAGCAAGAAAGACAACAACAATAATGGTGTTCCTATATATCAACTGTTGCTCAATAATTGCCACTTGGGGGCATGTAACTGTGTAATTTCTGGAACATACCCCTCAAATTGGAGTAGAACGAGTAGATGGGGTGACCATCCCACTTGGTCAAAACATGTCGTATTGAAGTTGAAGAATGTTCATTTCATTCTTCACCTAGGAATATGTTGTGAGAATATCCCACATCGCCTTTGCAATGGGCTAATGTAGGATCTCATTAGCAATCTCTGTCATTGAAGTACTTCATAGCTATGCTTGAGCACATGCATTGTTTTGCTTTTACATTGCATCAACACTAATTTAGTCAAGTGGTTGGTGGCTATGATTATGTCAAGAAGTATTCCTCGTTGTGACTCTCCATGATGCTCACGAATTACATTGCACACAACTCATAACTTGTCCATCCATCTTGACGATGGGACATGTACCCTTGATGGACCAAAAAGATAAAGTAGCACCTTCATTGCTCTCTACTATGACAAATAAAGCATGGGAAAGACAAAAAAGTGAGATAAAGATGAGTTAAACTAGTCTATACAACTCACATATCCCTTACAGGTGTTCTAGACACCTTGCGGTTGGATTTATATAATCAAATCTAGGTTGGGTTGTCGAGGAACATACAATCTGAAGAATCAAGATTCAATGGCCCCTTCGACAAGATATGAATGCAACTGGAGCGTCGGAGTCTTCTCGGATCACTACTAGTGATACATGGATGCAATGGTGTCATGCGGTGATTGTCGTTGTTATACGATAGTAGCAGCACCACCACTGGTGGCGGTTGTCGCGACTCCTACTGCCTTTGTTGCTAGCATAGTCGTCGTTATTGTTGGGGGTGCACATGCACGGGGGCAGGACAGCTGTGGAGAAGGAGAGGGGAATGACAATGCAAGAGAGAGAGGCTTTTTAGTGGGGTACAGTTTCAAGAGGTCCTCAAAGCCTTGAGCTAAAAACGTCATCATGATACCGTACATCATAGCCTAAAATTTTGAACGGTACCGATATCGAAACCATATATAATATCACTTTCTAGGATTTTGGCCAAAATTTCTATCAAAATTCGATCATTTTGGATCATCCCGATCCATTTCAATCGAAATTGTTCACATATTTCTTAGATTTCGGTGGAAATGACCGAAATTTCATTTAATTTGGTCCATTTCTGCCGACATTGTTTTAGATCGCTATATATCATGCTTAGGCCACTAATTGATATTCATAGGGCGCTATTTGGCCACTAAATGAAATTTACATGTCACTATTTCAACCACCATTGCAATATAAGCCATTGTTCCAATCACCATTGTAATAAAATGAGATCATTGGGGGTCCTCTTTAAACCCTATAAATATAATGTATGCATTCTCATTCCATCTCACACAAGTTCATAACCCAATTTAAGTCTTGTAGAGCCAAGTTTCCAAATTCCAAGCAAGGAGAGTTTTTTACCATATTTTTTTCATAACACGTCTTTTTTTAACATACTTGGAGATGCCAAATATATTTTTTCATCTTTAAATGCTAACTTCAAAATCTTCAGAGTGCAGAATCTTTATATAACCATCTTGTTTTCTTTGCTTAGGTCATCTTGGAGTGCCAAATATGATTTTTACCATTTGACCGCTAACTTCAGATAACCATCCTCTTATCTTTACATTAAAAAATGCCAGTTTGTTATGCATCTTATGACTAACATGCTAATAAATCAATGTTATTCTAATTGTCTCTTGACAATTGGTGCAAATGTCATGCATGTTGAATAGAAAGACCAACAAGTATTGAGAGTGTTACAGGTAGGGATGGGCATGGGCCGGGCTGGGCCGGACCCTGAAGGGCCCAGGCCCAAGCCCATATAAAAACTTCGGGCCTTGGGTCGGGCCTAGGCCCGCAAATTTTTTTTGCTCGGCCCAAGCCTAGGCCCGGCCCAATTCCATTGGGTCGGGCTTGGGCCGGGCCGGCCTACCTATTGGTGCTAGGCCGGGCTGGTACACAATCTTCATATTTGATCACCATATTCTCTTACGAGAGACGAAATTTCAATACTTCTATACTCTTATCTCCGGTTCTCTTACAGCTACGTTCTCTAATAAGGGAAAAAAAGCTCCCTTCTTAACCGAAAACCTCACATTTTATGCTTAATTAGACACCAAATGCTTGTCCATTAGCAAATATAACTTTATAGAAAACATCGACGCATCCACCTCTCCCATCTTTAAGCTAGATGACAACTTGAACCCTCAGTAGATTCATTGAGGGAGTTTAGCAATTTCTGTAATCCTTTATTGGCAATTGTTCTGTAACACAATTCATGTTTTCCTTTTTGATTTTTTCCCTGTTTATACAAATTTTACATTTCTTAATCCCGAGTGTTGCAATAGAAGATGCTTTCTTATGAAAAAAATCACATACTAGAATGCGAACATCACTTTACCCAACTAAAAAATCTATCTTAATGATATGAAGCGGTTGTGATTGTGATCACGTCATGCAAATAGCACTAAATACTACCTATATGTAGGAATGTCAGCCAGCAATAACTTTTTCGTCTAATCAGAAGGAACTTAGGTGCAGGGCATGGGGATTGGTTTGAGCTAGGCAGCGGGCAGATATCGGGTCGGACCCTCGGGTAGGATCGGGCTGAGCCGAGCCAAACCCGAGCCCGGCCCGAAAAAATTTCGGGCCCAATACTTTGGCCCAAGCCTGGCCCTTATCCATTCGGGCTTGGGCTGAGCTGGGTTTTTCGGGCTGGGCTTCGGGCTGGGCCCGGCCCAATGCCCATCCCTGGTTACAGGGTCATTTACAAGGAAAGAATTATTCCGCCTACTACTATCCTGGAGGCTATCTAATCAGCACATAATTTCATATTAGCATGAAGTACCTTATCATTTAACCCGAGGTCATAATCTAGACACAAATTATTACTAATTATCTAGCAGTCAATGCATTTAGCTAAAATGAATCCATTCAAATAAAGTCTAGCTCCATCATTTCCACCAAGGAAGGAATCAAAAAGAGTACATGGATCCACCAAGGAATTAGTGGTTCGATTGAATCCCATTCCCATCTCAAATAAGAACGTAATACTAGTAACTTAATGGTTAATATTAGTAAGTGCAAACATATTATGTGATTGATGTATCATGTGATCTTGTAAAGTTATATTATAACATTTAACATTTCAATTTTAATTGGATGCCAAAATTTATGTTTATGTACTGAAATTACTCTGGACGGTCATCGATATGGTGACCAAAACCATTACATTTTAAGGCATTCATCGTTATAACATCTTATTATAAGTAAAAAAATGTGTATTTCTATCTCTTTTATTGATTAAACAACATTAGACATATTAAATTTGAAATAAAATGAGTTTTCAAGTCATTTCCCCAATTTCCAACCATTTCACCAAAATTCCACCGAAATTCCCGAGCTTACCGAGACAAAATCGAAATCTGACATTTGAAGCCTTGTTGTAGATAAAAGAAAAATGAATTAATATGGGGCCCAAGAGTTCTCATTATATAAAAAGGAAACCTAGAAGTGAAAAGAAGTCTCCCCGTTGAGTGTCATATATTCCCTACTGGACATTACACATAAAAGAAAAGAAAAGGACACTCGGTATATATAACTATTACTATAATACTCACTACGTGATTACATAAGTAGGTCAGCAGACAAAGAAATGCAAATCAGGTAAAGCTTCTTCTGAATGTTAAAATGACTAAAGCGTTATTTTGGTTCAATAAATTGGAGTAGTTTAGGTGTTTGGGAGAAGAATGTCAACTTTGTAACATATATATGACTTAACAAAGCTCCCTTGTGTGTTCACATATTTCTCTTTTCTGAATCAAACAATTTTGCCAACAATATTATGAAAACAAAAGCATCGAACTTCGTGATTTAGAGGCATGCTCAAAATAAACAAGATGGCTTTTCTAAGATATAGAATGAAGTGATTCATAAAAGGTATGTTCTTTGGTCACGCCTACTTCCCAATGCTTCTTCAAAAAGAATGTCCATATATGTTTCTCCAAACTCAACAAGTCATCAAGGTGGCACCTACAGCCAATGATAAAGGTGTCTACAAAATCATGAAAGATTATAACCATCAGTAGTTTATTAAAATCTTCCTATTCCATTTATCACTATATTACAACTAATATTAGAAAAGGAGAAAAGACGCAAAATTGCCTGGACCCAAAGATTAAAAAAATCATGGAGATTATCTTATCTTGCTTAGTAACTGAAAATAGCTATGGAACATCTCAAGACTATTGGAGCGAAAATTAGTACCTCATTCCTCTTGCTTCTCTCTTCATCCTCCTTGAAAGAGATAAGAGAACCTGGGGACACCTTCCAATGAATCTTGTTTGCAACTCCATGATTGACGCAAATCTTCCCATGACTTATCAGCTGCCGTGCTTGAGGAAGAGTCTGGCAGAAGTGAATGCGCACGAGAAGAACATCTAGTCGGGTTTCTAGGTGGAGCAGGAATGGGATGTAAGAGCTATTCCCTCTGGCTTTGCGCATCGCGTCCATGCGTATATTGCCATAGAAAAGAGAGAGCCTCCGCGTCGTCTGCAGTCGAATGTACGGAAGCTGATTCTCCCTCCGCGAAACCTCTCTTTCGGCGGCGCGTCTCTTGCCCCTCAGAGCGCCAAGAATGCGACGCTGTATGAGAGTCAGCTCTCTCTGCCACACATTTCCTAAAAGAAGACGACAGGTTTTGAATCCATACTCGGGCATATCTCCCTGATTCCCAATTCAATTCCCGTTCCAACGATCGGCTCCTGCGACTGCTTATCCTAAAAGGCTGCAATTCACGATATGTCCATGAAAAGGTTATGTATGAAGTACAAGAAAGTTGGTCTTTCAGCATGATGAATGTCTTGTTTTCTAATCCAATATGAAGCTACTTGTCGTTCAAATCTAATGGTAGATTCGATGTAATGCAGACAATAGTGATGAGCAGGACTTTGTTTGGATCCAAAATTGTGAAATTAAAATAAAGTAGGAGATTAAAAGAGGAGGGGAGAGTGGACCGGAGAACACTGAAATAATCTAGGAGTTTAAAAAGGAAGGGAGGACCTGGACCGGAGGACGACCGTGTCGCGGATCCGCTCGGCGCAGCGGCGGGGGCGGTTTGGGGCGGCGCTGCAACGGGGAGCGGAGAGGGGACGGGGGTGGTGGTGGTGGTGACGGTGGGTGGGGTTTAGGGTTGGAGAAAGTGAAGTGGGGAATCGGGGAAGGAAGAAGAGCTGAGCTCTTTTTACATGTATGAATTTTGGTCAAAAGATTATTGCGAATTATTTAGAAGAGGGGTCTTTTCCTGCTTGTATTACTTATTCCATACTATCACGATGATACTTATAAAAGGAACTCAATTGCCATTTTCCCAATCGAGAGAGAGGGGTGATTTAGAGGTTGCATTGGGCACAAAAGTTCGATAATGTTGAGATTGGGCTAAAAGAGGTAGCACTCAAGGGTACAATGCTCGACATCACCTCAACTGATGTAAAGTAGTAGTCGAGATGGGAGTCAGGCGATGTTACAACCATGGAGGCGATAGAGGGGGCGAACGATGATCACGATGTGGGATATGTAAGGTCCTGAATTCAAATTATTTGATCACATCTTACATGTTGTCATTTGATCCATCTTAATGAGTCAAATAAGAAACAACTCATCTAATGTCAATTGGAGGTTGTTACAAATTACTGTAAAATTTTGAACAAAAAGGTATTAATATTTGCTAAGCTCAGTATCAACTCTCAACTATATCATTAAAAATAAATAATTATGATTAATGAGTTTGATAATGACTAAGGTTTATTAATCACGATGAGAAACTTAATCGTGATTAGTGAATGCTCTTCATGATAGTTAATGATAACTAATATGACTGTTATTAATTAATCATGATTATATTCAATTAAGTGTCATTAGCAAAATCAAGAGCATTGGGATAACCGCGGGTGAATCCATGGGTTATATAGTTCATAGATTTTGTGATGGCATGGCCACTGGCCAATATGCCATTTCACTGTACTGCACAGCAAGCAATTCATGATTGGCATGCTCTAATGACAAAGAGATGAGTGCGGTACCAAGTAGGAAAGATGAAGGTTTATAAATACCCCTACCTATTCTGTAAAACCCCAACAAAGTCCCACACCGTGGAAACATGTAGTTTCCGGGTGGGATAAAAAGTGAGGAGGTTACTACCTGATAACCCGGCTTAAGCATTTTGAGGGTGATTAATCGAGTCCATTTGGGTCCGAACCCAACAAGTTATCAGGGTCAGTTTTCCTCAATAACGGACCGGGGATCTAAGCCTGGGACGTTAAAAATGGTATTAGAGCCAAATTTCCTCTGATAATGGAAATGGCTACCCGAGAGGTGGAGCCGTCCCTACAAAGAGGTTGGAGGAAAAGGCTACCGAGAGCGTGCAGCCGTCACTATCACTGGGAATAAGTGATGTGTCATGTCGCAATATGGACGTTGCGAATATAAGCGGGGGAGGTTGTAACACCCCAACCCAAACATAATACCACATGGAAAACTCACAAAATGTGGGTGCACTTTATAAGTGGTGGGGATTACTACTTAACAACTTGGGCTTAAGCATTTTGGGTGTTTGTCAACGGATCCATTTGGGCCCGAACTCAACAAGTTGTCAGGGCCAGTGTTCCTCGATAACGGACCGGGGACCTAAGCCCGTGACGTTACATATTCATTCTCCACCCATCCATTCTATATTCCACCCTTGCTCCTCCCTCTTCCAACCTAAAGTTGAAATGTTGATAGAGGGAAAGAGAGGCAATGAAGAAGCGCAAGTGAAGCGATGCCGAGAAGAAGCTTTGCACATAAGGTAGGTAAATCTAACTTGAGCTATCTTTTTCAAGCCTTCTATATATTAGCATTAGTACATGATGACGAAAACCAGGTAATTCATGTTTGAATGCATGCGCTTTAGCTGTCTATGAACATGTGATCATTCGCATGATTCACCCACCGATGATAAGAGACATATCGATTCTTCAGCATACGCAAACACTAGCGTTAATATGCAATGTAGAAAAAAGAGGAACACCCTGATCTTCTTGGTCATCATTTAACGTATGTTTCATCATATGATTCACTCACCATGATGCGAGTTTATTAGTTTCATCATATACCTTTTTTATCTGAATAAATCTTTGGCATATGTCATGTTTAATGACTGTGATGCCATGCCATCGTATTACCCAATCAACCATTCATGATTCTCATGTCTCCAATGATAAAGAGGTGAGTGGGGTGTCAATGGGAAAGGTGGAGGCTTGTAAATACCACATATCTCTTCATTACTCGTCCATCCATTCCATACTCTGTCTCCACCTCTCCCTCCTCTAACATAAAGTTGAGAGAATAAGAGAGGGATGTCGTAAAGAAACACAAGTGAAGCGCTATTGAGAGGAAACTTTGCACACAAGGTAGGTCAAGCTAACACGAGCTATCTTTTCAACTTTTTATATATTAGCATACTAGTACATAATGACAAAATCGAGTAAAATCATTCTTAGGTGTGGGTGGCTAGGTCGTCAATGAACATGCGATCTTTCATGTGATTCACTTATTGATGATATGAGGCATATTGATTCTTCACTAATGCAAATACGAGCATTAATGTGCAATGTAGAAACATGGGTAACTTCACATATGAGTGTGATCCTCTAGGCCCTCGTTTAACATGTGTTTCTTCATACGATCCATCCTTCCAAAATGCGAGTTTACTGATTTCATCATATAGTTTTTTTTAACATTCTTTTGCTACACATTGATATTTCGTTAAAATTTTCCTTCAACATCTCTTTTACAAAAGGAAACTCTGTCAAAATTTCTTTAAAATATCACCTGCTATAAGGGGACATTTTGTCGAAATTTCTAAGTATATATTCTTTATACATTCTTCGTATTTTCCCTGTGTTCTTTATGTTCGTAATTCATAAATAGTACTCAGTCATTTTAAGAGTTGTTAGTCATTCTAACTAAATATTTAAACTTGCATGAAGATCAACATGGTATGTAATGAAATAATTCAATTTTGGTTTTATTTTTCAAGCAAAATCAAGCCGCTTTTATTAACTTTTAGGGTCTATTTGGTTGTTGGGTTGGACTGGGTTGGGTTGGGGTACACCGGTGTACCCCTCCTTCCAACCCTCTCAATCCTCCTCACAGTTTACTATTCACAGGGGTACCCCAACCCAACACAACCCAGTCCAACCCAGCAACCAAACAGACCCTTAAAATAAATAAGGAGATCTCCCTCTGTCCCACAATGTCGTGATTAAATAAAAACCTTAAGCTGCTCCTCCACTTGCAATTCGAAGGAAAGAGGTCACCAACCGCTCGATTGAAACCATTCACCATATCCAGTGTGACACATGGCCATGCTTAAGCCATTAGATCGAAGCGCCCAGGAGAGCACATCCACTGTCCAAAGGGAGAGAAGGTTAAGCATGTAACATGACATTTTTGCGTCGAAAGCCCTCAAGCTGTTCATAATTACAAGGAGGCATCCCCTCTCAAGAGCACCACATACGCAATGCATATATTAATATATATCTAAAGAAATAATATAAGAGACCATCCAGCAATTTGAAATGCATGTTAAGCCATCTCGTTCCTTTAATTAAGTTATTTTAATTTTGAAAATTTTGCATGGGCCACTCTATGTTTGAGCATGAATATCTCTTAAGTCCCTCACCATTTTAAGATGAGAGTTATTATGTTGTGTTCTTCAACCCATACTATTATTATCGAAATTTCGAGCCATTTTTCATGGATTTGTATATACTATGAATATTCTAATGGAAATGCACATTTTGTCTCCCTTAATTAATTTGAATTCATTGTGATTTTATCTTGGGTTGGTTTTTGGATGGGATGTTGCTCTAAAGTGAATCAATTGCATGCAAATTACTGTACAATTTTAAGATTCGAGATCCGTGGAATTTATTTTCTATCTAGCATGTAAGAATTAATTTGGGCTCATGTTGCAATATCCTTGAAATATAAAAATACCCATAGATAGCCCTTGCACTATGCCTCATTATAGAATTTTTGTAGAACCCTTTATCTAAAAAAAGTTCATTTTTTTGTGTTTTGTCATGTCTATGTATAAGTAATTTATTTCAATTCAAAAAATTACAAAAAATGCATTAGTTATGTCATTATGTAGTTTAACATATACTAAAAAATTGTTACACCTAAAGTCTATACTCAGAAAAGACTGAAAAAATATAAAAATCAACGTGTTATCAAATTTCTAAAAAATATCTTATTATCATTCACAAACAGTATATATTTTAGAAAAAATACTATTATAAATTTATCCCTTTGGTTTATAAGTAAAACCTATTTTCTTACTTCCCATGTTTCCATGATAAAACTATTTTCAAAATCATGATTTTTTTATTCTTATTTTATGCTTTAAGTCGTCCATTTGTTGAGGAGAACAATGGAGATTTATAGAGTTAAAAGGAAGAACCTTCATATGATCTTTATTCATTTGGAGAAGTCTTATGATTCTGTCCCATGAGATATATTGTGGAGAGTGTTGGAGAAGAGACAAGTACATGTCATATACATTAACCTCATAAAGGACATGTATGATAGGGCTTTATCTTGTGTAAGGACCCTGCCCAGGAAGCTTGGATATTTTGACATCAACATTGGTTTACATCAAGGTTCTGCTTTGAGTCCATTTCTTTTTACTTTGATTATGGACGAGTTGACAAGTCACATTCAGATGAGTTACATTGGTGTATGTTATTTGCTGATGATATTATGTTAATTGACGAGACTATAGATGGAGTAAATGAGAAGCTTGAGGTCTGAAGACATGAGTTGGAGACTAAAGGGTTTCGTATAAGTAGGGCTAAGACGGAATATATGGAGTGCACCTTTGATGGAAGCAATGTTGAAGGAATCGAGGTGAAGATTGGTGACGATAACATTCAGAAGAGAGATTCCTTTAGATATCTGGGATCTATTCTGCAACATGATGGGGAAATTGATGGAGATGTTACTAATAGAGTAAATGCAGGCTAGCTAAAGCCGGAGAGGAGCCTCTGTTGTTCTCTGTGATAAGAAAATTTCTTTAAAAATTAAAGGAAAGTTTTACAAAGCAGCCGTGAGACCTGTTATGCTTTATGGATCTGAATTATGGCATGTGAACCATAGACATGTGCAGAGAATGAATGTAGCAGAAATGAAAATGACAAGGTGGATGTATTTTTAAGTGGTGAGGGAGGAATTACGATGTTTCAAAGGTCGTAGCGGTAATTGCAAAAGATTACAGGGTATGTTGGGTAAAAATCCCATAATCTATACTATTTTTTTATGTATTTTTAAGAATAAAAATAATAATGACTAATTCAAATGGAAAAAAGTGTTTAGTACAACATTTGTGGTCCACAAAACCTATAAAAAATAAAAAGTGTGTATTTTACAAAATGATATTTTTCTTCGAGACTTACACTAAATTATGCAACAAACATATTATATGCATTACAATTAATAAGTATGAACATGATTTTTTTGTTTTTTTATGATTTTAAGAACTACATGTAGTGGAATTTGATGATTTTTGGACAGCAAATGAAATACAAAGGAATACACCTACATGATTTTTTTGTTTTTTGAGGCAAAAAAGTAAATTATTACAAAAATTATATTATCATATGATGGGTATTTAATTATTTTAAAAATAACAAACCATGCAAATTTTGGAAATCCAATTTATCATGAATACTACATATTACAAGGAACATCCAAGAATTTTTAATTTCATAAAATAATATGAAATAAATCGTTTATGAATTAAATATCAAGATAAAAGAAATATTTATTTAAGTACCATGACATAATTTTTTTATCCTTTTTGGTTACATTGTGGAGCATCAAAAGAGGCACAAATACATATTTTCCCATAATATTAAGGGCACATGCTCGATTTTATATAAATTTAATTAGGAAAAATTGAAAATATATAAAATAGAAATTTCAAAAAAATTGTATTCTAAGACTATGTACAAGGAAGTATTTCCAAATGAATAAAAATTAAAATTAAGAACCTAACTTCTTAGGTATATAGTACATTTTTTAGATTTATTATTTTTATTTGATTTCTTAATAATAATACTATATTATATTTTCTAATATTTATTAAAAGCTACATGAAATTTGTTGTTAATATTTTATTTTGTGAAATAAAATAGAAATAAAATAACATAGATAGAGCACAGGTCAAATATTTTGTGCATAAAATAGTAGTATCTAAAGGATCTATTTTTTCTTCTATTTATTTTGCAATTTTCATATGCTTTTATATTTTTAAGAGAAAATAGAATATATATAAAGAATAAAATAAATTTAAAAGCTAATAAAAATAGATTAAATATAATATAAATAGATTATAAATAGTTGTACAGATGGATCTTATAATCAACTTTTTCACCAATGAGCCACGCTCAATTTGAAAGTCTTTTAGGATTTAAACGATTTTAAGTTGAACTTCAAAGTGACTAGAGTAGATCGGAATTCATGTGCTCTAGATATAAAATCCAAAATGTAAACATATTGGGAAGGGTGAATTGGCTTCATTTTTCCATATGTGGATGATGATAATTTTTGATATTTTTTATATTATATATATATATATATATTTAAACATCGCCTTTGTTGTAAGCTACCACATAGGGATGAAAACAACGCATCCGATCCACTATCATATTCATTTTATAATGATGTTTATATTCATCTCCATTTTAAAATGAATATCGATAAAGATACCACTTTGAGATTCATAATCATTCGTATTTATGTTCACACACCCATTTAAAAAATAAATATAGTTATAGATTTATGTATAATTATCTACAATAAAAAGATTGTGCCTTTTTTCCATTGTTGTTGATATAGTTGTTACAAACTAAATCCATTTGGTGCATTCATTTTAGGTGTATACCATTATAAACATTTTATTTCGTTCAATCTATATACATAATAAGAATATGCTAACGTATTTTTTATATTTGCCAATGTTCACATCCTCATTCTTATTCACATTTTAAAAAAGGCAATGCCATAGTAAAGTAACATATGCATCATATCTGACCTTTTTCATCCCTACTACCGTGCAAAATCTCAAACTATTTCACAATCCCTCCTCATATTTCTCATCATAATGCTCATTCTTGTTGGTCTCCCATGCATTATATTATATAATCATTACAATTTAATATCAAGATAATCCATCCGATAGAAGTGATCATTCAAGATAAAAGAAATTGTTATCATGTTATCTTTGTCAAAGTTTGTCTCTATCTTGATCTTGAAGTGGCATCTCCTCCTAGGAAGGTGGATATTCTGCTGTTACAACACGTGTTGTAACGTAGGACTAGGAGAGCCGTTCGATCATCATCGAACGGTCCTCGGAGAGGGTTAGGGATGGCTGGTGTACATTTCGAGGTGATCGAGCGGCTCCTTTACATTCCATCATCGGCTATAACAGCAGAGGATCCTCCCACTCCTCTTAGATGTCATCTCATATCTCAGGGGACATTGGATGAGTTTTTAAAATAGGGTTTAAAATGGATATTATATGTATTTGTATTTAGAAAACTTAAAAACATAAAATACTTTTATTTGTATCGGTACAACAACAACAATAAAGTCTTTTCCTACAATTAGGTAGGGTCGGCTGCATGGATTCTTCGCCTCCATTCAGATCTATCATGGATCAATCCTGGGTTTATATCCACAAAATTAAGATCCTTTCATGTAGTCTCTTTCCAACGCTTCTTGGGTCGTCCTCGTCCTCTCTTAGCCGGCTCAACATCCCAACACTCGCATCTCCTAACTGGTGCATTAGCTGATCTTCTTTGCAAAAGATCAAACCATCTTAAACGATTTTCTCGCATCTTATCCTTGATCGGAACTACACCAACTTTCTTTCTGATTGCATCGGTATATGATAAAAAAAAATTACGTATTCATATTTTGTTTGAAGATGGAAAACAGACAAATAAATACATATCTACATCCAAGTCTGGGATGCAAATAGACAGATTTGTACATAAGTGTTATCAAATCCAATTTTAAAGTCCATTTAAATATGTATAAATAGATATTTTGTGGATATTAAAAGTTATAAACTATATCATTAAACTTGTATATCGATATGGATGTAGAAATGAAAAATACCAATTCAAAACAAAATTTTACCAACGGATATGACATATCTTATAGATAATCAGCACATCCTTGTGCTTATAATTAGAAAGACTTTTTAATTTGCCAATATGTTACAAAAATCAGAAATTTGTAAGGTTGGGTAAACAATTGAATCCGTTGACAACCACCCAAAATGCTTAAGTTCAAGTAGATAAGTAGTAATCCCACTACAACAAATTGGACCTAAGGCAACGAATAATTTGAATATTCGTCACTATATCTTCCGATGTTAAAGATATAACAACGAATATTATTCGTTGCCAAATGATCTTTTGTACTTGTAATTAACAACGAATATCATATCCGTATATCATATTCGTTGTTAAAGGTCCATATAACGACGATTTTTTCGTTGAATTGTTCGTTAAAATTCACGCTAATTGTCGCCATATTTAGCAACGATTAGGAGAAAACGACAACGAATAATCGTTGTTATATGATTCGTTGCGAGGAATATAGCAACGAATACCATTGTTCGTTGTGAATTTAAAGAACTAAGCAACGAATAATATTCGTTGTTATATATTTAACTATGAAAGATATAGCAACGAATATTAAATTATTCGTTGCCTTACATCAATTTTCTTGTAGTGATCCCCATCACTTATAAGCCACACCTACACTTCATGAGTTTTAGGTATGGTACTATGTTTGGGGTTGGGGTGTTACAACCTCCCCCACTTATATTCGCAACGTCCTCGTTGCGACATGGCTCATTCACTTATCCCCAGCGACGGTGGCGACTGCATGCTCCGGGTAGCATTTTCGTCCAACCTTATTGTTGGGGCGGCTCCACCTCTCAGGTAGCCCTTTCCACTATCAGAGGGAACATGACTATGTAACCATTTGTTAGGGGTGCACATGGATCGGATAAAATCCGTAATCCGATCCAATCCGTTGTCATTGGATTGGATCGGTTTGGATTTATAAGTTTAATGGTTTGGATCGGATTGGAATTTTACAAATCCGTTCATTTATGGATTGGATCGGATTATTGTCAAAATACAATCCGATCAATCCGTTAATCCATTAATAAATAATAATATATACTAGTTTATTTATTCTCAATAAAGCATATTATACGTTACATTTTATTTGAAAGCTATGTGTAAATATCCAAACTACTCTCTTTATAACTTAAACTTATTCCAATTCAAGTTTTACCACATAGGACTTGTTGGAAAGCCCCTTATCTCACCTCACTAATTGGTTTAGAAAATAGTAATACCTACCCGCAATGCCCTTCAGACCCTTCCAATTTTTCAAACGAAACATCCTTCTAAAAATAATAATACATAAACCTAAACCCTCTCGGGATCCATTCCAAACAAAACACTCACCTGTGCCACACACATCTCCAACCTCAACTGTACACATATCTCCGTCAGATGTCATCCTTGTCCTAACTATGCGTATGCGCAGCCAGATCTTCCTTGCGCATGCACAGTTAGACCTCGTCCTCTGCTCTTCCAGACCTCCCTTGCGCGTGTGTATCCAGATCTCATCCCCAGCTGAATGTCGTCTCGTCATAATCTACGCCCTCCTTGTCCCCAACTATACATACGTGTAGCTAGACCTCCCTCGCGTATGGGCAGTCAGGAACCTCAAATACATCCCTCCCCACTACGCAGTCGGCCACGGTTCTTGTCCCAAACCACCCTCACGTACGGTCATGCTTCCCACATCACGTAGCCAAGCAGGTTAGTTGCAAGTTAGTTGTAGTCCCTATTTGATATATACAAACTTTCAATTTTATTCAAAGTCAGCGTGATTATTCTATGATTTCTACGGATCGCAAGCATGCTCTTTTTATTTAGTTATACAATGAATGTTTATAATAAATCCATAACAAGAATATATGTTTTTGCTTTAAAAAAATTTGAGTCAAATTGCTTTCCAAAATTAACTATTCTTTTCTTTACATTTATCCATAATCTCAATTTCAGATCCACGAATCGAACGTCGAGGTCGACTATGCCACAAACTTCATCATAGATTAGGTGAGCATTAAAAAATCCGAACCAATCCGATCCAATCTGTAATCCGATGGATTGGATTGGATTGGATTTGCATGTTTAATGGATTGGATTGGACTGGAAAAATAAAAAAACCGTTACGTGTGGACTGGACACGGATTAAGTCAAAATCCGATCCAATCCGATCCATGTGCACGCCTACCATTTGTAACGTCCCGGGCTTAGGTCCCCGGTCCATTATCGAGGAAAACTGGCCCTGACAACTTATTGGGTTCAGACCCAATTGGACCGTTGACAACCACCCAAAATGCTTAAGCTCAAGTTGATAAGTAGTAATCCCCATCACTTATAAGCCACACCTACACTTCGTGAGTTTTAGGTATGGTACTATGTTTGTGGTTGGGGTGTTACAATAATACAAAGGATTAAATAGGATGCTCTCGTATTATTTTCGACGTTTTTATTTTATTTTATTTTCAAAATATCATAGTTTATATTCATCTATATATCCCTCATATATGTCATTCGAATTTCGTCAGATACAGAGACTTATGTGCACTCCAACTAGAACATGTCGATTACAACATTGTTTAGACCGTTAAATTTACCTGTTATAGATGAAGGGCATATAAGTATCTGTTTTTGATGAAATTCGAATGGTATACTAAAGTAATATATAGATATACATTGTGATATTTTAAAAAAAAATCCCTTAAAAATAAAAGCAGGAGAAGCCATGTTGGATGCCCCAAGAAACAACCATATTTTTTCCTATTACAAAAATAAGAAGTTTGTAAGGCTGGATAAACCATTACTTGTATTGTCCTTATAATCTTCTCTTAGAAATCTTGCTGTAATACCTATTCTTACATAACTATTTAATATATTTAGAATATAAGCATTGTGAAATTTGCAAAACATTATTTGGGAGAACACTTCTGCAAAAATTGTTGCAACATTAAGCGTCATTAAAGCAACGGTCGGTTTTTTTAGTGCTAACAGTGTAACAAAATGAAAGCAAACGAATAAATTTAACGACTTATATCTGTATAAGATATGTTTAATATACAGAAATGATAAGTAGGGATGTAGATGAATCGAACTTGAGCAAATCTACATTTTTTAGATTCGGTTCATTTATTTAATCGAACCTAAACTTGTATTAATTAGGTTCGATTCATTTACTTTTGAACCAAATCTAAATCTAACCTCTTTTTGATTGAATTGAACCTAAGCAAATATCGAACTTGAGAACTCTCTAATAAGAGAGAGCGAAAAGAAAAAAATAGAAATATATACATGCCTATAATTAGAACAAACATTTCAGTTTTTTCCTTATCAGTTTTTTCCTTCATCTAAGTCTCCTTTGAAAAAAATAGATTAATAAAGATTTGTCGCTTTGAAAAAAGTATAATTATAATATGTTTTTATATCTGTTCGAATGAGGAAAAGGAATAATGTGGGGATATGCGATAAGTAAGGTTTATACTCGTTCTGTTGATTTGAGAATAAAGAAGGAAAAAGTACTAAGTACATAAATGATGGATGTGGTACTATTTATTTTGAGATGGTTTATACCGAGACAAAACCTACTTATCATGGAAATATCCATTTATTTCCAGACAAAGTTCACTTATCTTGGTGACAAAATCCACTTATCTCAAAATGAGGTCTACTTACACGGATAAAGATTTGTAAAATGTATGTATGTGTGTGTGTTTATCGAGCTTTTAAGGAACCAAACCTGAGCGAACCTATGATTTTTGGGTTTGGTTCGTTTATTTAATCGAGCCTAAACTTGTGTTCATGTTTGGTTCGTTTATTTTCGAACCAAATCTGAATCGATTTTTAGTGAATCGAACCTGAACAATTATCAAACTTGAAAGAATTTTCTAACACCCCTAATGTTAAGTGCAATCTTTAGACTTTTTGCGATCAACGTAGATCCATAACCACGAGCAGCTTGAAATCATTAGTATCCGTCCATGTCAATACATTTATAAATATTAACAGCACTAAGAGATCAATCGATTCCAGACAAATTACATGGTATGTAACACTCGTACTTCCAAACATTTCTAAGACTCTACAACTGATGATCCGTCTCAATAAATTTAGCATTTGCATCTACAATGAGACTCTAGATATCTAAATCCATCCCTGAGCATTAACTACTGATGAAATTGTGACAATTAGGGATGCAAACGGTTATGGATATATCCGTATTTGATCCGTCACCATATCTGTTTTATAAAGATTTTGACATCCGTATATGTATCTGTTTTAAAATGAATACGGATATGGATATCATTTCGATATCCGCAAACATCATATCCGTTTTCATATACAAATGCAGCCATATATTTATTTTTAACCCTATATATATCATAATTCTATGCCTTCTTTTACTATATTTGTATAGTTTTTATGATATAAACACAATTAGTAAATTTATATCATATGTGTCTCATCCAGTTCGTATATATATTTAAGTTGATTCTATAGAGTATGTCTAACATTACTCGTATACAATTAATATTCGTTTTACATCCGTATCAACAACGTTCACCTTAGGAGCTGCTCAAATACTAGCACTATGTACTTTAGTAATTTAATTGGAGAGTAATTGGCGAGTAATAAGTTTGGAATTTTGAAATCTATAATTATGGTTACAATGATTAAAGTTATAGGTTAACATATCCTCCGGCTATGGAGTTTATTAGATGTCACTGTAATGATTTTAAATTATGGTTTTGTCATAAGAATATTGGACAGGGAAATAATACAGTCCAAAAAAATCAGAGTAATTAGGAGAACGGATTTGTCATAAGAATATTTGCATTAATCTTGAATCAGCAATCAAACGGCTAACAAAGATCATAAATCAATATGCATTTTCATGAGCAAATAAAGATGTTAATTGGGCAGTATTGTCACTTCAGATTATCATTGTAATTTGATAATATATTTAAAGCGGACAACATGCTACTCTAATTAGCATTTAATAATATTATCATTGTTATCAAATCCATCAATAGTACCATCGAAGGTTTAAATATCGATTTCAACGTCGATACGATATTTCGGTGAAATTTTGACAAAATTTTGATGAAATTTCGCCCATGTCAACTGCGAAGGAATGATAGGAAAGTACTCTCATATCGTCTTTTGTCTCATCTGAACCCGAAATTTCCATGAAATTTCGTGAAATTTCGCAAAATCGAAGACCCAAAATACTAGACATCAAATTATCACCGCGATAGTAACATTCTATGCTTATATACACTATTAAGCCAAATTACAAATAAAAATATTATCCACGGAATAGTTATATTATCAGTGCAATACTAAATTATCATGGAATTAGCTATGCTACTATTAGTGAGATGCTATCAGAACGATGCTCCTATGAGAAACGTATAAAATGAAGGGTTTTTATCAGTTTAGCTCTTATGAGATATTGCAATATCAGGTACGTCCCTCTCTTTTTTTGAATATCAGTTGTGCTCGTATATTTTTGTGAAATTCACAGTTCTACCCTTTTACAATATTAGTTATGCCCTTATTTTACCTTAACAGAATGACAAAATTATGAATTTTACAAGAAGGTAAGGACACAACTGATATTCCAAAAAAAAGAGATGCATAATTGATATTGCAATATCTCAAAAGAGCACAACTAATAAAAACCACAAAATGAAACATGTTATAGGTGATATTAAACTTCCATTTCGATCACGAGACATTTCATAGAAATGAATGTCACAACAGCTGACGTTAATCCCACGGCAATATCATGACAGATAAGTAACAGAAATTTGCGCAGGAGGGTACCGGCGAGGTTGCCGGCGAGGCAGCTTCCACCATCGTTACTGCGGGAAGCAAGGCCAACCGGAGTAAAGTTACATCGTGACGTCAGGTAAAGACGCAGAAGTTTGGATGTACGAGTGGAGGGTACCTTCTTCCCGGGAAGTTTATGATGGAGAAGGACCTTCGATTATAGTTGCTGCTAGAAGCAATAGCAGAGAGAAGGCATACATTGACGACCGATATTAACGAGGAAGTCACGCAGGATGTTACCTTGTTCACGAAGGTTGTTCGATCGCGAAGCTCCTTCCATGGTCACGGCTGCAAGGTCGTTTGATCCTGAAGCTCCTTCTGTGATCGTGAGCGGGGATATCAGCGATAAGAGATGGAAGCTACAATTTAAACGATCTCATTGTCTCCAAACTCAATATATCTTTAATTTTTGAGAGAACAACACAGGCTTCGCCGTCAAGGCAATGACCGCCATGGTCAGATGGCCTCCCAACGGGAAGGGGGCGGGCGAAGAGGGAAGGGGGCATGAAGGAGCTCCCGAAGCGGAAGGAGAGCTTGTGGTAGAAGGTGGTGGAGGGGGAGAGAGAGCGAGGGCGGCAGAGGAGTAGGGACTCGTGGAAAGGGGTCAAACCGGATGAGGGAGGAGCCGAGCCTGGCGGGGAGAAGGGTGGAGGGGTCAGAAGAGCGGCCGATGCGGACGGCGAGAATGCGCGAGTCTCCCCACGGTTGACGCCGCAGCGGTCGAGGAACAGGCGACCCGGCGATGGCGTCCCTGCACCGGCTGTGGAGGGGCAGGGCGGTCAGGCGAGTGCCGAGCAGGGTTTAAAAAACTGGTCAGTCCGACCGGTTGGATCAAGAATCGGCTCGAGTTCGAGTTTTGTGTAATTAATTTTAAAAAAAAAAAAGAAAAATAAAATTCTGGTTCGAACGGTGATCTGATCGGATTGACACAGATAGTTAGATCGGGCTGACTTGGATTGACTCAATTTTGATGGTTTGATAAATTTTTAAAAAAATAAAAGTTTAAACAATAAAATAATGGAGTTTTTATCACTTGTACCCTTCTTAACTTTTGTGATACACATTACGTCCCTCTTTTTTTGGAATATACAATGTGCCAATACTTTCTTAGAGTAATTTTCTAGAAACAATTATAAATAAATGATTATAATATTATATTCATATATAATTGTAGAAAATGTGACTAACTTTTGTAACGTTTTACTCGAAATAGGCGATCATATTATTCCATTGAAAGATTTGATATTTTTAACGATTATTTCATTGATATATAAATACATACATATCTGTATCCGATTTTATCAGTTCACAAAAATCGGTTCGACCGGTCTGACCAGTAAATTAAGCCCGGTTCAATTTTTTCTGAGTCGATAGAAATGATGATGTCATGCTGACATCATCACCGATTCGATCAGTTTGGACCAACTATCCGACTCGGTTGAACCAAATCGAAGACTGACCGATTCAATGTCCGACCTTATTTTTAAAACCTTGCCGAGGGTATTGAGGGAAGTACCATTAAGATAACAACCATTAACCAAAAATGTCCAGAGCAAAGTTGTAACAATGGCTGAAGACCTATGGCAAATTTATAATTTGTGGGGGCAAAAGTGATCGGTGGCTCCCCTGGGTAATAGATTTTATGAATTTTCTTATCAATGGGAAAAAATTAAGCAAAAAGTATTATCTCCGTGTCAGGAGGTGGATGACCAGCACACCCATCTTCATGGAAAAGGACATCCACGCTTCTTAAACATGAAGAGTATAGGATTTGTTGGCATTAAAGAGTTATTGGTTGGTCATGACTTGATTCCAATCCCCAACATGCAGCAGGGGAATTCCTAGCTGTGTGATGCCCATCGTTCCCATTTTATTAAGGAAATTTTCATGGGAAATTTTCATACACGCCCTTAAAAAAGCATCTCTCGGTTAAAAAAAGGCCAATTTACAGAAAAGGGACCCATCCTATCTAACCTGTTTGATTGCCACCCCTCCAATCCGATTCGTTTCTATAGGTACCTTATTCTAAAAAGTACTCGATCCATTTGAACGGAGTAATGGGTACCCAAAGGTCCCATTGGTGTATTTATCTCCACTAAAAATGAGATTGATTATATATGAGATAATTCACTAGCAAAGCAAAAATTGGCAATTGTATTTTTTCCCATACATTTAATTTATCATTTTTGTTTATCATGATATGATATTCTATCGTCACTCTATGGTCGTTTGTTCAGACATTTGATTGGTTGATCGATTCGATACCGTTGCACAATTTCATACTTTCGGTGGACATAGATAAGGCAGATGAGCATTTTTGAATAAATGAAGATGTTGCGAGTGAAAGGTGACATGAATGACAGGATGGATTGGAGCTACAAAACGTGAGAATGCTAGATAGGAATAGAATAAAAAATTCTTTTTCCGATATAATTAGGGTCGGCTATATGGTTTCTTGCTGAAATCCATGTTGAAAGATTTGACTATTTTTACGCGGGTTGTTAACTACCTAACACAACCCCTACAATGAGGAGATTTGATCCCTGATCTTTTGAGTGATAGGCACACTGCACTACCACCGAACCATTTAAGTGGGTACAATTTCATATTGAATATGGATACATATTTTATCACGTGTAGCCAACGAAATAGGTATAAATTTAAACTAATATTTATAACATTTCTATTTGTATTCGTATCCAATCTGCATCTATTTTTAACAAAATGGTACACTTAGTCAATATTCTTATTGACATAAACATTAATATCCGTGTCTATTTTTAAGGAAATGGTGTCATATTTTTAATATTAATCAACATCCATATCTACATCAAATAGATGAATTCGTATATGATCATTTGCATCCGTTTAAATCAGTAAGGGTGGTGGGAATTTCCAACAAGACACCAATAGATACCTACTTTTTTTCGAATTGATTTCGACAGAGTACGAGTTATAGTGAAATGGGTACCTGACATTTTTAAACGAGTTTCCATGAGTTTAAGGTCAAAATGCATGGGTCAAGGTACCGCTGATATTTTGGACAACCTCTACAACTCAAAGTACTTTTAAACCCCTCCAGTTTCTATTATTTCAAATCCTCATCCCATTTTTATCACTCTACATTCTACTAAGGCAATGTGAGAGGGGGATCATCGTAGCAAGATTAATATAGGCTGACTATGAGGAGATCCACATGCCACTACTTAGGCAAAAGTGACTTGTTCTTTGAATCAAACTGGCGTATCACCTTCCTATGATCTACCCAAAGAGCTCCCTAAAAAAGATAAAATTCCACAATTCCTCTTGTTTTTAATATATTGTACGTTATATGCTAAACTCTCTTCAAACTATTACTCCCCCATTACTTCTTCTTAGGGATTTTTACCCGACAAACATTATAAACTTTTCCAATTATCTTTACAATTTTTGGAACAATCTAACCCTTCCTTAACTCCGTAAACTTGGTCCGTCTTATCCCACAGACCCTACTGTTACTTCTACTTTAACTCGAGTCAATAACGTGGGTTAATCTAACTATAGGTGTATTGGATGGTGGATCTTCCACTTTCTTATATCCATCTTCCTCTTCATCTTCTTCTTCATCCATTTGGGTTCTTTTTCTTCTCTCTTTGTTCTCTCTCTCTCTTCATCACATCGCCATCCGTCCATCAAATCACAATTTCTCTTTCTATTTTCGCAGATAAATCATGTCCTCCGATCAAGAAAATGATTTTTAATTTTGAGGAAAGAATTCTTGAATCGATTAATCAAGTGTTTATTGTTGCTAAATAAATATATTGCAGGAGAGGAAGAGGATGTTGAGGGGAGGGGGCAAGGGCTCTGCATGCGAGGCGGGGGAGAAAGGTAACAGGGGTGGAAAAACAAGGGGAGGAGAAGGAGGCGATGGAGGGGCGACGACAAAGCAACAAGGGGAGGTGGAGGCGGTAGAGGGCATGGAGTAGAGGCTCTTGCTGTGGGCAGAGGTGGAGGAGGAGGGGAGAGGGGATGGAGGAGGTAGTGGATGGGGAGGGGGCGGGGCCCCTTGCCGCAGGCAGAGGCATGGGAGGAGGGAGCGGGGGGTGGAGGAGGCAGTGGTGGGCAAGGGTGCATGTCCCATGTTGCGGGAGGAGGCAGGGGAAGAGAGGAGAGAGGGTGGTGGAGGTGTTGGTGACAAAATCCCGACAAAACTTGCCTCAAGGGGAGGGGGATGAGGAGGGTCGCCTGGAGGAGGAGGGCATGGGTGGCCTAAAGGAGGAGGCGGAGATCATGGAGGAGGAGGGAGAGGGCGGCTTGGAGGAGGAGGCAGAGGTCGCAGAGGAGGATGGTGAGGGCAACCTTGAGGAGGAGGGCGTGGACGACCTAGAGGAGGCTGAAGGATAGGGGAAGATCCTTATGCGCATCCCGGAAGCGTGAGGACCGCATCGTATGTGATCAGGAGTGACTAGTCGCACTAGATGCTCGAGGTAGCAATTTTTTTTGAAAAAAAATAATCGGATGAAACCGCATTATATAAGAACACTTCTCGGACCGTTTCATCTAAACCAAAAACAAGTATTGGATTTATCTCTTGAAGCGTGGTTGCGATCGAGTATTTAAAGGAAGAGACCTCCTATCTTAAGTCTGATCCGTTAACGGAGACACTTGTGAGCGTGGAGATGAGTCACATATTTCTCGCAATCGAAGTCATTGATCTTAGCAATGGACCTCCTGATCTCGTCTCATGAGATCGAACGTCCTCTTCATAAGCGAGACACACCAAAGAATACGGAGACCCGAGAGTTATCGAAGCGGGAGCACAACTGCGATGCGACGGCGGCAGTGACCTTCTCTCTAGGGAAGAAGTGGACGACCACTCAAGGGGGGAGAGAAGGCTTGGTGTGAGAATGAGAGAGAGATAGTTGTGTTGTTGTCATTGTAACTCGACGAGCAAGGGGTGACTCTTCTTATATAAGGTTTTGGGAGTTCATGGATCTCAATCCATGGACAACACATAATCAAAGGATGAGATTAATTCGTGTTTCTTTCAATGGCCACGATGTTGTTGTAAAAAAACAACAATAATTAATTTAAATTAATATATATTGATAAATCAATATAAATTGATTTCAAATCAAAATCAATTAATCTTGGAGATAAAGAGGGAGTAGATTGACCTCATCCCTAAAAAGGAGGGGGGACGATCACCCACTCCTGATGGAAGTTGGCGGTCGTCCACCCTCTTACAGTGGAATGGGTCAATCTCCTCGTTATCTCATGAGTTCTCATTATCTCATGATATCTTCAAGATTTACAACAACAGTTGTTGTAAATCATTTCACAAAAATAATTTATAATTATCTTGTGAATATTGCAATGGTGCCAGTGGAAAAAATGTGAATCACATTCACACCTCAAAACAAAAATGTAAATTATATTTTCAATTAATCATTTAATGTAAATCCAATTCACATCCACAATTAATAATATATAAGTCACAATAATCTCTCTCTAATATATTATAAATTGCATTTATAATTTATATGAATAATTGGATAATGCTATCCACATTATTCATATTCATAATAATCAAATCACGTTTAATTATATTAGATTATCATTCTCATGCATTCAAATAATATAAATCAAATTCATATTATGCATATTAATTCAATCATATTTAAGTATTCATTCTCAATGCTTAGGTATAATTCAACAGTGGAATTATTCTTAAACTCCTTCAAGAATAATACACATTATTCACAAATACTTGGAGATAAGGACATGGCGATTGTATTGTTCCATGTATTGTGACTTGGATATTGAGATCACATCTCAGATACAGATTTTGCGGACCTCTCATAGATGCTTGATTAAATAAAAATAAAAAATCTAGTCTTTTTATTGCATATGAATCACATTCATATCAATGTCCACATTTGAACCAAGATCATATCATACATCTATTCAGAGGAGTCACTAAAATTCAGACTCGTTTCATCACCCCTTACGAATGGAAAAGTCATGGTTGTACAACCGTTTATGATTACATCACCCTCAGGTATTTCCTAATACATGTACATCCTACATATTGGAAGATCAAGAATAAACCCGAAGTTTTAGATCTATTAGATTGTCTACTTCAGGATTTTATTATTAAGTTTCTCATTTGACTTTTGGAAGTTGGTATCGATCATATACATTTCAAAATCATATATCATACGCATGTGTTGATCATATACTTTTCAAAAGCATATATTAAGCGTACAAATTCAACCGAGCTTCCAAATGACCGTGCATGGAATTTGATTCTTCCCAATATCTCATGAGTGATCATGTCTTCCGATTCAGTAAATGATCATGCATGATCCCTTCAAGAGATCGAATTACTCATGTGCCCTTACATGCACACCAGCACGCCAGTGTATAAATCTTGATTAAGTCATCAGCCTATTGGTCTGACAAATGTACAATAATATACTTATCTCCTATCAGAGGATGCGTGCCTATATCGTGTCAGCATACAACATAAGACTTTGGTTATCTCGTTCTCGTTAAGTCAACTTTTTGACTTACCTTATCTAACACCTCCGAATATCTATTCATATGTAGAGGACATCATTATGAGGACGATTAGATATCAGTCTTTAGAGAAAGGATTGACATCTCCTTCTTAGGCTGGAGATCCTCTCTTAATAATCATTTGACGGTACTTAATGAGTCCTCAATCTAACTCCTTAGATATTCATCCAAGCATCGGCCTTTATGATTCAACAACTGAATCAACATGTGTATGGTCATTAAGATGAACACGGTACATAACCTTAGTTGTACTACGAGACTTATTATACAAAGTAATTACTCTTCATTTCAGATTAGTGAATGTTGTTTGTAATAAAATTTATTGCATAATGGCTCGTATGTCCAATAGAGGCGGAGGTCGCAAAGGAGGAGGGCGAGGGTGATAGAGCTGGAGGAGGAGAGGCAAGGGCGGCGGAGGTGGAGGAGGTGTGTAGGTGCTGGGTGGGGAAAGAAAGATGAGGAGGAGAGTGAGGGGAAGTGGCACTAAATGTAAATTTGATAAACATAATATGTATAATGTAAATGAACTTAACGTAATCCGATTAGTTTTAACGGATACATGGATGTAGATTAACGATCATGTTGTAAAATAAGGATTAATAAGTTTACAGAGTCGACGAAGGAAGTAAGTTGTTTCAAAAATCGTAAAGGTAATCGCGATGTTTATAAGATCTTCCAAATAAAAATCCCTTCTTATTCCGTATTTGTCATAGGAATGGAGGATTTATAACTTGAGGGCATCCGAGAAAATTTCCCTCACCAATACCTCACCATATAAAAATCCTCCCACCTCCACCTCCAGCTCCGTTCCTCACATTTTAATCAGCAGTTAGACAACCACAATAACCCTTCCCCCTCTCCTCACCTCCACTCCCAGTCTCCCACACACCAACATCCACTCCGATCTCCCCCCCTAAATCCCCCCACCTAAGATCCCCACCGTCCATGCCGCCGCCCTCCCCCTCGCCCTCCGTCCAATCCCCCTAACCCTAACCCCCGATGGCCGCCGAGAAATGGCTGTTCCCGCTCTTCTCCGCCGCCTTCGTCTCCCTCCTCCTCGTCCTCTCCGCCATCTCCGGCTTCACCGCCTCCTCCACCTTCCTCTACCGCCGCCACTCTCACTCCTTTGACCGTATTCCCCGCCGCGGCCCCGCCGCGCCACCCTCCTTCGCCTACTACCTCACCGGCTCCCGCGGCGACCGCCACCGCCTCCTCCGCCTCCTTCTCGCCGTATACCACCCCCGCAACCGCTACCTGCTCCACCTCTCCGCCGATGCGTCCCCCGCCGAGCGCGACGCCCTTGCTGCCTCCGTGCGTGCTGCCATCCCCGCAAATCGGGTCTTTGGGAACGTCGACGTCATGGGGCGGCAGGACCCCAACACCGATATGGGCGCGTCGGTGCTCGCCGCGATGCTGCACGCAGCCGCAGTCTTCCTTAGATTGGATGGGGAGTGGGACTGGTTCGTGACGCTTAGTGCTGCTGATTACCCTCTCGTCACGCAGGACGGTAAGTTCCCGTCTCCGCTGTTAGATCTAAATTGAGTTTCCTCAGGGAGATAGATGTGGCTTTAGTTGGTAATGCAAAAAGTTTATCTTTTATTGGAAAGCGTGGGTTCCCGTAGGTTTTAGCCTCCTCGAGAAGCTAGATCCAGCTTCTTGCTGTTTCTTTTCGGAAATTCATTTCATGTACACCATGAGATTTTGATTCAGCTCGGAGAAACTGACGTTCCCTGAGATCTTCACCTAGATGACTATATGTAGAAAGTACATAGCAAGAAAAGGTTTTGTTTTTGCTTCATGTGCGATTTTGATTGATTACCCAATCTTAGATAATGTTGTTAGGAGTAAAGTTTAGATTTGTTGGTACTACAAAATGAACTTTGTTTACAACCATGACAATAACTAAGACGTTTGAAGATTCAGTTTTGAGGTTGGGTCGGGATAGATTTTTGCTGCATCAGTCTTCCGTTTTCTATTTTTGAATGGAAACCGAAAGAAGAGACTTGAGGTAGTTATTTTGCTTCTATTGGTAATGATCTCTCCTCACGAGCTTTAATTGAAATATGGTTGTTTTGAGGGGAGTTTCTGCTGTATATGTTTCCATTTATTGTTCCTTAACTGGTTTTGGTGTTGGCGGTCAATGAAAATATAGGATATTGTTTTGTTGGAGTTTGTAATTTTGCTCATTTATAGCCAATGGTTGATTATGCTGGCCAATATATAAGGCAATGACAACATTACCTATGGAGTTAGTTATAATTATCTGTAACTTTAAGTTATATGTTGCTAATATTGGAAAAAAAGTGAGATTGCATTATTTGGTGTTTTACTTTCCCCATCCTTTCATAATTTTCCAAGTAGGGTTCCACATTTAACTTTTTGTTCCAAAAAAATCCACATGCATGTTTTCTTTAAAAATGGATCATACTGAGACTTATTTTGGAGATGTTCACTTACGAATTAACATTGAGCAGAAGTTGAACCCATCCCTTATTTAGTTTTTAAGGGAAAGGGCAGAGCATGATAGAGATGGTGTGAGTATTTATTACTGTGAGGAATGGGATTAAAACAATTGGAAGCATGTAAATTTCACTAATGGGGAGAGGAATTTGGAAAAAAGAACAATTTTCATTTTAGTAGATTTCTCCAAATGCCCCCAAAAGCTCCAGGAGCTGATAGTGTCTCATTGTGGTTATGTGTTTGTTGGTTTGTCTGATTAAAGCTTGCAACCTCTTCTAATATGCTCCTTGATCAAAGATTTCCAGAAACATAATAAATTTGAATAGGGTCCTTTGAGTTTTGATTGCCTCTTTTTTCTAGACGTTTGTTTTTTCCCCTTTTGCTTAATCAAACTTTTCATTTCTAGACGTTTGATTTTTTTCTTTTGCTTAATTGTACTTTTCATTTTAAATTAAACTAACTTACTACCGATCATTGAAAATTGATTTGATTTTCAAATATATCCAAAAACCTTTTTTTGTGTATGTTTGGGAAAATCACTATATATTTGTTAGAGTATTTGGTTGTGCGCCCATTGAGTTGTAACATGGTAAATGGATCCTGGAGAAGATCTATTTACCCCATCCAGTGTTTAGTCCCACACCGCCTAGTGGTGGGACTTAGAGGCTCTGGGAAGGCTATATAAAGAGCCCCAGACCTCCTGTATACATTGAGAAAAAGTAATGCATAGCATGCTCCTTTGAGGGCTTCTCCCGTGGTTTCATCCCGCTCCTCACGGAGTAGGGTTCCACGTTAAAATCCAGTTGTTCTTCTTTGTTGTTTATCATTTTTCCATGTTTTCGCTTCCGCTTTCTATTTCTCAACATGGTATCAGGGCGGGTCGATTCTCGAGGATTTTTTTATGTTCTTTATTCGAGATTCATTTTTTGGAGTTCATGTTCTTAAAGATTTCGTGAAGACTATTGTTCTATTCAAGTTCATGTTCTGTTCCAGAGGTTTTGTTTTTAGGGTTCTCTAGAACCCTAGATCCATCCTTATCCTTAGATCTGTTGTGCAATCGCGGCTATTTCCAAGCCGCATGCGCTCTGCAGAAGATCAAGCGCCATATCTCCAGGCGCCCAGGTCGCACGCGCTGCATCTCCTCTGCAAGCATACACGTACAGATGCGGAAGCCCCTGTGCGCATCCTTTGAATAACGAAAGCATCAAGACGACAATCCCCGAACCTGCGCATCTCCATCAACCGTGTGCAGGTGGCTGCATGGCATCTCCTCTCCATCAGCGAAGCCCAGTCGATCGGTGGCGCACCTTAAATCGTGCGTCGTTTCATCTTCAACACAGGCGCACCCCTTGCACGGCATAACAATCCGTCGCAGGTGTGATATGCGGTTGCAACTGCATCGTTCCGAAATTCCAGGCTGCAGCAAGCCTTGGGCGGAGCCCTCAGCGATCCAACTCAATCCCAGGCGACACGGGCTCCTCCTGAAACCTCACCTCAATGCTTGGTGGCGCCACTGGTGTCGAAGCCCTCGAGCTCCCAAGCTCTCCTTCTCTCCAGCAGCGCGCCTCGTGTACAAGCCCTTGTCCCAGACGAAGCTCTCCGCCGACTCCAGATCTCTGGGCGGCGCGACACCACTCGTACCTCCAGCGGCGGCACAGGCGGAAGGGTTCCCAGGGAACCCTATTAAGGGGAGGCGGTGCATGATTGAGAAAAAAAGAGGGGTCCCAATGTGGGGACCCTAAAAACGGCACCCTCGTTTTTTTTTAAAAAAATGATTGTATCTGGACCAAATGGGCCTGCTATAAAAAAAGTTTGAAGGGCCCTCTTGGGCGGATGAGGTGAGTTGAGAAAAAAGGGGGCCCCGTGTATTAAAAAAAAAGAAAAGGAAGAGGGGCATCGTTGAAAAGAAAAAAAGACGAGGAGTTTGTTTTTTAAAAAAATTGAGAGAGAGGCAACCCTATGTACAAAAAAAGGGGCCTGGTGAAAAAAAAGAGAGAGAAAAATGAAAAGCCAGCAAAAAATTGATGATTCAACGACTTAAAGAGGAGGGGGCGTATGGCTGTTTTCAATATATATATATATATATTTCAAAAAAAAGGGGAAAGAAAAGGGCGCGTACAAAAAACCGTACGCTAGTATTTCAAAAAAAAGGTGAAAAGCCGAAAAAATTGGTTGAACGGCTTAAAAAAAGAAGAAGGAGAGAGACAAACAAAAAATGCGTCTTTTGGTTTCTCCCAACTTGATCTTCGATCTTTATTCTATCAAGTATGGGAGAAAGGGGGAGTCAGAGGTGTATTCTTCACAACTGTCCATCTACACTGACAGACCGACATCTCCAGATTTCTACAAGATCATCCGTCTTCACCGAGCATCAATTTCTTCGTCGAGGCGTATACTTCTTCTTTTACGACCCGATCAGTTCCCGCGTTGGACTTCTTCTGTAGCGATTCTTATCCAGACATGACAGAGATATGTTCCGGTGATCTGATATCGCAGGGGCTCTACATGCATGACAGAGATACGTTCCGATGACCTGAAAGCCGCAGATCCGTCCTTGTGCGAGGTCTTTTACCAGCAGCGGACTTGTGTTCTTCTTGTGATGTATCGTGTGAAGGTTTGTTGTATACTTTCTTTTTTGCAAGTTGCAGCTTTCTCAGCTTCAGCTTGAGGGGGAGTGTTAGAGTATTTGGTTGTGCGCCCATTGAGTTGTAACATGGTAAATGGATCATGGAGAAGATCCATTTACCCCATCTAGTGTTTAGTCCCACACCGCCTAGTGGTGGGACTTGGAGGCTCTGGGAAGGCTATATAAAGAGCCCCAGACCTCCTGTATCCATTGAGAAAAAGCAATGCATAGCATGCTCCTTTGAGGGCTTCTCCCGTGGTTTCATCCCGCTCCTCACGGAGTAGGTTCCACGTAAAATCATGGTGTTCCATGTTTATCTTTCTTGTTTATGCTCTGTTTATCAATCGCTTCCGCATTCTTCATATTTTATAACAATATTTAAGCTGTTAATAACAAGAAGCTACTAATTGGTTTCTTAAGTAGGTTACATGGAATCAAAGACTTTCAGCATCTCCGGGAATTCAGATGACAATTATTTCCTAATTGTTAGACTTTCTCATTACCTATTTGTTAGGAGGTTTTGAAACAATAAAAGATATAGTTTCATATTTAATTCCATGCATATTTTTGGAATGCATAATTGGTATATATTAGAATGCGCAGTTTTATCTATATGATAGCTATTACATTATTTATACACACCATGTCACCATGCAATTGGAAATATAGTAAAATCTCATTCCAATGTCAAGTTGGATATTTTTAACAAATTTGCTATTGCACTTCTATGTCTCATGTTGTTCCAATGCCTATTGTGGGATGACTCATAACTGTCTTTTGCCATCTGATATAGTTCTATCAAGGTATTGACACATTTCCACTATAATGGCCGATGACCCTTTTGAATGATATTTAAGGATCCATCGACACAGCTTACCACGTGATGTTGATAAACCCTGTAGTTGAAGCTGTGGTTTTTCTTGCAACTGTTTCATGCCATGAAACTACTATAACTGAGTTTGTGAGTAAGCAGGAAGTTTGAAGTTTGAAAAATCTATGAATCCTTTTATAAGTCCGTTTGTTGCTTGAAAAAAAATTCTCTAGTGTACGTTTCAAACAAATCTGCAGTACATGGAAAGCACAACGAAAGTTCTTAAAAAACAATGAAATGTTGATTTTGTGAACACCATTAGAAATCCAAGCACCGGACCTTCTCTTCTCACTACTTGTTGAATGTGAACAGGAACATTATCTATGAGCAAAACATGCATGATAAATCCCTTTTATTAGAAAATGCTCATAATTTGGATGTCAACACCCTTGTTAAATTTGTTGTTTTTTGCTAAACTTTTAGTTTTCTACTCAGACGCATGCGTTTAAATTTACCCGTACAGAGCTCTCTCCCTGAGAAGCTAACAAATTTAAATGACCTTGAGAATTATTTTGGTGTATAGTACTAATATCTCCCTGGAGTAAGTCCACACTATGTAAAGCTAAATTCTAATATGGAAATCTACAAAATTTTGGAAACTTTCATGGATTTTTCTTTTGATGCTCTTTGGAGCAGCAGTTCATTTAACCTTGAGGACAAGGTGTTTTCCTTCGTCGCATCCTAGATTTTCTTTTGTAAGATTCATTCAATATTCTCCATGAAAGTGGGCTTTTGTTTGGTGACTTGGCAGTTGACAAGTGTCCGTGTTAAGTTGAACCAATGCGATATTATAAGTATTATTTCTGCGCAGCTATGTTTTTTCTCTGGTTCTTTATCTAATTTCGCCTAAATGTTGGATTGCCACTTCTTAGATCAATAAAATTCTCTCTTTCTGCCATCAATCACATTGTACTTATTTGATTGTTTGGCTCTGGTTTTGTTCAGATATGTTCCATGTTTTTGCTACTGTTCCAAGGGATCTCAACTTCATCGATCACTCTGGTGATCTTGGGTGGAAAGAGTAGGCAGATTCTTCTTTATCTGGTTCTTAGTAACGAATTCTGTTTCAGGAATTTGTGAATTTCTTTATTCTTGTTGCATATAGATTGCATTGCTCACATTTCTCAAATCTCCTGTTGCAGCTATCATAGAGTTCAGCCAATTGTTGTCGATCCAGCAATTTATTTGGCAAGAAGAGCCCAGATTTTCTATGCTACTGAGAGGCGACCAGCTCCTGAATCTTTCAAGTTCTTCACAGGCATAGCTTTATCCTGCATGGTTCATACATTCATCAAACTCGTCACTCCTTTTTATACTAATTAGTCATTTTTAATGTCCTTGAACAGGCTCGCCGTGGGTCATTTTGAGCCGCCGTCTCATTGAGTTTTGTGTGCTTGGATGGGACAATCTTCCACGAACACTCCTGATGTACTTCACAAATGTAATGATCTCCCAGGAGAGCTACTTCCAATCTCTGGTTTGCAATGCAGAGGAGTTCAAGAACACAACAGTTAACAGTGATTTGAGATACATGGTTTGGGATACACCCCCTAAGATGGAGCCACATTTTCTTGGGCTCGAGGATTATGAAGGTTTGAAGAACACTGGAGCTCCATTTGCAAGGAAATTCCAGAAAGATGATACTGTCTTGAGTAGAATAGACGACAAGATTCTGGGAAGAAGGCCTTATCGAGTGGTTCCCGGGGCATGGTGCTCTGCCAAAGACAGCTGGTGGTCAGATCCATGCTCTGTCTGGGAGGATGTCAACTCCCTACGACCTGGCCCCAGAGCCGAGAAGTTTGCGCAGTTGATGAAGAAGCTTGTAGATGATTGGAATTCGAGCTCACATTCTTGCGTATGATGCGAAGGTGAGAGCAGATCCTTTTTGACTCCACAGAGAGACTATTAGATAATGGGAGTTCCGACCCAAACACTCGCATGACTCGGAAGTGTGGGGTAACTCCTGTCAGGACTACACGATCAGTGGAATTCTGCATGATTGTATACGGTGGAAGCGAGGCCTTGGCTGACGATGAATTCACCTCCAGCATCCTATCGCCCGCATCATCATGTTTTGGTTCCGGCCTTTCCTTAATCTCCATATTGTTTGGCTGACATGGAGGTTCACTCCCATTGTTAGCAGTTAAAGGTACTGGAAAGAAAGGCTATTGATTCTTTGCATTCTAGGGCAAGGTATTGCCGTAGAGATTTCATTCAGTTATGGAAATATTATCTTTTTGAGAAAGAAAAGGTTGGTTATTTTCTCTCTCCCCTGTAGATTTTATTATTTTATTTTTTCCCCACATTTATTACAGAAACTTAGCATTATTGACGAAAGTGGAAAAGAGAATAAGCAGTAGGCTTCAAAAAACTTACAAAATTTTAACCTAACGAAAATTAAAAAAATAAACACAAAGCATGAAAGGTTGAATGAAATGTTGTGTATATCTAAGTTAAACAAATAAGGGAGTTTTACATCCTGAACCTTGCAAACATGGTAAATTACCTTCTCAACCCTATATTCATTCTAATTATCACCTAAATCTTGCAATCTTGTTAGCTCTTGCACTGTGTGGATTATGTGGCTAACTCCTTGAAGCAGGGTTTAAAAAACCGGACCGGACCAGCCGGTCGGACCGGTTGGACCAGGAACCGGCCTCGACCCGGTCGGTTCGGCCGGTTTTAGGTAATTAATTTTTTTTAAAAAAAGAAAATAAAAAACCGGGTCAGACCGGTGGTCGGACCGGGTTGACCCGGGCGGTTGGACCGGGTTAACCCGGATTGACCTAGATTTGATGGTTTAGTATATTTTTAAAAAATAAAGGTCTAAATAATGAAATAATATGGTTTTTATCACTTGTACCCTTCTTAAATTCTACAATTTCAGTTGCGTCCCTCTCTCTTTTTGAATATAACTTGTGCCACTTTCTTAGAGTAATTTTCTAAAAGCAACTATAAATAAACTATTACAATATTATATTCATATATAATGCTAGAAAATGTGACTAACTTTGTATAATTTTATTCAAAATAGACAATCATTTTTTATATTGAAAGATTTGACATTTAAAATGATTATTTTATTGATATATAAATACATATTTACATATATCTATCCGGTTTTATCGGTTCAAAAACCAGGTTCGACCGGTCCGACCAGTAAATTAAGCCCGGTCCGGTTTTTTCCGAGTCGATATGAATGATGACGTCATGCTGACATCATCACCGGTCCGACCGGTTTGGACTGACGGTCCGACCCGGTTGGACCAAACCAAAGACTAACCGATTCAATGTCCGGTCCGGTTTTTAAAACCTTGCCTTGAAGTTGTGGTGTAACAGTTAGCATGTTTGCAGTTAGCATGTTTGCAGGGTTTAGGTGATAATATCAAAAGAATACAAGGTTGAGAAGGTAATTTACAAAGTTTGTAGGATTTTTGGTGTAAAAGTCCTTTTGGTCTTAATAGACTGAATACTAAACCTTCTTGATCCTATTGTCAATTGTTTGAACTACAGTACTTATCATGCAAGATTGTAAGAGAGAGAGAGAAAATCAAGTATGTAGGTCGATAGTCAACTTTTAAATAAGCATTATAACTTGGGTAAAATAGGGTTGTCCTAACTTGGTTCTCATTTTTTTTCACTTTTAATTTTTTTGTGAAAAATGAATTCGTGAAAATTTATCGCTATATCTTTATATTTTGTCATTCAAGTTTCATGCGAAACAGAGATTTTTACTGTTTCCATATATATAATCATTTTTTAAGGGTTGTAGAATTGTTGAAATTGACTCCGCTTTGATGGAGGTTGTATGAGTGTTTCATACAAAATTTGAATGACATAATGTTGGGATATAGTTATGAAAATCCATGGCAACATTTAAAAAAAATAAAAAATAGGATCGAGGAGTCAAGTTAACGACATTTTGAATTTACCCCTATAAGATTTGGAGATGACGATTAAACAAAGGTTCAAAACGAAAGAGGGAGGAAAATGAGAGAAGACCAAGTAGGGGCGAAAAAATGCGTCGCTGAAATGGTTTCGTGGTCGAGTAGTGTATATCACTTAAAGGCTCGTTCGGTAGGAAAATAAGCAGGAATAAGGATGGAGAATAAGGGGAATTACGGTCTATTCTCCGTTCGGCTGAAGGATAGAAATAAGGAGAATAAGGTGAAATAAAGGTAGGTATGGTGGGATAAAGATAGGAATATGATTGAAATAAGATGGAATAATTGAGAATAATCGTACTACTGGGAACCGTGTCGGAAGGAGAATTGACCCCTTATTATAGGGCCTATTCTCCAACCAAACAGGGCCTTAAGGATTATGCTTTAAACCTCGAATGTGAATTTTGATTTATATTAGTTGTGGTTTGCCCTTTAGAATGAAATGTCAGTTATACCCTCTTCTTTTTGAAATATCAGTTGTGGGTCTACTTTTTTTTTCAAAAGTGTGATTTCAAAAAAAGATAAGAACACAATAATTGTATAATCTTGGAGGAGAATAAGTGAAAAAAAACTATTTTAATATTCTCAAGTCATCGACAACCTCTTGGTACTAGGGCATGACCTGCTCTGATTATCGAAAGTGGACTTGTTGAAAAAATTCAACTCGCTCGATCACTGATCAAGTGCAATGAGCTAATGAAGCAAGCTTGTTCACTTTTTTTACAGTGTAAATTACAATTTAGATCCTCATATATATGGGTCCGATCACAGAATGGATTCCGATCTTTAAATTGTAATTATTTGGTCCTAGGGTCATTAATGTAAGGAACTTTTTAGGGCTAATCACAAGTATGCCTTTGTTTAAAAGTTAGAACCCAACCTCCATTCCCTTCCCAACAAGGGTATATTCGTCATGAACCCTAATATTTTCATTTTCTAAATGGTCCTGGGACTCGAATCGCTATAATTTAAAGATCGGTTCGGTTCCATAGATGGAGACCCAAATTGTAATTTACCCTTGTTTATATCCTCTTCTGCCTATCTTCTGCCAATCCAGAAAACCGCGTGAGGCACCTCGGGCACTACTGCCATGGTTTTGCGTACACGGTGGAATTATTTGGACCTTCGGAAGCGCTGAAGCCTGAAGTCAACTTAAAGAACGAGAAAAGGCTATTAAGTCTCTTTCAATCGTGGCTTGCGCACAACTACGTTATGTCCTTCTGGTAGTTGACCGTCCCATAAAATAAACTAGATCATGATTTATTTAAATCAATGTTTGGTTAAGAAAATATTTATTGCATTTGGACCCCTTATATTTAGGGTTGTCAGGAAAGCTCGAGCTCGATGAGCTCATCAAGCTCGGTTCGTTAAGGGCCCGTGAGTTGGACTCAAAACCTTAGGAGCCCGAGCCTGAGTTGGGTTTTATGGCTCGTTAGCTTATCGAGTCGAGTCCGAGTTGTGCATTGTTCAACTGGGAAACTCGACTCGATAACTCGTTCCCCCTATTAATAAAAAGCTGAAAACATATATACCGAAGCTTCCACATCGATCAGTTTGATATAAAATATAAGTTAACATTTTATTTGCCCAAAAAGCTACAGAAAAGAGTATAAAAAATCAAAATTACAAATATCATTTGCATAATTTAAATGTATAAAATGGAACAATGACTCATTAAGAGGTTCATGAGCCTGCTCATTTTGAGGCTCGTGAGCCAGTTCAGAAACTCATGACTCGATAAGAGGCTCGTGAGCTAACTCATTTTGAGACTCATGAGCCAGCTCAGAAAGTCGTGGCTCGATAAGAGGCTCGTGAGTTAGCTCGAACTCGACGAGTTCGAGTTCGAGTTGGTGATCCAGGGCTCGACGCTTATCGAGCTCGAGTTCGAGCCTTAGGTTTCTTATCGAGTTCGAGTCCGAATTAAGGCCAACTCGGCTCGTTGAACTCGATAGACACCCTTATATTCTCGATACTATATCTCCACCCTCCACCTCAACAACGACGGTTGGTCGACGATGCATGAAGGCGAGATATTGCAATGATCAACCACGAGGACGGTGGTGAGCCACGAAGGTGGTCAATGTAATATGAAGCTTGGGGTGGAGCTTGGTTTTGTCTAGCCGATGGGCGCGATTCGGAGGAGGGATGCGGTTAGGAGTTTGAAATTGGTAATCAAAGATCAAGAGTTCAACTCTTACCACTAGCATTCCTTTTAATTAAATTTAAAATTAAACATGGTTCAACTTTGGTTGAACATGATTTAATCGGGTTAAAAATAATAGGTCGAACCAGACATGTTTAAAATTTGAAATTCAAATCGAACCGTCAAGAACCAGTTAATCAAACCGATCTAGGCTTGGTTTCATCGGTCGAACCGTCTTATCTGATCTGATTTCAAAAATTCTGATTATTATATTATGTTGTGCTGACATATTACACTAAGGCCCTGTTTGGTTGGAGAATAGGCCCTGAAATAAGGGGTCAATTCTCCTCCCGATACGGTTCTCAGTGGTACGATTATTTCCCATTATTCCATCTTATTTCACTCTTATTCCTATCTTTATGTCACCTTACCTATTTATTTCACATTATTCTCCTTATTCCTATCCTCTAGCCAAACAAAGAATAGACTCTTATTCTTCTTATTTCCCATCCTTATTTCTGCTTATTCTCGAACCCGAAAGCACCCTAATGGAAGAGCAATGATGGGAGTTTTGTAAGAATACAAAGATACACGTGTTGTGATTGAAAAAAAAACAATGCTATCTGTTGTTTTAAAAAAGTAAGAAAGATAAAAGTGTAAAAATCTCGTGGTGTAAATCCAACGCATGGCCACATGAGTTCTTTAATATTTTACTGTTGGGTTGACCAAGGACTGCACAATATTCTACCGTAAATATTTCCAATGGTGAATTGACCTTGCGCTTCATCATATGTTCTCGAAATCCAGATCTCGAGACAGATTGATGATGATGATAATAATAATAATAATAATAATAATAATAATAATAATAATAATAATAATAATAATAATAAATTGGATGCTTGCACTAAAGAGGAGAATTCCGATATGGCATACTTTCAAAAATAACTTTACTTACTAATGGTGGTAAATTTTGTTTTATGGATCCTTAGCTAAGGCACCTTTTTTAAGATGCAACAACTTCAAAATTTTGAGGAGAACTCGCCTCTTTAGGCACCTTATTATCTGAAACAAAGTTGTCCTTTCAAGAGGCAGTTTTGCTCGGAGGCAACTTAGAGAGGATCGACACGTTCACAGAATAAAACACGAATTCATTCTTCATCGACACATTTCCAAATCTACACATCGAAAAAATCTCAGGAACCGGTTATTTTGATTGTGGGATATCATTGAGAAGTAGGAATATATGTTTACCGAAGGATTTCCTGTGATTATTTCTAATATGAACTGAGTCGATCATCTACTTGGGAATCCTAATGACAAAAAGTGGTAATAATCTTGTCTTGATATAACATGCCTTCTTTGTTGTTTTGATGTTGATATTGCGCCCTAGAGAGCCTTTCTAGATGAAGTGGTACAATAATAGAACAATGAAGCGATACATTGGTAGAACAACATGGAGCATTTAGTATATGGTTAGCCTAGTCGGTATGCCTTATCTATCAAGATCATCGTCATTCACGTCCCTCTGTTCAATAATAGCAATGAAGAACAATAAGATGTGTGTCGCCCTCCATCCTTTTTCTTTTGAGAAGCATGTGGTATCTGCAGAAGTTGGGCCACTAAGTCACGCTTTTTTTGAATTCAAAGCCATAATCGCATGGTCACAAATTAGGTCGATAGCAAGGGGAGTTTATGTAGCTTCTCTAACATGGTCATGAATATGGTTAGAGGTGCCAAAGAATGAATCTTTTTGTTACTACAAATCTAGAGCATCTTTATGTCCCTCCCAATGACCCCAATCACAACTAGCTCGTTACTGCAACCTCAATGTCATCCATGTCCACATCCTCGTGCTTAACTAGCATAATCATCGTGCTTCTCGTCATGAGCCTCTGTTCCTTCAGATGCTTTGCAAAACTTACACTAAAAGGACTCTTCTATCAACCTTCATGCATTAGTGCATAACGTCTCAATTATATCTCCACCTATACTAGCATAGTGGATGATTGCATCAGATTGAGACACCTACAAGGAAACTATAGGTTAGAAAAGAAAAAAACATTACAATAATTATGATTATGAACACTTACAACATAATCAAGAACACATACTTGCTAGTAATTATATGCATGTATCAAGGCATATAATTGTCGATAAATACGGTTTTGCTCGTTGGTATAGATAATGTATGCACGCACATTATCTTTATTCATACACACCCTAAGCATGCGACTCAATCTAGTCTATAGAGGTCTTCCTACGAAGATCAATGGCACAAAAGTCCCCAGATATGTCACATGACATTTGAGTTTCCTAACCTAACATCTCAATATAGTCCCACATTTAATACTCGTAGTGTGTGAGATTGAATTATAAATAGCTGTGATTATTACTTGACAATTTGATCTTAAGCATTTTAGTTAGTTGCCAATGAGTATACTTGAACGACACCCGATAAATTGTCAAGGCTAATTTTCTTCAACACGTTTTGGAACCTACGCCCAAAAGGTTACACCTAACATCCTCCAAAGTGATATATGGCATTAATAAAATAGGGTTGAGCTACACAAATGTGGATGAAAGGTATTCTAAGCCATATGGATCTTGTATCTACTAAACCATAAGTGTGAGTTGTTGAATAATAACACGTATATAAGGTGCTCATGGCACCTACAATTATGTCAAAATATATGTTAGAACAAATTAGAATGGAGCCTGTCATCTCACCATATCTCATGTGAAAAGTATGTATTTGATGCTTCCACCTCTTGAGCAATCATGTGAAAATATGTTAATTTAGAGAAATAATCTCTAAATTTCGTGTGCATACACACATGTTTTCATGGATCATGCTCCCACACTTTGATGTACCTTTTGCTTGATATCATTTGGAGGTATTTCAAACATAAGCACTCTAGGCTAAGAGGTGTAATCTAGACGTATGGAATTTTTGTGTGCTTTGCTCATTAGTATATGGCATTTTCTAAATTTGCACTTATAGTTTTCTATTTCAAGTTAAGTCATCAATAATATGCTTGCTTAAACTCTAGCAACAATAGACTTACCCAAAAAATTTTGATTGCTAATGTTGAAATCCATTTTATTATCCAAAATATAAAAAGTTCTAAAGGGTTTTTTTATAGATGTGATCATTAGTTATGCCCCTCCTTTTTTGCAATATCACTTATGTCTATAGCTGCTTGCATCGTTATCACTTGTGCCTTCTGTTAGTTTTCCTGTTACTAGACAAATCAAACCGTGTTTTATACAAATCAAAGCTCGATTCAGAAAAATTTTCTTGCAGTTGTGCCCCTACTATTTTCAAAAATTACACATGTACCCTTCTTTTACTTTTGATTTACACTTATACCTATGAGGTAACATATGTTTGGGAAGGGAATGGATGAGGACAAGCACAACTGTTAATTGCTCAAGGATGTAGGAACAAAATTGATACTGCAAAAAAGTGGAGGATGTAATTGATATCGAGCATTCTAAGGGTCTGTTTGGTAACTTCTCTATTATTAGGTTAAAATTCCATTATAAATCAATGTGACATTACATTTTATTTCAACCCTCATAGCCATCATAAATACCTATTATTCAAATTAGGTTACTCAACCTACCCTATGTCAGTAACCAAGGGAATGAATGTGGAAAAAAGTCGTTGGGACTTAACAAAGTTTTTAGAAATTATACATATGCATCAAGGGGTGGTGAGTGATCCTGAGGTCGAGAGTTCGAGCCTCTCTCACCCCATTTATTTTCTATTTTTAGTCTACCCAGATTTTTATAATTTCCAGCTCTACCAAGCTAATTCACATCTCCCCGTCTTTAATCGGAAGGGTAAGCCATATCACGACAGGTGATCAATATATCATCGACATTTTTCCTTCTAAGATCATTTCTTTCATAAAATTATTTGGACGATATGGTGTAGATATATGGTATCGACATATGTAGTCGATACCGATAGAGATACTGCCTTAATTTGGAACCTCAACCGATTCAAAGTACACATGCATATATTACTAGCTCAAAAATCGTTAGAAAATACACACATTAGGATTTTCAGATGATGATCCGGAGTATTGGCTACCCTCTTTTACCGCGGCCGCAAATCGACTTTTTTGGTCAAAGACCTTGAGGCGACCGAGGTGGTCAAGGAGGAGGTTCTCGGGCTTGAGGTTACAATGGTAGATGCCACGGGAGTGGCAGAAGGAGATGGCAGAGAGGAGCTATTGGAAGAGGAGGCGAGCAGAGGGTTCTTTGGGGCGGCCCTTGGAGACGCACTTGAAGAGCTCGCTGTCGCAGATGAGCTCCATGATGAAATAGATCTTCGACTTGTAGGCCATGACCTCGTGGAGGAGGACGACGTGCGGGTGGGGACATGACAGAGGGCGGAGATCTTGCGCTTGATGTGCGGAGCGAGGCCGCCCTTAAGGATGCGGTCCTTGTCCAGATGGAGGAGGAGGGCGACGGGCATGGGACGAGATGGAGGAGGAAGAAGGGGAGGGGTCGACAGGGGTGGGACGAGATGGAGGCGGAAGAAGTGGAGAGGGAGGTGGTCGGCGGGGGTGGCGCGAGCTGGAGGAGGAAGAAGGGGAGGGGGAGGCGGTTAGCGGGGGGTGGGTGTCGGGGAGGAGGCGTAGGGTAGCATCCTGGATGAGGATGACAGAGGGTGGCAACCTAGAGGTGGAGGGGCGGGAGGGTGGAGGCGGAGGGGCAGGAGGGAGGTCATCAGACGTTGGAGAAGGAAGGCGTCTTTTTTTATTTTTTTAATAGTCGTTGGATAGATCATGGGTTAGATTAACCTAATGATATGGTTGGATTAATGAGAAAACTAACAGAGGGCTATGGGTGTGAGACAGAGAGACTATCCAGGATTTCTCGTGTAATTCACGATTACACGGGGTTATGATTGTAGTTATGAAATTACTCAAGATTATTGGTGTAAATATCCCTTAAAAATACATAGATATGATATCAAGGTTGCATAAGTCGATAGACAATACTCGTTCGGCCGAATCACTGAATAAGGATTAATCAACAATTGAGTGACTAAATGGATTTAGTCGGACTTTAGTCAATTTTGTATTTTTTTTGACTGTTTTAAATGTATAAATAAAATCTGATACATATATTCCTAAATATTTAAATAGACGCATACATTTTCTATACTATCATAATAAAATAAAAGAACAATTGAACTATAATCAAACATTAAGTATCATAGATTAATTTTGATTAATAAAAAGAAAAAAGACAGTCCAAATGCAGAAAATGACCAATGCTGCCATTCAATCATATGAGGAACTTATTCGTCGTGCTCGAATCATCCAAACATTCCATTTCACAGTAAGAGAGGGTTAGCTTGCGATTAACACATCTTTGATTTCTTTCAAGTGCAGTAAAACGGTCATAGATCTCAGGCCCTCAAACAAAGAAACCAAATCCCACAAATTGACTTCTTAGCTTCTCGGCAAGAATATAACCAATACATAATTTCCATAAAATTACAGTTATTTATTCCATGAAATGAATAGAATTACAGTTAAGTGGAACCAAAAAGCTCTCATCTCAAATCTGAATGGCAACTGATGACTTTACTTTGATCACAGTGTCATTATCCCAGATCTGAAGCAAATATTTCTCATGCTATGGTAGCAGACCTTTCTTGCAATTGCAATGTATTCTCCGACTATGTGTACTCGGAGACTGTTTAGGATGAACTAGTGTGGTTAAGTAATTTTGAACTAGTATCAATGAAGCAACTCTCATGCTTTATCTGCAATAGTATCTCCACGAGGAGAAGGCATTGACAGTTGACACACAACTTGCTGTCGTAACTTGAGACATTCAACAGTTACCTGATACCATGAGAAGACCAAACTCTTGAAATGCTGTTCCAAAAACCTCATCTGAAAAGTGCTTTACGCCTTCATCAAATTCACAAAAAGTATCTATGCAGTCCTTCCATTACAACCTGCTATAACTCTCGTAGTACGAACTGCGGTCATTAGCAGTAGCCGCAACGTGGAATTCCTCTTGAATTACGGGGTAACTTATGCTGCAGATACCATCAATGGTTATGTATCAAAGAACTTGGCATGGTTTTGCTCGCTGCATTTACCAAACAATTTTTTTTTTGAGTTTGTATAACTTTGTTGGGCTTTGGTACTAGCCAGAAGCATTTGCTTGTGCTGCTCACTAGCTTTGCTTTCATCTTCACCATGCTGCCGTCTTCCATTCAGCTCTTGTTAACTTCCACATCTTACTCATAGTTCATTTTTCAAGACTGCCATGTATTTCCCGCTCACCAGTAATCTCCACAAGAACACAAACCATTATTGAAGTGATGGAATCGATTAGAATCTCTTACAATTATCAGTCTATCTTCCATTGCAGATATGTGCTTTATCACAATGTGGCAGTCTTCACATACCCTAAGATTCTTTATTACTCTAATTGGCCGACCAGGTGGGCTTTTCAAAATACCGTATGCGATGGCAAGCTTCTCGCTGTGATACTTGAGCATATGTTCCTTCTCTTCCTCTTCCACATCATGCAAGACCATCTTTGTAGAAGATTTGTAACCCGCCTTTTTCAACCTTAAAACCAATTCTTCTAAGAATGAGTAGATCATTTCTTTCTCTGGATGCAGGGTATCGCCAACAGAAAAAGTATGGACCTTATTCATCACCTCGATCCAACTGAGACCGGGCACTTTCTTTACTCCTCTATCTCTCATCATCACTCTTAGCTTGCCAACATTCGTCCACTTGCCAGAAGCTGCATACAAATTGGAGAGGAGAACATACATACCCGCATTATCAGGCTCCATCTCAAAGATATGTTCTGCCGCCATTTCTCCCAATTTAGTATTCCCATGTTTTCTGCTGGCACCAAGAAGAGCACCCCACATTGAGGCATCTGGTTCAAATGGTACATCCTTAAGGAGATCATAAGCTTCCTCCAGCCGTCCAGCACGGCCTAGAAGATCAATCATACACGTGTAATGCTCTGCCTTTGCAGTAATTCCGTAACATTTGTGCATGTTGTGAAAGTAATTCATTCCCCTGTCTATCATACCAGCATGGCTGCATGCTAATAGAACCGAGACCTGCTTCAACACAAAAACATGCACAGGTTTACAAGAATGTTCTGCGTAAAATCTCGAAGCTTTTTTACTGAAACAAGCAAGAGTCCTGAAATGAGGACAATGCCTGAAATCAAACTGCTTAACTATATGCACATGTCACATGTATCATATGAGTAGTCTTATGCAAGAAAATCCCCCGACAATGAAATCATAATGACTATTTGAAGATTATTTTAGTGACAAATAACTATGACACTTCAAAGAAAGAATATGCTTGTCTTACTTTCCTCTAACCTTAGTAGTTAACTACCACCTGGATGACTAAGATTATGGTTTGAAACAAATAAAAAACATTAAGATGAGTTCTGCTTCAATGAACAAGAAGGCAAAAATGTTGCAAATTGCATTTTTCCATTGAAGAAAGGATTTACCAGTGTGATTTCATCCGGTTTCGTTTTCGTTTCACTCATCAAGTCAAACACTTTCAAGGCCTCTTTGCCAAATCCATGCTTCGCATAACCAGCGATCATAGTGTTCCAGGTCACTACATCCTTCTCCAGGATATCGTTAAAAGCATCGTACGCCTCGTCGATGACCCCACATTTACAGTACATAGCAAGCAAGGCATTACCCACAAAACATCCAGCATCATACCCACCCTTGATCAGCTTTCCGTGCAGCTGCCTTCCGCAATCAAGCATCGCGACATCCGCACACGTGCTCAGAACACAGCTGAAAGATGACCTGTTCAGGCTCTCTCCACATCTCTGCATCTCCACAAACACGTGCAAAGCCTCCTCACTGAACCCACCCTGCGAATACGCCGCTATCATCGCCGACCAAGATATTGTATCACGAACTGGCATCTCGTCAAAGATCTTCCTGGCTGAGCCAATATCGCCATTCTGAGCATACCCGGTGAGCATAGTGTTCCATGAACTGATATTCTTCCTCGGCATCACATCAAACAGCCTCTTCGCCTCCTCCATCCTCCGATGCCGCACGTATGCCACAATCATTGCATTCCAAGACACCGCATTCCTTTCGGGCATTGAATCAAACACCAAACGCGCATCCTCCAGGAGCCCATTCTGCGCGTAACCGGACACCATAGCCGTCCAAGTGAACACGTCCCTATGCGGTGTGGCGTCGAACAACCTCCTCGCCTCCTCTACATCTCCGTTCTGTGCATACCCGGTCACCATCGTGTTCCACGATACCACGTCCGTCTGCGGCATTTTATCAAACAGCTCGCGGGCATTGCGGATTCTTCTCCGCCTCATATAGCCGTCGATCATGGCGTTCCAGGATACGATTTCCCAACACGAGTTCGACTCGAAGAGCGTGCAGGCTTCCTCGAAGCGGCCGTTGCGGAGGTAGGCGGCTAGCAGTCCGTTCCAGGAGATGGAATTCCTGACGGGGGCGGTGTCGAAGACCTCCCGCGCCTGGACGACGAGGCCGTGGTTGGCATAGGCGGAGATCATGGTGTTCCATGAGACCACGTCCCGTAGAGGCATTTCGTCAAACAAGTGGCGGGCGGAGGCGAGGTGGCCGAGGACGACGTACCCAGAGAGGAGGGTGTTGTAGGAGACGAGGTCGCGGTGCGGCATCTGGTCGAAGATACAAAGGGCGGAAGGGAGGTCGCCGTGGCGGATGTAGCCGGCGAGGAGGGCATTCCAGGAGACGGTGGTGCGGCGGGGCATGGAGTCGAAGAGGCGGCGCGCATCGGCGACGCGGCCGTGGCGCATGTGGTTGCTGATGGCTCGGTTCCATTCTACAACCTGCCGCCTCTCCGCGATCTCCGCGTCACTTTTGGGACTTTTGCGTGGCGGCGTGCTGGCGGTGGTGGTGGTGCGGTGGCGGCGGAGGGGAAGGTGGTGGTGGCGGATGGGCTTTAGCATCTATGGGATTTTGTTGGCAGCACGGGGGATCGCGGGCTTTGCAATTCGCATGTTTGTTTGACCGGAGAATCTTTACGAATGTACCTTAGTAAAACGAAATTATACTTTAACCCCTGTGTCGTATTTCTTTTATATATATTTTGACATTCGTATTCTTATTCGTTTTAAAATAGATGTTGATATAAACATCATTTTGACATTTGCTTATATTCACATTCGTATTCATAGTAATTAGGAAGATTCAAAGTAAAAAAAAATTCATTTTGATTTTATCCTAATTCCGTCCTCCAATTTACCAAATTAAGCAGGTGATTATCTCAATTACATCTGCACCTCCCTCCCCTTAGTTATACATGCTCTTGTTTCTAGCCCTTCTAAATTTCTCCACTTTTTTTTGGAGATCATGATTGAATTCTAAATTTACCTAATCATTCTCTTTACCCTTATTTTTCCTTTTTAACGTTGATTTAGGATATTTGTTTTTAAAAAAAAATAGATAGAATTGACCAAGACTGGGGGCATAGCACCCACCTTCCCCCTTCCCCTCCGTCTCTGACGATGGCGTTGCTTCGTTGTTCAGATACTCAGTGGATCTCGACCAGATCGTGTAGCTTGCCACGGATCTCTCGAATCTACGGAGGTCGATCTTGTTAGCAATGGATAATTCAGTCCCAGATTCTTCTCACCTTGATGAAATCAAACGAAGGTCTTCGTTCCAGGTCTTTCGTGCTCAGAAATTTATGCGATGGATCTTTATAAGTTTTGATGAAGGATTTCGACAGGTGCTTCGTCGGTGATGGAGATCTGAGGACACTCTGTGCGGAGATGCTGCTGTTTGTTTATGCAGGGGATGCAAATCAGGTGCTCGTTGAGTCGTTGTAGGATCTCGAGTGTTGTGTGTTCTTAGTGGAGACATTGTGCTTCAGTTCCTCCTATGACAGAGCTCTATCGGCTTCAGGCAATGCTTCGTTCTTAGATGGAACTCAACACGCTCTAGGTTTTGAATCGAGTGCAGACGAATGGATCGTGACTACTTTGCCTCCAGATGGATCTGCAGACGCTGCAATTCGTCATGCTCCCAAATCAGATCGAGCTTTAGGCGATGGTTGATCAACAGCTCGACCAGTTTTAGTGTTTGGTTTGGGTGTTTAGAGTTGGGAGGGTTTGTCTAATGTGATTGTATTGAAATTTGAAAAAGTTGTAGTTATTATGATATGATTATATTGAAATTTGAAAAGTGGGTAATTATTGTGATGTGATTGTATTGAAGTTTGGAATAATGAATGAAAGTTGAATATTTTATAATTTTTAGGTGATATGATGATATAATATATTTTTTATGGAGAGAGAGTGTGCCCTACTAAAGGGTTGGATATACGGGTTTTAGGGGTAACCCCCTCAAAGTGAGGGGTAACCCCCCAAATGAACGCCCCCACAGAGAACAGTGAGTGGAAGAACTATCAGAGGTGGTGAAAAGAGCCCCGAACTTTGGCCACTGTGTGAGAAGAGATGACAGATCGTGAGAGAGTTGCATAGAAATAAAGGGGATTCGAAGATGACGGTGATCAGAGGCCGGATTGATGAGATTTTGATATGAGATTTGAACATAAATAGAAGAGAAGAGAGGAATCAGGATGAGAAATGTAGGGGGAAGGGAGAAGGAGATTGTAACGTCGTGGGCTTACGTCGTCGGTTAGTTATCGAGGAAAACTAGTCCTGAAAATTTGTTGGGTTCGGGTCCAAATAGAATCGTTGACAACCATCCAAAATGCTTAAGCCCAAGTTGTCAAGTAGTAATCCCCATTACTTATAAACCATATTCACACTTCCCCCCACTTATATTTGCAATGTCCTCGTTGCGACATAACCCATCACTTATTCCTAGTGACAGTGGTTGTTGCACACTCCCGGCTTAGGTCCCTTCGGGTAGCCCTTTCCACTGTTAGAGGAAACTCGTTTTGACACTATTTGTAACGTCCCTGGCTTAGGTCCCCAATCCATTATCGAGGAAAACTGGCCACGACAACTTGTTGGGTTTGAACCCGAATGGACCCGTTGACAACCACTCAAAATGCTTAAGCCCAAGTTATCAAGTAGTATTCCCCATCACTTATAACCCACTCTCATACTTTGTAAGTTTTAGATGTGGGACTATCTTTAGGGGTATGGGTGTTACAGAGATGTGGCCTGGAAGCTATTGGATGGAGGAGAAACTGTTGAAGGAAGTCGCCTTGGGACAGGAGCTAAAGCTCTCGTTGGTTATGGCCTTGAATCGCTGTGGACAAGGAGGCTGGACGCAGAGGTGCACGGTGACGCAATGTTCCAATGATCTGATCATGCCTCGCTTTTCTCTCTCTCGCTCAACGGGGAGAAGGACCGGATCCTGTCATCCTCACAATCTCTCTCGACCTCGGACTCTGAAAGAAGAGATGGAAATGACAGATATTGGAGAATTAAACAAGTGAGGGGCTTATACAAAGGAGGAGAGATATGAGGGTGAACGACCCGAACGACTGAGATCGTTAGGGCATTGGGCAACGAAGAAAGGAGAAGAGGAAAAAGGGAACAAGAAGGGAGGATAAGAAGAAGAAAGGAAGGAGGGGGAAGGAGACGAAGAAGAGGGTTGGCTATTCAACCCTCTATTCCTCTGCCCAGTAGGAGGAGGACACGTGGCATGGGAGTGGAAAAAGAAAAGACGAAATAGAAAATACAAAAAAAGAGTGGTATACAAATAAAATATCATATAAATTAAATATTAAATAATAAATTAATTTACATAAATAAATAATAGAAATAATAAATAATAATTAATAAATTTAATAATGTATTTATGAATTTTTAAAATTAAGTAAATTAATTTAATTAATTAATATAAATATGATAATTTATAGGTGTAAATAACATATATACATTAATTTATTGATATTTTATTAATTAATTTTACATACAAATTATTTTTTTTATATTTCAATAATTTAATATATTTTTATGAGAATGCTAAATAAAATTTTATTTTAATAATATGATTTAATTAGTTAAATGAATATATATATGTACAATATAGGTATATTATATCTATATAATAAGTATATTTATTTGGTTTAGTTAGTTGAAGCTTTAATAATTTTAAATTTATTTTATATAATTATTATAGAATATAAGGAAAATAATAAAATATAAATAACTGGAAAAAATTAAGAATAAAATAATAAGGACTAATGTATATTTGTATAGATATCATGTTACCCCAAAAAAGCTATGTACAAGAATAAAATAATAAAGAATAATGTGCATATTATACTTAAGTAATTATGTGTTGGGAGATCAGAATACTAAAGCAGTTGTCAGTAATTTACATCTGTAATATTACATTACTCAATTAATATATATTCAGTTTCTCAAATAATTATTATTGTATGATCGATAATTAAGTTTGTAAATTACTAATGTCCATACGATAGGTACTGATTATAAACATTCATTTTTCTAAACTCATTTTGATTGTTACCAATGTTATAGTTACTTTATACTTTGAGTGTTACTGACGCACCTCTTGTTACTTATATAACATTTTTAGTTACTTATAATGCATAGAGCGTTAGTGATAGCAATACATAAGTTAACGGTCACGCAATTTTTTATAATTATTCCAACTTACCGATTCCATTGTCTTCTTTTATCTATAATTTGTTACAGGTTACTGATGCTTCTCTGTATTTACTTATTCTATCTTTTGAATTACTATCGAATCACACCTTCTTTACTTATGTAGTCTATTTAATTACTTGTAATACGTCAAATGTTACCGATAACCAGTAAGAATATAAAAGAATCGGTAAGAATGATAGAAAGAAAAGTAACTGGTAGTATTTTCTTAAGATACATAAGTAACTATGAATGGAATCTAATTAGTAAGAATAATAAATAGAAAAATAATACATGATATATTGTTAGTAACATATGCAAATGCCATCAATAACTTGGTATAAATTTTCTAAAATAATATTTTCGCTATCCAAATCCAATTGCAAGACATCCATCTTCGTTCCTTCTAATACGATGTTTTCACGATTCAAATCCATCTGGGAAGCACCGTTCATCATTGCTTCTAAGAAATAGTGATCAATTTCTATTCACAAACTATCCATCGCGTTTGAAATTGAAAAGTAAAAACTAAATGATCAAATTTTACAAAAGAACAATAAATAAATGTCTAATAAGCAACGAAAAAACTTGCAAACCGAGGACTTGAAGACCTTTCATCGCTGGAGATATTGAGATTTCGCAGCTAGAGGAAGACAGAAATGATTTGGAAAATTTCGAAAATAAATACAATGCAATGTCAGATAGACTTAATAACAATCAAAAAAGGAAATCAATCACGAAGAGAATGTGGAGGAAGATTATTATGGTAAGGATTGATGCTATCGGATCATGATCTAAAGGATGAAAACACGGGCTCATCTGATGTCAAATGGGCATAGGGTTCATTAGATAAATTCCATATATATATGACTATGGCTGATTTACCGTTGTGTTTTAAAAAAACGTCACTATAACCCAGGTTTCTTGTAGTGGCCATTTAGTGAAAAGATAGGATACCTTTAATAATGTTATCACTTAAATCTCTTTTATATTAAGTAAACTTCTAGACCTTTTGTGTAATGTATCCCAATAAATAATAGATGATTGCCCTTTTAAAATATCGTGACCTTTCTATTTTCGTCAAAATAGTTTTTATACTTAACTAGGGATGAAAGGATCACATAATGAAGGAATATGGTTATTTTTATATCAATATTTGCTTGTCCATTTAAAAGGTATAGTGGTCATTGTAGTTCAAGTGGAGGCATGGACTTGGATTCAGAGAAAACTAGTCTAATTACATGCGCTCCGCAGCAGAATTTTAGTTATTTGAATATTGAATTATATGCACCCAATTCACGTAATTACAATTGTGTTTTAAAGTTAGATTAATTTTAGAAAACATAGTGGATAAAAAAAACCAAGAATACACACACACACACAAACACACACACGCACACACACGCACGCGCACGCGCGCGCACACACACATATATACATATACATATATATATATATATATATATATAAGGAGAGAGAAGAGAAAATGAGAACATGATAAAGATACCAAGGAAGGTAGTAGTTATATTATATATGTTGTATCGAAGAATTATCATATTATTATGAATTACATGAACTTGTTCCAATTATTGTTTACTTTGTAATGATTTAGTTAGAATAATGATTTAGTTAGAATATTGTTATTTAATAAAAATATTACTTATAAAAGTTTAAAACATTCATAATTGATGGAATACAAATAGAGTTTAACGGGACTGCCCACACAATGTACTACGACAATTTTTTTTGGAAAATATTGTCATTTATTTTCATCGTTATATCATTCTAATATACCATTCCAATTTCATCAGAAACAGAGATTCTCATACCCTCCATCTACAACAAGCAATTTTAACGATTTTAGATTTGTTGTAATTGACATATTCTAGATGGAAGGCATATAAGTTTTTATTTCTGATGAAATTGGAATGACATATTAGATAGATATTGTAAAATGGCCGGACGTGACCGACGTGGTCACGCAACCGCCTCCGGCGGTTGCGGCGAGACCGAGTCTCAAGGAGACTATAACCGCAATGGCGTGAAGGTAGGGGGCGGACGTTGCGAGGGCTCACGCCCTATAAAAACCTCCCACAAGGAGGGGAACGAATCAACCATCAGAACCTCGACTACGGGAGCCCCCTTCCGACTCCATCCCTCTCTCGATCTCCCCCGTTCTCTCTCTCTCGCAGCCAAGAGCAACAAGAAGGCATACCTCGGTGTACCTTTGAATGGTATCAGAGCAATAGCGTACCTGAGCCTTTCGTCACGCTCCTCCGCCGACAAGCTCCGCCGCCGCCGCCGCCACGCATCGGATCGCCATTTTTTGGCCCGCCGCTGAGAAAGGTCTCACGCCTTTGTCTCTCCCGAAACCCTAACAACACAGGTTTATATTATTATTTTGCATCTTTACCCTTCTTGTTTGAATAATAGTTGCTGTTCTTTTATATATTTTTTACGTTCGTGCCCCTACTTTTTGTTTGATTCCAGAACAGAACGGTGTTCTCAAGTTTTTTGTTTGAACAGAACGGTGTTTTTTTTTACCATTCTTGTTGTTCTTTATTTTTAACGGCATCTTCCTTTACCCGTTTTTTTTGTAAGCAATTTTTTTTTAGTTTTTTTTTGCACGACATCTATTCTTAACAAAGTTTGATAATTGTTTCCCATGTTTTTGGTGTAACACGTGCTTTGTTATTTTTTTTTCATTATTTATAGATTAAAGTAGTGGTTGATTTTTTTTATTAGTCTATGTTATAAAATTAGTTTTGTAAAAGCTGTAATATTTTTTAAAGAAATTCACATTTTTTTTGGTAAAAAAAAACATTTTTTGTTTTCCCTATACAAATATTAGTGTTTATTCATTATTTTGTATTAATCCAAGTTTTATTCCTTTTTCAAAAAGTCACCTTATCTTGTTCTCATTAAAGAAAACTATTAAACATTCTTTTAAAAAAAATAAAGTTTTTTTTTGCAATAATGTTCTTAAGTTGATAAGTTTTTTTTTGAAATTTTTTTTAAAGGGAGATCGGTTAAGTGCTAATTTCCATTCAATCGTTGTATTAAAGCTTAATAGTTTGCTCATTCTCATTGATTTTGATTAATCTCATATCAACATCGATCTTTGGTTTATTGCTTGTAATTCCTTGTAGTTTTTTTTTGTTAACTTAATTATTTAAACACACTTGCATCTTCTTTTATTGCTCAACTTTAGTACAATAGGCTTCACCTTCCACCTGAGATCATACTTAATAGTTTTTTTTAAGTTTTTTAAATCTGTACTCAACCTCACACAAACCGATATTTATTTCATTAGATAAACAAAAATGACAAGCAAGATGATTGCCACTGAGGTAGGGAAAATTGAGTACCTGAACGGTACCAATTACGAATTATGGAGTAGAAAGATCTACTATGGCCTGCTGCACGATAGTATACACACCATCATAGATAAACCCGGCCCAACTTTATCTGAAAATCCGACTGTGGATGAAATTAGGTCCCGCGAACAGTGGGAGAAAATAGATAATAGGGTTCGGAGCTTTATACTGACCCACATGGATCTGAACCTGATTCGGGTCTTTGAGACCTGCGAATCAGCTTACGAGCTCTGGACCGCGGTTAAGGACAAATACCACTCCAAATCGGAGGTGAGCGTCCAACTTCTTCTACACAAGTATAACTCGTGTAGAATGAAGGAATCTGAAAGCGTCCTCGAGCACGTGAATAAGATGATCGTGATGGCCAAGGATCTTGCGGCTGCTGATTGTGCTATTCCGGAGAGGATGCAGATCGCAACCATACTAGGAAGTCTCCCACCGTCATTCGATATGGTTGCCACATCTTTGCGGATGAATGGCAACATTAAGTCCGTGACGGACCTACCTGCACAGCTGGCAATCGAGCAGGACCTCTCCAAACAAAGATCGAAAGCTGAGATCTTTGAGGTCGAGGAGGAAGAAGAAGCAAATGTTGTGCACGCAAAGAAAAGACTAGGCCCCTCCAAGGCGAATTTCAAGGGAAAGAGTGGGAAATACCCACGCGGCTCTTGCTACGGTTGTGGCAAATATGGCCATTTCAAGGTCAAGTGCCCCAACAAGAAGAAGCCAGGAAATTCTAAAGTGCCTGAAAATAAAGGCAAAAAGAAAATAGAATTCGCGGTTGTCGTGGAATGCAACTCTGTCATCACGGACAGTGATGGATGGTGGATCGACTCTGGAGCAACCAGACATATCGCGAAGACGAAGGAGGGCTTGGTGGACTTCAAGGAGCTGAGCAAAGGCGAACAGAGGATCTTCATGGGGAACAACACCTACCTGGACGTGGAAGGTGTTGGGACATATAGACTTGACCTGGGGGATAGTATTATGGTGCTGAATGATGTACTGTATGCCCCAGGGATACGCCGGAACCTGATCTCTGTCCCAGTGCTGCTCAAGAAGGACTTCGAAGTTAGGTTTTATGATAAGCGTGTATCTATAGGCAAGAATAAGAAGGTCTATGCGATGGGAAAGTTTGTGCCCGAGCATGACCTGTTTTGTCTTCCTGTAATAACTTCTAGTGAATCAATGAATGTCTCTTCTGATTATTCCTTGTGTTGTTTGTCTGACTATGACTTATGGCACATGAGACTGGGTCATCCAGGAAATTCTAAGATGGATCAAATAATTAAGGCAAATTTGTTGCCTAAGATCACGGGTGCAAGGACATTGCCCTGCGAACACTGTCTGACCGGTAAAATGACGAGAAAACCATTCTCAACCGGAATTCGGTCAACAGAGTTATTAGGTTTGATCCATTCAGACATATGTGGACCACTGAGCGTCAGTACACATAGAAATAAGGAATATTTTATAACATTCATTGATGACTATTCGAAGTTCTCCTATGTCTATCTCTTAGGAAGAAAGTCGGAAGCACTTGAAAAATTTAAGAGATATAAGACAGAAGTGGAGACAAGATTGGGAAAACCAATCAAGACTCTTAGGACAGATAGAGGTGGGGAATATACCTCAAAGGAGTTTGAGGATTACTGTATTCAGGCAGGCATTCGTAGGCAGACTACAATGCCCTATACACCACAGCAGAATGGTGTAGCTGAAAGAAAGAATCGAATTTTGATGAATGCAGTAAGGTGTATGCTTTCACACTCAGGACTCTTCAAGAAATTCTGGGGAGAGGCAGTGTTGACTGCGAACTATATACAAAATAGGATTCCCACCAAGTCCGTAGAATCAACGCCATATGAAATATGGAATGGCAGAAAGCCCGAGTTGGGCCATCTCCGGAAATGGGGATGCGTTGCACATGTTCTGGTACCGAGTCAGCTTAGGGACAAGCTAGACTTCAGAACATTAAAGTGTAAGTTTATTGGATATAGTGAACATTCTAAAGGGTATAGGTTCTTTAATGAAGTTAAAGGTCTGATCGAAAGTCGTGATGCAACTTTTCTTGAAATTCATCAAGAAAAGGAGCATGAAGTAGAGGAATCAGATCCTCTGATTGTCTTACAAGACAATGAAGATGACTTAAGCATTAGACAAGAACTTGAGGATGATATCGATCATCCAAATGTAGAAAATGAACCTATAGAACATGATGATCCTTTAGAGGAAAAGGGTGGACCCACACAACCCACGAGTATAATCGGCAACAAGAGACCCAGAACACGGCCCGCATGGATGGAAGATTACCATTTCTATGGATGCGAGGTGTTGTGCTACACCGTGGATGAGGATATCACGGATTGTACAGATCCCATATCCTTTAATGAAGCTATGGCTTCATCTGAGTCGGAATCATGGTCGGCCGCCATGAGAGATGAGTTGGACTCAATCGAGCGAAACGGTGTTTGGGAATTATGTGATTTGCCAGAAGGTAGGCAATCCATAGGATGCAAGTGGGTATTCAAGAAAAAGTACCGAGTTGACGGTACTGTTGATAAATACAAAGACAGATTAGTTGCCAAGGGTTATACTCAGCAAGCTGGAATAGATTTTCAGGAAACCTACTCTCCAGTGGCTAAGTTTGCATCCATTCGGATGATCTTAGCCATAGTCGCATATATGGATTTGGAATTATTCCAAATGGATGTGAAGACGACATTCCTTAATGGAGAATTAAGGGAAGAGATTTATATGCGACAACCTGATGGATCTCAGGTTGAAGGTCAGGAGAAAAAGGTTTACAAGTTAAGAAAGTCATTATATGGCTTAAAGCAGTCTTCACGGCAGTGGTATCTCAAATTTCATGAGAAAGTTATTCAATTTGGATTTGTTTCAAATAAATTGGATAACTGTGTGTATGTCATGAAGAGTGGGAGCATGTTTGCAATCATGTCATTGTATGTAGATGACATTCTGCTTGCAGGTAATGACATACATATGCTCAATGAAATCAAACAGAAATTGAGCAATGAATTTGAAATGAAGGACATGGGCGAAGCATCCTATGTTCTTGGAATTCAAATAACAAGAGACAGGGACTCAAGGACATTGAGCCTTAGTCAGGAAAGATATTTGCATACTGTATTAAGGAGATTTGGAATGCAGAATAGCACTCCTGCTCCAACACCACTTGTGATGGGAAAGAGACTTAGCAAGAGTCAGTGTCCCGGAAAGGGGCAGAAACCTTTAGATGTACCATATGCACAAGCGGTAGGAAGCCTAATGTATGCAATGATGTGTACTCGACCTGATTTAGCTTATCCAGTAAGCCTGGTCAGTAGATATCAAAGCAATCCCGGTCCAGCACATTGGGAAGCTGTAAAGAGGATTCTTCGATATCTGAAAGGGACAGTACATCTGAAACTTGTGTATCAAGCAGAATCGTTTGAAGTGGTAGGCTACTCCGATGCCGATTTCGGAGGGGATGTAGATGATAGAAAATCTACATCAGGTTATCTGTTCATTTTTGGTGGTGCAGTTGTTTCTTGGGGTAGCAAGAAACAAGGATGTGTATCTCGACATACACAGGAAGCTGAGTACATTGCATGTAGCATGGCCACCACTCATGCTGTATGGATCAGACGTTTTCTAGAGAACCTAAGCCTCGAATTGGTCAAAGGGCCAATTGAAATGTATTGTGACAATCAAGCTGCAATAAGCTTGATCAATAGTGGGGCTAATAGTTCTAAAGGAAAACATATTGAGATCCAATATCACTATATACAAGATATAGTGGCGAAGCAAGAAATCATGGTAACCTACATACCTACCAGTGACATGTTGGCTGATTCCCTTACCAAGGGAATAGTAGCCGGAACATACATTAAACATGTTGGTTTAATGGGACTCAGGAATGTTTGAGTCAAGGAAGAGGTTTTCATAGATAATGATCCTCACATGATAAATCTCCATGTATAGACTACACGAATAGTGGGAGTATATATGTCTTGACCACTTCGGTCAAGTGGGAGATGTAAAATGGCCGGACGTGACCGACGTGGTCACGCAACCGCCTCCGGCGGTTGCGGCGAGACCGAGTCTCAAGGAGACTATAACCGCAATGGCGTGAAGGTAGGGGGCGGACGTTGCGAGGGCTCACGCCCTATAAAAACCTCCCACAAGGAGGGGAACGAATCAACCATCAGAACCTCGACTACGGGAGCCCCCTTCCGACTCCATCCCTCTCTCGATCTCCCCCGTTCTCTCTCTCTCGCAGCCAAGAGCAACAAGAAGGCATACCTCGGTGTACCTTTGAGATATGGTGATGAAAATACATGACGGTATTTTTCGGGAAAACAAAAAAAATCTGCCAAAATACGGCATGGGGGTAGCCAAAGGGGCATGCCCAAACTCATACAAATAAGTGAAATATTTAGCAACATAAATTTATAAAAAGCAGAGGAATAGTGGATATTCATTATTCATACGATTATTGTAGGATGTAAGGTATTTTTAAATAATTGGTGAAATAATGATAGCTTGTACTTTGTAAAAATAAATCATTTTTTAAAATGGATGTAGAGAAAAATTAAAGTGAGTGAGAGAGAAAGAAATATAGAGAGAGAAGTGGGAAATAATACAATAACTATTGATAGTTCATAAATATTGGGATGTATTGGGGGAGCATGAGAGAGAATGGAAAGACCATGAGAGAGAACAGGGAGATATCAAGAGACTCGGAGAGATATCAGGAGACTCGGAGGGAGGCAGAGAGAGCGTTTGAATCTGGAGAGATGCATGAGAAAATGCAGAATGAGAGAGCCACGTTGCAGAGATATAGGAATTTCTGGTAGAACCCCATTTATAGAGAGAAGGAAAGTGGGAGGGAGGTGGGAAGAAGGGGTGATCGACTGGAAAGGGAGGAGTAACAGGCATTGTGCCACGTGTTAGCTATAGGATGAAGGATAGAAGAAACCCACTAATAGTGTGGGTTATAGATAATTATTATATTGTTATCTGTTTACCAAACATAATAATAATATTATATAATTATAATATTTTATATTTGGATATTCAAATCCAAATCTTTTTTACTACTATATCTATATTCATATTCGAAAATATTTTACAATTGATATCCATGTTCGATCAATATTAGAATACGAATATCAATATTCATTATTTTTTTTTAAATATTCCAATATATGTTGTTTTCATCACTACCATTGTCGGATTAACTTTTGAGGATCGATATAATATGCACATATGTTGAGGATAAAATTCCAAGTTAAAGTAATTTGAGACTTTTTGGTAAAAGATGAACTAATTTGAAGTATTCAAATATACATGGACGGAGCCAGAACAATTTAGAGGAGGGGGCACAAGCTAAAAAAAAATTACTTATCAGTTTCAATACTATCATGATAACTTTATAAAGATGACACTAAAAAAGGTAGATTATGTCGCATGTATTTTTCCATATAAATATCAGCAATCATTTCGAACTCCTTTTTTATAAATCTGACCAAAGGTGTCAAGGTTTTTTAATGATATTTTGTATCCTTTTTTCTTTATAAATCACTTGTGATATAAATCCGTCACTATGTCATCCATTGTTTAATATATAATGGTGATATTATATGTTGTCGAATTATATTTTATACTTGAAACCAATGACGGGTGTCATATATGTTGTTATATCATTAGCAACAGTGCGATAACAACAGTTATTTGTTGTTATTATTCTAAATTTAATCTATCACTATTTTTTAGTTGAAAAATTAGTGAATAGGTAAATTTTTGAAAAGTAACAATACATAAGCATCATTATATGGATCATTGCAATTGATATAGAAATAAATATGACATTTGTTGCTACTTTCAATAATAAAAAAAATATTTTTTGAAAGAATTATATTGTCATTATATAACAACATATAATATAGTGGCAATTTTTAGAAAAAATATCACATAAACACATTCTATTGTAGTGTGACAAATAGTTGATTAATTTTGTATGGTTCATTACATTTATGTGAATAAGAATAAGATAATCATCGTAGAATATCTATTACTTGTTTATTTGTATAAGAAATTACTAATAAAAGTCGATACAGATAAAATATACTGGAATTTGGTGATAACTTAATGTTAATAGATATGTTATTTGAGTAAATAATCCAAGAGGAGGCATGTATGGTAGTTTTTATATCCAAGAATCCCAAAATATGAGTACATGTATACATGGAAGACTATTTGATTTTTTAAAACCCCGAGGTGCACCATGAGATGTATTATATTCTCTCCAAAAATTTAAAGGGGGCATGTGCCCCTCCATAACCTCCCTTGGATCCTTCCTTGCAAATATAGTAAAAATCCAAATGAATCCTTAAAAGTAACAAGTAAGGCCATCACTCCCTTTCTTAAGTATAGAATCGACACCTTTACTGACGAATCTCTAGGGCATGTTTGGTTGCAGGGTTGGGAAGGGTTGGGTTGGCCCAACCCTTCCCAACCCTCCAACCAAACAGCCCAATCCTCCTCACAGTTTACTATTCACAGGGGTACTCCTGCCCAACCCAACCCTGTCCAACCCTGCAACCAAACAGGCCCCTAGTGATCAGATTATTGAATTGTCACACACTCATACGTACTTCATTAAGTAAAGAATTTATATCTTATTGTTTAATTTTTCACAATCAACTTAAGAAAGATGTGACATGCACATTTCAGTATATACAAGGGCATAGTTGGCTATTTTTCACATGATCTTTTTTTACTAGAGAAAAAAATTGAGGATCTTAAGAAATTTGGTTACAAAGGTGCATAAAGAATACATAGGTTTGTGTTATTCATGTACTTTATTTCAACGGGATAAAGGTGGAACAAAAAATTTTATTTTTATTGCTTGTTTATTTATTATTCTTGAGAATGTGAAATAAGAAGTAATTGTTGCAAAATAAGTAAAATTATTGTAGATATATGATTTATAATAATGATAAATATAGTGAATATTTTTTAAAGGAAGGGGAACAGTTGTTCGAGGAGTAGTCTTGGAACAAGGAAGAAGGTATCTCTCTTTCAAAAAGTTAAAAAAACTCGAGATAACAAAAAAACGTGTGAATTTTTTTCTTATTTTGAAAAAATCAATCCTAAATGGAAATTAACATCTACTTTGATAAAATCAAGTGTTAAAAAAATATGGATCCTCTTAAAACTTGAATGGTTAGGGGGAACCTCTTAGAGTGCGTTCGATTCGGGAATAAGAAGGAATAAGGAACGAGAGTAAAGGGAATAAGGGTCTATTCTTTGTTTGACTGGAGGATAGGAATAAGGAGAATAAGGTGAAATAAAAGTAGGTAAGGTGAGATAAAGATATGAATAAGAGTGAAATAAGATGGAATAATGTGGAATAGTCGTACCACTGGGAACCGTTTCGGGACGAGAATAGTCGTACCCCTTATTCCAGGGCCTATTCTCCAACCAAACATGGCCTTAGGGGGCGAGACTGCTGGTGCTTGCATGATAGTAGCTTCTCCATTGGTAAGGCTTACAAATCCTTTACGGGATATGTGTCATTTGATCATTTTTCCAACACATGATCTTTTTTTTTACTAGAAAATAATGTGAGGATCTTAAGAATTTGGGTTATGAAGGTGCATAAAGAATAATCAGGTTTGTATTATTCCTGTACTTTCTATTCAATGTGATAAAGGTGGAACAAAAAAGTTTATTCTTGTTCTTATTTATTTATTATTCTTGAGAAATGTGGAATATGTGGTAATTGTTGTGAAATAAGTAACAGTTATTGTGGATATGTGGTTTACATTAATGGTAAATATAGTAAATATTTTTTTAAATGAAAAGGGGAATAGTTATTCGAGGAGTAGTCTTGGAACAAGGAAGAAGGTATCTGTTCCAAAAATTTAGAAAACTTGAGATAATATAAATAATATACGAAATTTCTTTTCTTATTTTCAAAAGATGAATCCTAAATGGAAATTAATATATACTTTGGTAAATTTTATAGTGTTAGAAAATAAGGATCCTCTTAAAACTTGGATGGTTTGGGGGGACCTGTCAGGGGTGAGATTGTAGTGTTGGTATGATAGTAGTTTTTCCCTCGGTAAGGCTTACAAACACTTGATGAGATAGCATTGCTGATTATAGGAGCATAGGAGGATTTGACTATGGGAATTACCCGCGTGAGTTATGGTGTTTTTGTGGCTTCTAAGACATGGATGGTTGATGACACGTGCTCACTTCTTTCGAGGCGCATCTTTTACATGCATACGATGTTGCGAGGTTTCTGAGGACGAGTTTGGATCCTCTAGGTATCTTCACTTTTACCTAGAGTAGGTAACATAGCATGGATGAATGCCACCTCATCCCTTATACATGTGGCAACCAACTAATAAAAAGAAAGGATTGGAGTTACTTGGAACATTAACGATGAACATCTCCCTTCTTAATAGTGGTACTTTTCGTAAATTTTGTATGTTACATTATATATTTTTAGTATTTAAATATATCCTATGCACAAAAAAACATATTCTTATCACATCATCAAATTACTTTCATCTAGATAATCATTTTCCTATGCACGCAAAAAATTATATCCAATGGAGGTCCTTGCAATATAAGTAAAAGTGAAGTTACCTACTCTTTTTGTTGTTAAATGCATAACAACAAATTTTATTTCTTGTAAAATTATTTTCATAGACAAAATTATTTCATTATTTTCAAGAAATAAAATTTGTTGTTATACATTTAACAACAAAAAAGTAGGCAACTTCACATTTACTTATATTGCAAGGACCTCCATTGGATATAAGTTTTTTTTGTGCATAGGAAAGTGATTATCTAGATGAAAGTGATCTGATGATGTGATAAGACTATATTTTTCGTGCACAGGAAATATTTAAATACTAGAAATATATAATGTAACATACAAACTTTATGAAAAGTACCACCATGAAGAAGGGAGATGTTCATCATCAATGTTCCAACTAACTCCAATCCTTTCTTTTTATTAGATGGTTGCCACATGTACAAGGGATGAGGTGACATTCATCCATGCTATGTTACCTACTCTAGGTAAAAGTGAAGTTACTTAGAGGATCCAAACCCTCTGAGGACGTATATCGTCTCCTCTTGTTTTTTTAATGATTGGGGGTGGGGGGAGGTTGGGCCCTGGTCATCGAAGTGAGAGCTACTGCTTCTATCATCAAACCAATAAGTGGGTTTCATGTTTCGTGGATGTGTGGACGAAATTTGGCAATATAAGGAATTTTATGGATCGAGTTGCAAATTTATGGGAGTTGGTTCGAGGACATGGCTTGAAGGAGGAAAGAATTGAAATTGTAGCTGTAGTGTGAGCCTTGTGGTTAGCAAGAAATGTAGCAATCTTTTTGTCAAGATTGTTTTTATGGTGATAATATAATATACTATGCTAAGGCATTAGCTGGATTCAGGTCATGTAACTTTTTTAATCTTGTACTTTCTAATTTGTTATTAATGATGAAGTATTTGAACACACATGTATTCGGCCCTTTTTTTCTTTGAAAAATAAAGGATACAATCACATTTGTATCATGCCCTTTTTTTTCTTTAAAAAATAAAGAATATATTCACATTTGCAAACACATTCTAAAGGGATTTTTATCCCACAAACCCTTTGAACTTTTTAATTATCTTCTTGACCTTTGAAATATCAATATTTCTCCTTCGACCACGTAATCTTGCTCCATCTTACCTCACGACCCTGCCATTAATCTGACTCATTTTGACAACTTGCACGTGTTAATAGGAGTTAATCAAACCACACCAAAATCAATGATGAATTTTCGGTTAATCTTTCTCCTTCTCTCTCTCTTCTCCCTTCTCTTTCCATTCTTCCCTCCACCGGTGGATTTAACGGCGGGAGTATATGAGCTTGTATAAGAACACTACGAGGGCCCATCGGTCGACGGCGGCACCGTGCTCCCGTCGGCAACGACCTCCAGTGCGTCGTACTCGTGTGTACCCACGAAGGAACCATGCCTCACGCCTATGGACTTGGCCACGACGCGTCGACGAGAGGGTCACCTCCTAGTTAGGAAGAAGGGGAGGCAACTTTTTATGAGGAGGATCGTCATAGTAGTCGAGCTCTAGAAAGGTGGTGGATACAAAGGCGAGGCCAAAGCCAGAGAGCATGAAGTGTCCGTCTGATCGAATGGGGATGTTCTCGGGCTTGAGGTCACGGTAGACGACACCGATAAGGTGAAGGTATTGTAGGGCAACGAGGACCTTGAAGGCGCAAAAGCGGGCAGGGTGGAGGGGGGGGGGACGGAGGGGCAGGCGACGATAGAGGGAGTGGAGGTCGTCGTCATGGCAGAAGTCGAGGAGTATGTAGGAGTGGTGTGGGGGGGGGGGGTGGGGGAGCGGTATTGTTTGTAATTTTGATAACTAAAATAGATAATATGCTAAAAAATTCAACGGAATCTGATTAGTATTAACGGTTAAATAGATATCTATTAATTACATGGTCTCTGAGGTTAGAGTTAACAAGTTTACATGGTGAAAGATCAAGTCGGAATTTACGAAATTTATCGGGTTCGTGGATAAAAATCCCCATCTAAAACCTCCAATTCCCTTCCCTTCTCCTCTATCCATCTATCTATCTCCGTTTATCCGTTCCCGCCCCCGTGTTCACTCTTCCATCACTCCACACAGCTAACCATAAGCAGCAGCAGCAGCACACCGCCTTTCTCCTCCAATGGATATTCCCCTCCAAATCCCCACCCAACTCCCTCTCTCCCAACGGCAACGTTTCCACGTCCCGCTCTCCCTCCTATCATCCGCCCCCGCTAGCCGCCGCGGAGCCGCCCCCTTGCTCGTGCTCCCGCGGCTGCACTCGAGGCTGCGGATCCGCTGCTGCGCCCCCAACGGCGGTGCGGGCGATGATGACGGCGGCGGTGGCGCGGGGCTGAGGAGGGCTTCGTACCCGTTCCCCGAAATTGAGGAGCGGTGGCAGCGGTATTGGGAGGAGAAGAGGACGTTCCGGACGCCGGACGAGGTTGACATGTCGAAGCCCAAGTGCTACATCCTCGACATGTTTCCCTACCCGAGGTTTTGTCGAATCCATTGTTTCAGATTGTTTATATGAAGGGTTCGAATCTCATGGATTGCATTATCCGATTGTCAGCCTGTGGGTTCTCTTTTTATTCGTCCCGATTTATCTTAAGGGCTCATTTCTGTTTGACTGGACGCCCGAGGGTTAGCATGCATGTAATGGGACGAGCTATCTCATAATGACATGATATTAGTAGTTACCTGACAACATATCAATTCCAATGACAACACACTATCATATGTAAAAAAAATCAGGGGGATATGATATATATTGTTCCACATAATATAAGTTAACCTTCTTTGACTCTAATCTTACAATAGAACACATATGGGTTTGTTGGGAAAAGCAGTGGGAAGATATTTGATATGTTATTAATAGTTGTTATCTGAAGGTATAAAATCATGTTGTATCCCGGGGTTAACCATCAGATTATGGATAACCAATTCAACCCTCTGCCAACTAAATGTTCATTATTTTTTGTCGGATGAATTATAGAGGAAGTGAAATGGAGGTGAGGGGAGTGGAAAGGAAAGGGAAGAGTGATTATAAATTTTATCGTGTTTCCGCAAAAGGGGAGGGGAAGTAAAGGAGAGTGTTTGCTGTTCGGATACGTAAGTGAATGGAAATGTAAAGTAAGAAAGAAATAGTAGTTATTATAATATACTTTTTAGCCAATTTAATGATGTAATTATATTTTCCTTTTATATATAAGAGAGAGCCCGTTTCCTTCCCTTCCAATCTGCCCAATTTGCGAGGAGAGAAAATCCCTCACTTGTTCTTCAATCTCTCTGATTCCATCCCATTCCTTCACATGCCCTTTTATTGTTTCTATCCGAATACCTCTTTACATTTATCCCCTCTTAAATCAATCAACACAATTAGGGTGTTACTGTTACCCCCTTCCAACTATGCAATCGTGATCATGGAGGAAATATGTAAGTAGTTAGGCATGCACAGTTAGGTGTTTGTTTACCATTGATGGAGTGATTTTAGATTTATTCCATTTCTTTTGTGGGCTGTTTTTGGAACCAGGATCTCCCTGAAATGATGGGATTTTCTTATTTGGTTGCAAGGATGTGCCAGGTGGGGTATACACAAGAAAGCCCTGGGCTATGTCGAGAATGGAAATTCTGAGATGGAGCTGGAGGAAGGGATATTGAGATGGTCTATCAACTTTTTCTGGATCAGGGTGGACTACGATGAACATAATTTTCTGCATGTCCTGTCTATGAACTAGTTTTGTTTCATCTCTTGTCAGAGCCCTCTGACTGAGAACATGCATATTTCCACTTCGGCACTGGATAAAGAATTTTTGTAGATGGGCATTGACAGCCATTGCTCTCCTTTTGCAAAGTGATGATAAAAATCAAAAGAACTGTCAAGCCATTTCATTTATACTTATTCTTATTCTCTATTTGAACGAAACCGATATTTTTAACAGATTAGTCTCGTGTGCCTGATTAATAATAGAGACCTTACTGAATTTTTTGATGAGGTAAATTTTTTGCTGGTTTACAATAAGATTATTATTTAGCTAAGCCAGGTAGAGTTCTATGACACAAGTGCCATTCCAGCATTGTGATTAGGGGCAATTTCACGAGAACTTCTGAACTCTGAAATCAGTTCTTGATCCCTCTATTCCCTCTAATCCTTATTCCTTCTTTCATATTGAGCTTCTGCTCAACTTTTTCCTCCATTTTTATTATTCTCTCTCCCACCCTCACTTCCTCTCTCTCTCTCTCTCCATCTCCCCAATCTCCACAATCCTTCTAATTTCCCACCACTCCTGCTACATTTGCCTCTGTATCATGTATGCTATAATCGAAAATGCAAGTGTTTTTTTGAGTGCATAAACCTTTACACGAACATAAAGGAGAGAGACATTTACAAATCTTACGCGGTCTGCTAATATAAATGCAATAAACACCATTTCTCGTGGTGAGCTGACCAAAAATCATTTCCTGTTGCTTTTTTGGAAAATCATTGCATTCAAGATTTGAAGATGCAAGTCATCGGGAAAGAAATGCAAGATATAGAAACTTTACACTATACAAACATTTTAGACTCCTGTGAATAGTAGCTGTTTGGATGGTTAGGAGGGTTAGAATGTAAATGTGATGTGATATCACATTGATTATGTGTTATATTAACTTTTTTTATGATATAATATGTTTTTAATGTTATTTTTTTATTTGAACGCGGTAAAAAAGTATTATAACAAAGAAGTTGTGGGATTTATACAAGTAATTCCTACTCAGGAATGCATGGGTAGAGTTGGAGGTAAGCCAAGTTACCCCGGGGTAACTTGGCAACCAAACGAGCCCTAGCTATTCATCACAAATAAGTTTTTGTTTGAAAGATGTAAAGAGGAGGCAGGAGACGCAGAAACTTGTCCAAGGTAAAATGTTTGGATTTGGTGTGGATTCAACTGCACGAGCTTTCTTCAACACTTCCACGTACTTGTTACAGATGGTTCGTTTATTTTTTTCCGGCCTACTACAAATATAGCCTGTTCAATTATTTGTGGTGACCACCCACTTTGATTAGACACCCCTTAGCTTTTGAGAATAAAAAGTCATCCAATTTTTTAGCATTGGCATTTACTAGGAGGTAATCAGGATAAGGGACATGTGTTATGTTGAATATTGTAAAATATATATCTCAATTTCTCCAAATTTGGTACATTCTCGAAGCGTAGGACATGCTTTTAGTCAAGTGGATTCACCGCGATGTGAATCGCAATTCTATACATGAAAGTCATTGGTTTTGTCAGTTGACAATTGATCCTCTCTCCAAGGAGATGCATTATGGACTGCAACTCGTATTTACAGCTGTAAGTCATTGACGTATGCAAGTATTCGAACTACTTATTCCTATCTGTCCTCCCTAGATTTTATGATTGGTTATCTTGGTTGAAATCCAATTTGCTCCGTTGTCCCAATCTAATTGATTTTTGATTTTTTTTGAAGTCAATTGATTTTTGATTTGTCATACACAGTGGAGCTGGATTGCATGTAGGCCACCCTCTTGGATATACAGCTACCGATATACTCTCTAGATACATGCGCATGAAAGGATTTAATGTTTTGCATCCAATGGGATGGGATGCCTTTGGTCTTCCAGCTGAGCAATATGCTATTGAGGTCAGTTTCGTGTTCCGGTATGTAAAATCTAACAAAATTGACGACATTTCTTTTTATGTTATGCCTGCTTGACAGACTGGAACTCATCCAAAGATCACAACAATGAGAAACATAGAGCGTTTCCGTACTCAGGTTCTCCACTTCCCAATTTCTGTTGTGTGCTATTTACCATTTTTAAACCGCGATTTTAAAAATTTGTTAGTACTCCTTATTAATACTATGATTTTTCTTTGTATTGTTATATATTTTTGTCAACTATCATAAACATCATTAATAATTATAATCATGTTTTCCCACGTTATCTGGAGTTGGCTACATGGATTTAGTTACCTTAGTATGCAAGTCCCTTTATACCTAATACCTATTGTCCTACGTTAATCCATCAGCCAAACACCTAATTTAAGCATGTGCAACTTCTAATTCTTTGCAAGTTATAGTAACCAAAACCGGAAAATAAAAAGAAAATGCAGCAGATGGACGTTTTTCTCAGGAGGCATTAAGTATCAATTTATAGGTCTATATTAAATATTGTAGAAATTAAAACAATGCAACCATGTTCACAAGGATTTACGTGGAAATTTGGGCACACACCTATACGGCGGAAGTCCATTTTTCTTTAAAAAAATGAATCCTCAATGATGACCCTTTAACCTATGTAATAAAATAACTCAATCTAGAAGTTGGCTGCATATGTGGTGCTTTTACAGGGGCTGAAACTTGGGGGTGTAGATTATCGGTTTGTTTTGTTTTTTTGAAGCAAAAGGAGAAATACACGCAGGTGTTCACCCCGATATATCAATTAACCATAAAATCAGTACAAAAGCCAAGACTTGAGGAGAGTCCTTGCATGTTGAATGACATTCTCAAAATAGGAACGCTTAGAGCGGAAAACTACCGCATTCCTTGCCAACCAAAAGGCCAAAACAAGAGCATCTAGCTTGAATCTCTCAGTGTTTTGATAGAAACATGAGTTGAAAAGGGATTCCGAGAAAATCGCCAAGCTGTCACAATCTATCCACTCAATTCCCATTGACTGCCCGACCTTAGGTACCTTTTTTCGTTCCACAAAGAAATGCTCAATCAACTCATACTCCAACCCACAAAACACGCATAACTGTCGTCAGTGCAAAAAATACGCGACCATCTCTCCCAAGTGAGCACTTTACCATGTCTCAGAAGCTAAAGGAAAACCTTTATACGAGATGAGATTTTTAGGCCCAGAATCATCCTACAATCCCTAATGATCTTTTCATGTTGTAGTTGACCAGTGTTGTCAAAGGCGTGAGGTGCTCTAAGGCGCTACGGGTCCAAAACGCCTGAGGTGTTAGGCACTCGCCTAGGCGCTTGCCTGAGACAATCGAGGCGCTAAAGAAATATTGTATGTATATATAATATATGTACACATTAAATTATTTATATTACTTATTTCAATAAAAATATACCACAAGTATAGCACTAGCATGCAATGAATATCATTCAAACATATATTAGAAAAAAAATAAAACTTCAAACACTTCTATAAATTGTTTAAACGTTCAAATTACACAAACAAAGCATTGTTTTCATCTTCATCATTCAAACATATAACTAAAAATTGAAATGTCTATGGATCCGTAAGTTCTTCGTCTTCATCATCACCAAAATTGATTTCATCAGCATCGTCTTCATCTCCACCTTCATTCCCCTTAATCTCTTCCATTTCTTCTTCTTCGTTGTCTTGTGAAGTAACAACTCGTCTTGAAGAAGATCCCGCAATAGGTGCTCCATGCTTTGTACGTTGTCGCGTATATGTTTGTGCCTCTGCAATTCCAGATGCCCTTGCTATATCTCCCCATGTCAATATATCATCTTAAAAGACAAAATCTTCCTCTGCATTATTCGTCTCCATTTCACCTAGCAAGCATTCATCAGCATCATCAATCTCAGTAAGAGCGATCGGATCTATGGTGTCTCGTAAGTCATATCGATCCTTCAAAGCCTGGTTGTATTTGATGTACACCAAATCTTGCAACCTTTGATGTTCAAGCCTATTTCTTTTCTTTGAATGAATCTGCAAAAATGTTTGCACTATAAGAGTTAAAATCAAAGACTCAAAAGTCTGGATTAACATAAAATAACTTACGTGCTCAAATACACTCCAATTACGTTCACATCCAGATGAACTGCATGTCAAGCTCAAAATCTTTATAGCTAGACGTTGCAAGTTTGGAGCTGAACTTCCCAAAGAGTTCCACCATTCCACTACATTATCACATGAAGATGTTAACTTCAAGAATTAAATCATTTGAGTTTATCAAATTGTAATGGTACCTGGAGATTTTGAGTTTCTTGATTGAATGGCCATTGGATTTCCAAAAATTCCCTCAGCATTTTTATATGAGCTTAACTCAATCATAATTTTATCTTGCACATTTACTTCAGGAACCAATCTTTGTATGCATTTGTATAATCCGTCAATGATCTCCGCATCAAATACAATGGATGGGTTGCCATAGTAGAATTCAGGGTTCAGAAAATGACCTGCAACATGTAATGGATGATGAAGCTGGCATTCCCATCTTTTATCAATGATTTGAAATACATCATTGTACTTTTCCTCCTTTCCATTGAAGCTTTTCTTAATTGCTTCGTTTGCACGATCCATTGCTTCATAAATGTATCCCATTGCAGGTTTTCGCTCACTATCAACAAGCCGAAGAACTTTAACAAGAGGTCCCATGTACTTAAGCGTGCCAAGTACATAATTCCAAAACGAGGACATCAAAGCGATATCCCTTGCCTTCTTGCCCTTGGCTTCCTTAGCCCATTTGCTAGTAGCCCATTTCTCTGAAGTAAACATGGTCCTTAAACTGTGCTTATTCTTATGGAGAGATTGCAAAGAAAGAAATGTTGTTGCAAATCGAGTCACACCATAACGAACCAATTCCTTGCCATTCGTAAATTCCCTCATCATGTTCAGTAGCCCAATGTGATTGTAAATGTAATCCACAATCGCAATGGCTCTTTCAAGATTCTTCTTAATCGTTAGGATCTTACCAATATCCTCTAACATGAGATCGATGCAATGTGCCGCACATGGAGTCCAATACAAGTGTTGCCTCTTCTCTTGTAAAAACTTGCCTATATAAAAATAGTAGGATGGTGTAACATTAATTTCAAATAATTCAATAGTTATAGTCATTAAAAATAAATATATACCTGCTAAGACATAGTTGCTTCCATTGTCAGTTACGACTTGTACGACATTTCTCTCTCTAATTTGCTCCACAAACATATCAAGAAGCTCATAAATCTTCTCTCCTGTCTTCGCATATGATGATGCATCAATGGATTCCACAAACATCGTGCCCTCTCCGCTCTCCCTTCAACCAAATCGTATCATTTCTCTCTTGCCCTCTGTTGAGATAATTGTATCTCACTGTATCACTTTTATATTTTATGTTTTCTCCGAGTATCACTTATGTAATTAACCCATGGCTTTTCTCCTATATAAGAGAGTCCTGGGATCTCTTCTATGAATATGAATAATCTTTATCCCAACATGGTATCAGAGTAACGGTTCTAGACCGGGGTTCTCTACCACCAAAAACCCTAACCCTAACCCTACACCCATCACCCTACCCCCTCTCCCCTAATGCCGCCGCATGGTACAGGGGTTCCCTCGGCCCTCCCGCGCCTCTGCAGCGGAGCCCTCAGCGTTCCAGCGGAGCTCTCGGCGCTCCAACGGCGCCCAACGGAGCCCTGCGCTCCAGAGAGGCTTCCTCGCTCTCCAGCGGAGGTTTCTTGCGCTCTAGCGCCACCGTAAGTCTCGCCGGAGGAGGCTTCCTCGACCTCCTACCTGGCCGCGAGGCCCTCCTGTGTGCAGTTCTGAAGCCGTAGGGGCCTCACCTGTCGAATGTGCCGCCGTAGCAGCCCCTGCTATCGCCTGGGGGTTGTGAGAAGTCTTTCTTCATGGTGCTACGAGGTCTGACCTGGTTAGGAATCAGTGAAATAATATGATTTCTAACGTGCTGTGCGGCTCTAGACCTCGACAGAAGATCTAGGGATGGTTGTATGAGTCGACACATACACCTATTCCTTTCTATGACTCTGTAGACAAATCTATTCGTGATTTGTTCCCCACTTGTTCCGTGTCTTGGCGTATTGGTAATATGACCGAGAATAAGGGTGACATGTTCTCATCTTCCGGTGCTTTCAAGGGCCTGGCACCTATTGTGAAGATGGACAGGACCAACTACGAGTTATGGTCCATGCAGTTTCGTATCCTAATGTAGTGCCACAATAAGGAGCATATTGTGACTGACTCGGAGTTGGCGGACAAGACTGGAGCTAATGCATCATGGAAGCAAGATGATGCCTATGCTCGTATTTGGCTCTATGGGACACTTACTGCCGAGATTGCTAATGATATTGTCAATCTGCTAGTCGCAAAGGCTATGTGGGATATACTGGCAACCGTTTACGGACAAGCAAAAAATGAAAGCAAAATTCTTCAAATGCAGTTTGACATTTTCTCGACCAAGCAGAATGGTCGACCTCTCTACGCATATTTCTCTCATTTGAGAGGCATGTTTGAAAGACTCCACAGTTTTATGCCTAATACTACCATCATTGAACAACAACAAGCGTACCGAAATGCTACCATGACTGGAGTTTTCTTATCATTCCTCGAGTACGATGCTACTCGTACTCAACTTCTGACTGGCGAGACCATTCCACCGATGGAGGAGGTTTACAAGTGACTGAGCAGTATTACTACCACGCCTATCACAACGCCATAGACGACTTCCTCGGCTATGACAGCCTATCGGGGCCGTGGAAGTTCTTCCATTTGCCGTCGTCATGGTCACACGGAGGAGACATGCTTTCAGAAGCATGGATATCCAACGTCTGCACGTGTTGCTGAGCAGACTGACTCTACTTCTGCACCTACTACGAATGTACGTTTTGATGATCTTGTCTCCAGACTTCGTGAGATGGTGATCACCCCTACGACTTCGACTGCAGGTCCATCAGATGTAGCGACTACAGCCAGAGCATTGTCCAGTTCATCAGGTATTCTCTATGTCCTTACCAGTTGCAGCAGTTCCGATGTAACATATTGGATTATGGACTCTGGAGCGTCTCATCATATGTGTGGAGATCGGACGCAGTTTACCTCTTTCAGGCCTATCCCTCATGGCCGGTCCATGGTCATAGCCAATGGAGTTCGGCTGCCCATTGTTGGTCAGGGGGAGATCGTTTTAGCTCCGTCTTTACATCTTTAAAACGTCATACACGCTCCTGATTTTCAAGTGAATCTTTTTTCTATTAGTCAAATTACAAAAGATTTACATTGTCATGCCATCTTTGATCCCTCTTATTTTGTGTTTCAGGATATACTAACTGGCAGGATGATTGGTAATGGTCGTGAGCAAAGAGGATTGTATAAGCTTGACATTCCATCATGTGCTGGGGTGGCTTCTTTTCCCTCCGGACCTGTTTCTCCTTTCATGTGGCATCTTCGCTTTGGCCACCTTCCTCTTCAGAAGATGATTCATGTTCTACCATAGATATCTACTCGTAATGCTTTGGACTGTGAAGCATGCCAACTTGGGAAACACCATCGCTCTTCATTTCCGATTTGCCCGAGTCGTCATAGTAGTCGGTCTTTTGAGTTGTTTCATTTTGACATTTGGGGTCCAGGTCGTGTTCCTGATCATCATGGGCATCATTTTTATATGGTCGTTGGGGATGATTATTCTAAACTGTCTTGGGTATTCTTGTTAAAACATAAGTCTGAAGCTGGTGCTATCATTAAGGCTTTTCTTATTGAAGTCTATAATTCTTTTTTGCTAATGTTAAATTCATTCGTACTGATAATGCTTTGGAATTTTCTACATCACACTTAACGGAGTTTCTTAGGTCTCTTGGTATAGTTCATCAGACTTCCTGCAATTATACTTCACAACAAAATGGTATGGCAGAACGTAAACTTCGTTACCTTCTTGATGTCACAAGGACTTTGTTGATTCACAGTCGTACACCTCATTCTTTCTGGGGGGATGCAGTTCTCACTGCCTGTTACTTGGTGAATCGCATGCTATCCACTATTCTTGGAGAGAAGATTCCCTTCTTGATTGCGTTTACAGAGAAGAAACTATTCTCTCTTACTCCCAGAGTCTTTGGATCGGTGGCCTCTGTCCACAACTTCACTCCTGGCCGTGACAAGCTCTCACCTAGAGTTGTCAAGTGTGTCTTCGTTGGTTATTCTCGTACCCAAAAAGGGTATAGATGTTTTGATCCTGTCGGGAAAAAATGCTATATGAGCGCTGATGTTACATTTTTTTGAGTCTATTATGTACTTTTATCCTACAGGTAATAGGTTGTCTAATGCTGGTTCTAGAGAGGATGTTGTGATTCCTCCGCCTCCATCTTCTCCATCTCATACCCCTTGTGACACTTCTCGGTCTTCACCACCTCCACCACCACCTCCACATCCTGCCACCGAATCCACGTTTTTACCCCATGTTTATACTCACAGGTCTACTACTCGCCCTCTGCTCATGCACTGTCCACATCATCTGCCATGCCTCAGGTATGTCATGAACATATTATTTCTACTGATGACATCGGATATTTGAATAATATACAGGAAGAGTTGATTCCGGAGGACAATGCGGCTGATGACCTGGAGACACCTATTGCCCTAAGGAAGTCTTATCGCCAATGTGCCACGTACCGTATTGGTGCAGATGTTTCCTTGGATCATCTGTCAGCGGAGTACATGAAGTTTGTAGTGGGACTATCTGCTGTTACTATCCCATGGACATATCAGGAGGCACTTCAGGGCTGTAGGTGGTGACTTGCAATGAAGGAGGAGATGGCAACTTTACGATCACATGGCACCTGGAGTATTGTCTCAGCTCCGCCAGGAGCCTCCATTGTGAGCTGCAAATGGATATTCACGATTTAGCAGATGGCAGATGGCAGTGTGGACCGCTTTAAGGCAAGGCTTGTGGCTTGAGGGTTCACCCAAACCTATGGGGTGGACTATCAAGACACCTTCTCTCCAGTAGCAAGAAACTCGACACTACGCATTCTTTTATCTGTTGTTGTTTCACGGGACCGACCTCTTTACCAGCTTGATGTAAAGAATGCATTTCTCTATGGAGATTTACGTGAGGAAGTATATATGCAATAACCACTATGATTTTCTACTGATGGGGAATCTCAGAAGGTGTGCAGACTTCATAAGGCAATTTATGACCTGAAGTGGAGTTCGAGAGCTTGGTATCAAAAGCTATTGGAGTTGATAGAGCAACAGGGGTTTGCACGTTCTACTGTGGACCCCTCATTGTTTGTTCAAAGGACACAGAGAGGTACGATGGCTATTCTTGTTTATGTGGATGATATTGTCATCGCAGGAGATGATGAGCAGGGCATTCTTACTGCTAAGGAGTTCCTGGGTCAATAGTTTGTGACTAAGGACCTAGGCAATCTTCGTTACTTCCTTGGGTTGGAGTTCGCTAGGAACAAACATGGCCTTGTAATGACTCAGAGGAAGTTTGTTATGGATCTTCTCTCTGAGACAGGTATGACAGGGTGCAAACCTATGACTACCCCTATGGATGCAAGCATGAAATTATATGCTGAAGACACTTAAGAAGTTGCAGGAGGTACATAGAGCTTGTTGGGAAGCTCTTATACGCCACAATCACCAGGTCGGATATTGCTTTTGCAGTAAGCAAAGTCAGTCAGTTCATGAAGCAGCCCAGGAAGGTGCATATGGATGCCATCCATATGATCTTGAGGTACTTGAAGACTTCACCAGGATCATGCCTCATATTCAGTAGGAATACATCTCTTGAGGTGACAACATGTGCAGATGCAGTTTATGTTGGTTGTCCCAGGGACAGAAAGTTCACCTCTGGTTTCGGTATCTTTGTAGGTAGCTCACTAGTTTCATGGAAAAGCAAGAAGCAGACGGTGGTGGCCATATGTAGTGCAGAATCTGAATACAGGGCCATGGCACAAGGATGTGCAGAGATGATGTGGGTTAGATTGGTATTGACTGACCTTACTGTTGAGGTTTCTCTTCCTATGAAGCTTTTATGTGACAATCAAGCAGCTTTATTTATTGCCAACCCCCCTGCTTTTCATGAGCGGACGAAGCATATCGAGGTGGATTGTCACTATACTAGAGATATGATCGAGAAAGGTCTTATATCCACCTCTCATGTTTCCACAGGAGATTAGGCGACTGACATCTTCACTAAGGCTCTGGCTGGAGGTCCATTTCAGAGGTGTTGTTTCAAGCTAAGCATGATTGATATTTATGCTCCAGCTTGAGGGGGAGTGTTGAGATAATTGCATCTCACTGTATCACTTTTATATTTTATGTTTTCTCCGAGTATCACTTATGTAATTAACCCATGGCTTTACTCCTATATAAGAGAGCCCTGAGATCTCTTTTATGAATACGAATAATCTTTATCCCAACACTCTCTAATCAACTTACGTCATATCTCTCTCCTCCACAAATGTTATAGGAAATTATATTTATGTATTTCTCATATCATTTTAATGTAATTTTTTCATTGCTTATTTGTTCTCTAGGGTTTCACCTTTATATAAAGGAGTCCTATGGCTATGAAATAAATAAGTCATCGATTTCTTTTCACATGATACTTTTTTTTGAAATAAAAAAAGGGGGAATCGCGCATAGGTGCCCGCCCCACTGTATTAATAAATTAAAGATGCATGATACTGTTGATAGTTATTTTATCTTGTCCTATTTTATGTATTTTCTTTTCTGTCCATTTCTACTATGTAATTGGCCAACAAGGTTTCTCCTCTCTATACCTGGTTTCTCTGTTTTTGACTTTGATAGAATGACTAGGCATCACAAGGCTTCCCATTCCCTGGCTTCATTTTGATAGTAGACTTCCTAATGACCGAAATACCATAATTTCCTGAATTTAGCTCGTGATATTTCCAAATTCGCACTCCAAACTATCGAGGAAGCTGAGGTCCTGTTTTTCCGTTCTTTATTCCGAAAATTTTTCTGACTTGTACTGCATTTCAAGACTTAGAATGGTAGTTTAAATCTTCTCATATCAGAATATCAGAGTGCCTTAATCGACTGCGACATATAACTCAGTCATTTGATAAATCCATGTGCCCTTCCTTTGGCCATACATACTCTACGAACCGTTCACATCACAAGTCAAAACAATTTGCAGTAGATTTAAAATCTGGAAAGTAATAGGAGCATGCCCTTTTGTGGCTCCTGTTTCATCCAACATTTGGAAAACTTGTAAATTAACCTCCCATTTTGCCAATATCACTGATATAGGGCAGCATATCACAAATGTTAGGAGCAATCCCCTTGTTTTTTGGTGTCATCAAGCACACCTTTCCCTTTTTGTAATGGATTTTTCTGTTATTGTATTTAATTTTTTTGACTATTTTATCTTTTCTTTGTGGATACTGGTACAAATGCAACACTCGTTCTACTTAGCTGTAAACTAGGAAATATTCTCTGTAAATCTGTAGTGTGCTAGGATATGTTTTCATTCAACTTAAGAAATTAGACTGGTCCACGTCTTCCACCTCTAACAGATGAAGAATGTATGGCCACTTTTATATTCAACTTTATCGACTAGCCACGGGCATATCTTTCAGAATCTTAAAAAGTGACAGTTGCATCGGAATTCACTTTATGTACAAATAAATGTCGTACTCTTAATATCCAAGTATCCTGATTTGCAGCTGAAGTCACTAGGTTTCTCATATGATTGGGATCGTGAGATTTCTACTACAGAGCCAGATTATTACAAATGGACACAATGGATTTTTCTCCAGTTATTTAAGAAAGGTCTTGCTTATCAGGTATGTCTATTATTCACATGAAAACCAAACCTTCTTGTATAGATGTTCGCAACTCCGTGGATTATTCTTTTTGAAAAAAACTCCATGGTCAAACTATGTCAACTTCCATTTTTCTATGAAGTCGTGTCTTGACATTCAAGGATATTCCCATTAACTCTCACTTATTGTAGCTGACACGTTTAGGCCGAAGTACCTGTAAATTGGTGTCCTGCACTTGGCACAGTGTTAGCAAATGAAGAGGTGATAAATGGTGTCAGTGAACGAGGAGGCTTTCCTGTGATAAGAAAGGTACCATGTGCTTGTCCCTGTAATAATATTTCTTTTTTCCGTGCTTTTGTTGAGCTGAAACTGTCTCTCTTCCATTGATTTATCTGAGAGAAGCTTTAATTTTTTCATCACTAAAGAAATCCATGTTATAATTTAGACATCTTCTTCTGACCCTTCTGTTAGAAGAAAAGAGTCTTCGTTATTGTAATGAGAAAACCCTAGGCTCTCTTATATAGGGAGAGGCCGTAGGGATAAATTACACGGATGTCTAAGTAGAATAGAGAAATAGAAACTGGGTACATCAACATATAATAATAATAGAAACTAACTATCTCTACACTCCCCCTCAAGGTGGAGCATAGATGTCGATCATGCTCAGCTTGGATGAACATCTCTGGAAAGGTCCTCTGAGCAATGGCTTGGTGAATATATCGGCAGTCTGATCCCCTGAGCTAACATGGGCCGTGGATATCAATCCTCTCTGGATTAGGTCCCTGGTGTAATGGCAGTCAACTTCAATATGCTTGGTCCTCTCATGGAAGGCTGGATTGTTGGCAATGAACAACGCTGCCTGATTGTCACACTGGAGCATCATCGGTAGAGATACGGCCACATGTAGATCTTCTAGTACTGAGCGAACCCACATCATTTCCGTACTGACTTGAGCCATGGCCCTATACTCAGATTCAGCACTGGACCTGGCCACAACAGTTTGTTTCTTGCTTTTCCAAGAAACCAAGGAGCCACCAACAAACACTGCAAACCCTGAGGTTGATTTTCGGTCCTTAGGACAACCTGCGTAATCTGCATCTGCACATGCTGATACAGATAAGTCCGTGCCCTTTCTAAATAGCAGCCCTGAGCCTGGAGAAGTCTTTAGATACCTCAGTATCATGTGTATAGCATCCATGTGAACCTGTCTTGGCTGCTCCATAAACTGACTCACCCTGCTAACTGCAAACTGGATGTCTGGGCGAGTTATGGTGATGTAGAGGAGTTTTCCCACCATCTCTCTATATCTCCTCTTATCCACTTCATCAGTATCATCATCATATATCTTCATGCTGGGATCCATGGGGATGCTAGATGGTTTGCACCCATCCATACCAGTCTCAACCAGGAAGTCAGTAATGTACTTCCGTTGTGTCATCACCAAACCATGTGCATTCCTTGCAAATTCCAACCCCAGAAAATATCTTAGGGTTCCAAGATCCTTTGTAACAAACTGACTACCTAGGAATGCCTTTGCCCTTGCTATGCCCTGAGTATCATCTCCTGTAACAAGAATATCATCCACATAGACCATTATGACAACCGTACCTGCTGAGGACTTCTGGACAAATAACGAATGGTCAGCATTGGACCTCTTAAATCCCTGGTGCTCAATTATATTGGATAGTTTCTGGAACCACGCCCGTGGACTCTGTTTAAGTCCATATATTGCCTTGTGAAGTCTACATACCATATGCTTCTCCCCCTCAGCAGTAAACCCAGGTGGCTGCTGCATGTAGACTTCCTCCTGTAAGTCCCCGTACAGAAAGGCATTCTTGACGTCTAGCTGATAAATACTCCAGTCGCGAACCACTGCAACAGACAGAAGGATACGGAGAGTCGTGTGTCTCGCAACTGGAGAGAATGTATCCATGTAATCAACGCCATATGTCTGTGTAAATCCTCGGGCAACCAAGCGTGCTTTGTACCTATCCAATGTGCCATCCGCATGATACTTGGCTGTGAAGACCCATTTGCAGCTGACAACTGATGCATCAGGTGGTGCAGGAACCAAAGACCATGTGCCACGGGACTGCAGGGCCTCCATTTCTTCCTCCATAGCTCGTCTCCAGCATGCAGTTTTCAGGGCTTCCTGGTATGTCCGTGGTATGTCCACAGAAGACAAAGCTGTGGCAAACTGCTGGAAATCACCTGTGAGTCGGTGAAAGGAAACCTGGGAAGCAAGTGGATATGATACACACTGTCGTCTCGGTTTCCGAAGAGCAATCGGAACATTCAGATCACCATCTGTGTCCACCTGTAAGGAGTCATCCTGCATATGAACCGAATCTGACCCGTCATTAGTGATATTATCCGAACATACCTGAGGCTTAGTGATTGGCGGAGCTGTCGGCTGAGCAGGACCTGAGCGACGTGTATAGTGATGAGGAAATGGTGAGACGATTTGCCGTGGACTGGGTGGAGGTGGAGGTGGTGGTGGAGGTGGTGGTGGTGCTGGCATAGGAACGGACACAGGAGATGTGTTAGGTAAAGGACAAGTAGGTGGTGGTGGAACCAAAATATCATCAGCGGTGGTGGATGGTACCATTCTGTCTCCAGCTGGTGAGAAGTACATGACCGACTCGAAGAAAGTGACATCCGCACTAACAAAGTACCTTTTGGTAGTAGGATCATAACACCGGTATCCCTTCTGTGTTCTGGAATACCCAACGAAGACACACTTGACTGCTCTTGGAGAGAGCTTGTCAAGTCCAGGAGAAAGACGATGGACAAAAGCCACAGCACCAAAAACACGAGGTGGTAGTGAGAATATCTCCTTGTCAGGAAAAATAAGCGAAATGGGGATCTTCTCTCCAAGGACAGAGGATGGCATTCTATTGACCAGATAGCATGCAGTGAGGACAGCATCCCCCCAGAAGGAAATAGGAGCACAACTCTGAATCAATAAGGTACGAGTGATATCCAAGAGATGACGATGCTTTCTTTCTGCCACCCCATTCTGTTGGGATGTATATGGGCAGGTGGTTTGATGAATAATACCCTTCGATGACAGAAACTGAGAAAGAACACGTGTACAAAATTCCAGGGCATTATCAGTTCGAACATATTTTACAGAAGACGAAAAAACATTCTGTATTTCATTAATCAAGTTTTGAATAACATCGCCTGCTTCAGACTTATTCTTCAGAAGAAAAACCCAAGAGACACGGGAAAAATCATCAACTACCACAAGATAGAACCTGTGCCCCTGATGATCGGGCACACGACTCGGACCCCATATATCTATATGCAACAACTCAAAAGGGGAGCTACTGCTCCGACTCTGACGACCTGGGAAGCTCGACCTGTGATGCTTTCCCAACTGACATGTTTCACAACGAAACGACGAACTTGGAGAGATCTGGGGTAGAAGGTGGCGCATCTTCTGGAGCGGAAGGTGACCAAAACGAAGATGCCAAATGTATGGTGACACTGGTCCAGCAGAGTGAGTGGAGATGCCAGCATAGGAATCCCGGACCAGCCGATATAGACCGTTCTGCTCAGAGCCACAGCCAATCACCTTGCCCGTGAGTATGTCCTGAAAAATAAGAGAAGACAGGACAAATATAGCGCGACAATTCAAGTCCTTTGTAATCTGACTAATAGATAATAAATTCAGGGAGAACTCAGGGGCATATAAAACATTCTGTAGCTGCATGGTGGAGGATAAGAAAACCTCCCCCTGACCAACAAGGGGTGAGTAGGAACCATCTGCTATCTGTACTGAGCGACCTGGAGGAATAGCCCTGTAGTCTTGTAGTCTTCCTCTATCTCGACACAGATGATGTGTAGCTCCGGAATCTATAACCCAGTCAGATATATCATGTGAAGATATGAAGGCTGAAGAGCTACCTGAGGAACTGGCTGCAGCGGATGAACTGGCTGAGGCTGTGGCAGCAATGTCTGACGAGCCACCAGATGAATCACCAGAAGACTGTGGCATAATATCACGAAGACGAGCCACGAGTTCATCAAATCTATGATCTGCAGTAGACGGTAATGGAGACTGTGAGTGCTCCGCAACCCGTGCTGATGCTGGGAACCCATGCTTTGAGTAGCATGTCTCCTCCGAGTGTCCAGGTCTGTGACAATACGAGCATGTCTGACTAACTCGACCGCCTCTCCCATGAGAGCCACAACCACGTCCACGACCACGCCAAGAAGGTGGTCCACCTCTCCCACGCGAGGCTGCCATCGCAGATGGGGGTGGAGTAGATGAGCTGGAGGAAACTGGGATACGACTGAGTCTCCTGTAGACATCCTCCACCGGAGGAATAACTGCATCTGCTAAGATCTGTGACCGTGCAGCATCGTACTCAGGATCGAGGGCAGCAAGTAGAACACCCACCATGGTGGCGTTCCGGAACGTCTTCTGCTGCTCTGGAGTAGCAGTCAGAGGAATGGTACTGTAGAGCTTCTCGAACATCCCTCTTAGGGATGTGTATAGGGAATGAAGCGGTCTGCCGGCTTGCTTCATCGTAAAGATGTCATGCTGAAGCTGTAACATCTTTGTCTCATTCCGCACCTGCGAATACGTAGTAGCAAGAATGTCCCACATTGCCTTAGCAGTGGGCTGATGGAGAACATCATTTGCTATCTCCATCGTCAGCGTGCCGGACAACCATACTTTCGCATAAGCATCATCGGCCTCCCACGAGGCATAGATCCCTGTCTTCTCCGCAGGCTCATCTTCGGTAAGAATGTGTTTCTTACCGTTTGATTTCATGAGGCTCATGAACTGCATGGCCCATAACTCATAGTTAGACCCGTCCATCTTCACGATTGGCGCCGGACCCTTGAACGCGCCGATGGAGGGCGAATCGACTTTCGATTCCGACATACTGCTGCTCGAAGAAGACGAAGGGATAATAGACACTGCGATGAATGTCTACACAAACTGCATTGGATTTGAGTACGTGTGTAGACTTTTACGTACTCAAATCCATAAACCGAAGTGCTTCTGGACTGCTGGAGATTCTGGAAGCCCTACAGCGACCGAGGACGGTGCCGCTGGAGGGACTAGGTGCCGCTGGATTCCACGGGACTAGGGCCGCAGGAGCGGCTGCAGGTGCGGCTGGAACGCTGGGCTGCAGGGGCGCAGGATCGGCAAGGCGGCTGGGAGCCGCTCGGAGTAGCAGCGGCTTTGGCGAGAGAAGGGGAGGGGAGGGGCGGCGGGTGAGGAAGGGTGGAGAGCCCTAGGGCGGCTCTGATACCATGTTAGAAGAAAAGAGTCTTCGTTATTGTAATGAGAAAACCCTAGGCTCTCTTATATAGGGAGAGGCCGTAGGGATAAATTACACGGATGTCTAAGTAGAATAGAGAAATAGAAACTGGGTACATCAACATATAATAATAATAGAAACTAACTATCTCTACACCTTCATATCAGCCAATGCGCCAGTGGATGCTCAAAATAACCGATTATGCTGATCGTCTTCTTGAGGATCTGGATGAACTTGATTGGCCAGAGAGTATAAAAGAGATGCAGCGTAACTGGATTGGTCGTTCTGAAGGTGCTGAGCTTGAATTTAGAATATGCGGACATGAACGAGATCTCAAGTTAGTCGTTTATACAACCAGACCTGATACGATTTTTGGTGCAACGTATGTATTCTATCCACCTCCTTTTATAACCCGGATTTCTTTTCTTATTCTTAGTATAAATCGGTAAATTTTTTTTTAAATATTGAACTGGGTTTCATTTGTATGTTTTGATTTTTTCAGTTGTGGTTATCTCTTAAAAATCTTATTGGTACTTGGCCCTATGTTTACTCCTACATTGTTTTCGAGTGGAACTTGTTTGAGCCTATATATACGGCTTGGAATAATTGTTGCTTTTGAGAAGAATAATTGATCCGTCCGACTATTTGGGGTCTCTTCTCCTTAGGAGCGGGATGGCTCTGTGCTATAAAAAACCACATTAATCCTGGTGTTATTCATTGGTGGCGGTCCGTCCATTGTATTATTCTTTATCTATATCTTATTTTAAGAATCTAGCACCACATCATTACAATTGCAAATTACAATTCAAGTGATATCATCCACTTTCTTCAACATTACTGCTCCTCATCCTCCATATAATGCATGTCGTAACCAACCGTTTAATATGTCAAACAGAGGGATAAACCTTGCCTTGTATTATTCTTATTCAAACTCAAAATATCACATTGAAGGAAAATCTCCTAGTCATTGCTTGGCTCAAACTTCGTCATTTTTTTTAAGTCTGAACGGTTATCACAAGCTACTTCAGCTTTCCACATAAGTGATAAGGACATGACATTCACGATTCTTTAAAGTGCAAGGTAATAAGTGGGCATATAGATTTAACTTCTTATAATCGGTGTGGTTAGATAGTAATCTTGTGGAAGGATCTCAATAGTTCTTAAATTTTTTGGTGATATTTTCCTGCCTTAAGGTTTATGCTAAGATGGATGTGGACATACACGTAAAGATCGGATTCGGAATGATGCAATCAGAAAGAAAATTGGTGTAGCTCCGATCGAGGATAAGATGCGAGAAAACCGCTTAAGATGGTTTGGTCATTTGCAAAGAAGGTCAACTGATGCACCGGTTAGGAGATGCGAGCGTTGGGATGTTGAGCCGGCTAAGAGAGGGCGAGGACGGCCCAAGAAGTGTTGGAAAGAGACTATACGAAGGGATCTTAGTTTTTTGGATATAAGTCCGATATTAACCCAAGATAGATCTGAATGGAGGCGAAGAATCCATGTAGCCGACCCTACTTAATTGTGGGAAAAGGCTTTGTTGTTGTTGTATTTTCCTGCCTTAAGGTGCGCTGGAAGAAAAGTCTACATTTGTTCCTTTTGGATTGTCTTAGGAGAAGGCTGCTGCCTGCGAAACTGCGCTAGGTATTTCATGTGTGAGTTCATTATCTAGTGGTATGCTTAAGCAAGGCAATTGTTGGTGAAGAAGCTTGAGAGGAAGCTAACTAAATGGAAGGCTATATGTCTGTTGAAGGGGGACTTCTCATACTTCTAAAGGTGATCCAATTCCAATCTTTCCCTCTCCTCTCAGTTACCGCCAGCTGAGGTCCATATTAGGTTGGAATCCATTATGTGATGCTCTTCTGGTCCATCAATGAGAGGGAGTCATGGTATTCTTCTAGTGGATCTAGGATTTGTGTGTCAACTTGTAGATGATGGGGGTATTGGGTTGTTGAGGCTTAAAGAAATGAACAAGGCACTTTTGGCAAATTAATAGCTGAGAGTTCATGGGGATAGGTTAACTACTTGCTCTGTTAGCTGGTGCACATTAATTTATAGGGTCATATCATATCGTATGTCCCTACTTTGATGGGATTGATTAAATCACTATGTTAGAAAATAAAGAATGCGAAAGCGGAGTGATAAATAGAGCATAAATAAAGAAATATGAAACATGGAAGAACATGATTTTTACGTGGAACCCTACTCCTTAAGAGCGGGATGAAACCACGGGAGAACGTCTTAGAGGGCTGATAGTCTATTGCTTTTCTCATCTCAATACAAGGGGTGTAGGTGTCTATATATAGCCCCCCACAAAGTCTCCACATCTCCAAACTGGAAGATGTGGGACTAAACTCTGGATGGGATAAATGGATCCTGGAGAGATCCATTTACCCAACTACAATATAAAAAACGCATAACCAAACACTCCAACACTCCCCCTCAAGCTGGAGCATGCAATGCTCAGCTTGGAAAAATAGAAAGAAAACTCAACTCATGCTACCACTACAGACAATATCAACTCAACGCGTACAACTGTCGGTTGCTGTCGAGGACGTTGCTTATTGTTGGGAAAAATAGGAGCAATGTTTATTCCACCAGCCCTAGGCTCTCTTATATAGGAGAGTAGCCTATGGGTAAGTTACATAAAACATACGACAGAAAAGAAAAATAACAGAAAGATACAATGGAAACTACTATATGTTTACACTCCCCCTCAAGATGGAGCATAGATATCAATCATACTCAGCTTGGACGTACACTTCTGGAATGGGTCTCGTAGTAATGCCTTGGTGAATATATCTGCAGTTTGATTTCCTGAAGTAACATGAGATGTAGCAATGAATCCCTTCTGAATCATGTCACGTATGAAGTGACAGTCCACCTCAATGTGCTTGGTTCGCTCATGGAATGCTGGATTGTTTGCAATGAACAAGGTTGCCTGATTGTCACATTCTAAGGTCATAGGAAGTGGTACGTCTATACATAGATCTGTAAGCACAACCTTTACCCACATCATTTCTGTGCTAGCCTGGACCATAGCCCTATATTCAGATTCAACACTACACCTGGCTACCACCATTTGTTTCTTGCTTCTCCATGAGATTAGAGAATCTCCAACGTAAACTGCAAACCCAGAGGTGGACTTCCTGTCCTTGGGACAACCTGCATAGTCTGCATCTGCACATGCTGAGATAGAGATCCCCTTGCCTTTCTTGAATAGCAAACCTGCACCTGGAGATGATTTGAGATACCTGAGTATCATATGTATAGCATCCATATGAACTTGATGTGGTTGCTCCATGAACTGCCTCACACGACTCACTGCAAAGGATATATCGGGCCTAGTGATCATGACATACAACAATTTGCCTACAAGTTCTCTGTATCTTCTTCTGTCCGCCTCCTCTGTGTCATCATCATATAGCTTCATGCTAGGGTCCATTGGTGTTATAGCAGGCCGGCACCCAAGCATACCTGTTTCACTCAACAGGTCCGTAACATATTTTCTCTGCGACATTACTAGCCCATACAGATTTCTGGCAAATTCCAGCCCCAGAAAGTATCTAAGGACTCCAAGGTCCTTAGTGACAAATTCGCTACTCAGCTTTTCTTTTGCCTTCTTTATTCCTTGTTCATCATCTCCTGTAATCAAGATGTCATCTACATAAACCATGATTGCAATAATACCTCTTGAAGTCTTCTGTACAAACAAGGAATGATCAGCATTAGAGCGTTTGTATCCTTGTTTTTCAAAGAGGTCTGAGAGCTTCTGAAACCATGCTCTGGGGCTCTGTTTAAGGCCATAGATAGCCTTATGAAGTCTGCACACCTTAGAACACTCCCCCTCAACAGCAAAACCGGGTGGCTGTTGCATGTAGACTTCCTCCTGTAAGTCTCCATATAAGAACGCATTCTTCACATCCAACTGATATAGCGGCCACTCTCGAGTAACTGCCACTGATAGCAAGATCCGTAGGGTAGAATGACGGGCTACTGGCGAGAACGTATCAAGATAATCCACCTCGTATGTCTGTGTAAAGCCACGAGCAACAAGGCGAGCCTTGTATCTGTCAATACTGCCATCTGCATTCTGCTTGACTGTAAATACCCAGTTGCAACTCACTGGGGACACATCTGCAGGTATAGGAACTAGACTCCAAGTTCCCCTAGATTGAAGTGCTGCCATTTCTTCCTCCATTGCTAGACGCCATCTACTATCCTTCAGAGCGTCTTGATAATTCCGTGGAATATCTACAGCAGACAAGGCAACCACAAAGTCCCTGAAATCCCCAGATAGTCGTTCATATGACACAGAAGCTGCTAAAGGATATGTGGCGCAGCTTCTCTTCAATTTGCATATAGCAATAGGAACATCTAAATCGGTTGTGTCCTCATCTGGACTCTGCAACATATCCTGCTCAGAAACATCAGTAGATCCATCAAGAGTAATATCTTCAGTACATACCTTAGGCGAGCTAGGTGATGAGTCATGACCATGAGCTGGAGTAGGCCTGCGGGTATAATGAAATGGTAGTGGTGAAACAAGAATGGAGCTAGGAGGTGCGGATGATGGTAAAGGAGCTGGTGGTGGTGGTGGTGATATTGGTGGTGGTGGTGTCATATAGATGGCATCGGTAGTAACTGGAGGTAGCTGCTGATCACCTGAGGATGAAAAATACATTACGGATTCAAAAAATGTAACATCTGCACTAACAATATACTGCCTGCGCAATGGATCAAAACACTTGTACCCCTTTTGAGTTCTGGAGTACCCAACAAACACACACTTGACAGCCCTAGAAGAGAGCTTGTCAGTACCGGGAGACAACTGGTGGACAAAGGCAACCGAACCAAACACACAAGGAGTAAGGGAAAACAGATCCTTACCAGGAAAGATAAGGGAGAAAGGAATCTGTTCACCTAGAACAGAGGACGGCTTACGATTAATTAGATAGCATGCTGTGAGAACCGCGTCACCTCAGTAAGAATAAGGAGCATGACTCTGTATAAGAAGTGACCTTGTGACATCTAGTAGGTGGCGATGTTTCCTCTCAGCGATCCCATTTTGTTGAGAGGTATAAACACAGGATGTCTGATGAATAATCCCTTGGGATGAGTAGTAATTGGCTAGAACATGAGTACACAATTCCAGGGAATTATCACTTCTCACAATTTTAACAGATGTGGAGAAAACATTACGAATCTCATTAAGAAAATGGATAATAATATTCCCTGCTTCAGACTTATTTTTCAACAAAAATACCCATGACACACGAGAGAAGTCATCCACAATAACTATATAAAATCTGTCCCTGATGATCAGGTGCACGACTCGGACCCCATATATCAATATGAAATAACTCAAACTTGGAGGTACTACTCCGATTCGGACGACTGGGAAAGGTAGACCGGTGATGCTTTCCCAACTGACAAGCCTCACATTGGATGGATGTATGAGGCAGACCCTGGGGTAACACACGACGCAACTTCTGAAGCGGTAGATGTCCAAAGCGCATATGCCACAACAGAGGAGATACGGTTCCAGTATGTAGGGATGAGGTTCCAGCAAAAGGAGTCTAATTGAGGCGATAGAGGCCTCCTTGCTCATAGCCACGACCAATCACGTTGCCCGTAAGGATGTCCTGAAAAATAAGAGAAGATGGATCAAAAATTGCCCGACATTGTAAATCCTTTGTAATCTGACTGATTGATAATAAATTCATTGAAAAATCAGGCGCATATAACACATTCTTGAGCTGCATAGAAGATGTCAGTCTAATCTCCCCCTGACCAGTAATTGGGGAATGTGTACCATTGGCAATGACCACTGTTCGTCCTGGAGGAATCTGAGAATATCCTGTAAGTAAATTCTGATCGCCACATAGATGATGTGTAGCTCCCGAGTCCATAATCCAAGGTAAAGTATCTGAACTACTACTGGTAAATGCAAGTATGCTACCTGATGCACTGGTAGACGCAGAGGCAGATGCAACAGCATCAAATTGACTCTCAGTGGTAGGTGCTGGGCCAGATGGGGGAATAATGCCCCTTAGACGGGCAACTAGATCATCGAACCGTTGATTCAAAGTGGCAGCAGATGGAGGCTCTATCTGCTCAGCGACTCGAGCAGATGCAGGAAATCCATGCTTAGAGTTGCATGTGTCTTCATTGTGTCCAACGCGATGGCAGTAGGTACATGTTGGCCGAGTGTGGCCTCTGCCACGAGGTCCACGTCCACGACTCTGATGATGAAATCCATGGCCCCTGTTGGCGGCCATGGCTGAAGCATTCTGATTTGTGGCCGTAGAAGGGACGGTGATGCGGCTCAGTCTGTGAAAGGCTTCCTCCATGGGAGGAATAATAGAATCGGCCAGGATCTGGGATCGTGCTGCCTCATACTCTGGATCAAGTGCAGTAAGGAAAACGCCCACCATAGTCGCATTCCGGTAGGTCTTCTGTTGCTCTGGCATGGCTGTCAGGGGCATGAAGCTGTATAGCTTCTCGAACATCCCTCGCAAGGATGTGTAAAGTGAATGTAGAGGGCGACCATTCTGCTTTATAGTGAATATATCATGCTGAAGCTGCAGAATCTTTGTCTCATTCTTCCCTTGAGAGTATGTGGCCGCCAGAATATCCCACATGTCTTTGGCTGTGGGCTGATGGAGAATATCATTGGCCATCTCGAATGCCAAAGTTCCAGATAACCAGACTTTGGCGTATGCATCATCGGCCTCCCATGAGGCATTGTCTCCAGTCTTCTCAGCAGGCTCTTCTTCGGTAAGAATGTGCTTCTTACCAGTTGACTTCATCATACTCATGAACTGCATCGCCCACAGTTCATAGTTCGTACCGTCCATCTTTACGATAGGCGCTGGACCACGAAAGGCGCCAATAGATGGGATATCCGCCTTGCTTTCTGACATACTGGAAATCAAAGACTGGAGCGATTGACTGAAGATAAGATTCGTCTACACGGACATAGACGGGTTTAGTTGCATGTGTAGACTTCAAGCAACCAGACCCATTTAGTTGACGGTGTGCGCTCTAGAGGTGTGTAGGGTTGATTCAGGGGCACACACACATGCGCTTTCAGGGGCGCACACACGTGAGATGAGGCGCGCACAGAGCGCTGATATGCGTGCTGGAGGACACGAAGATGCGCGCTAAAGAGCGCACAAGGGCGCGCTGAAGCACGCTAGAGCGCGCTAGATGGCGCTAAGGGGCACACAGGTGCAAACGCAAGAGCGCGCAGACGCAAGCGCGAGGGCGCGCAGGTGCGAGCGCGAGGGCGCGCAGGCACGAGCCCGAGGGCGCGAGCGCGAGAGCACGAGGGCGCTGGCGCAGGAGCGCGCAACGCACGGGAGGTGCTCGCACGGAGGCACGGAGTAGGCGCCGGCGGCGGAGAGAGAGGCTTGCGGGTGGGGGGGTGGGGCTAGGTTAGGGTTTCAAGAACTCCGGTCTAGGACCGTCACTCTGATACCATGTTGGGAAAAATAGGAGCAATGTTTATTCCACCAGCCCTAGGCTCTCTTATATAGGAGAGTAGCCTATGGATAAGTTACATAAAGCATACGACAGAAAAGAAAAATAACAGAGAGATACAATGGAAACTAATATATGTTTACACTTATCATGTTGTGCAGGTGAGGAGGACGAACGGGCTGGAGTGTGAGTCAACTGAATCTCCTCATCGGAGAGCATGTGCTCTGTACTGCGCCTGTCAGAGTCTCTGCATCTGAATGTGTCTCTTCATCGGAGTACTCTGGCCCGCCACAACATGTGGACAACTGCTCCAGCTCCGAAAAGGGTTGAACTGAAAGGCCGTGGAGTGCAATCCTCGTCGGAGTCCACGGTCGTTGGAGAATGGAGTTTGAAGAAGTCTCCTCGTCGGAGAACTGGGACTCTCCCATCTAACACAGAGAATGATACTCTACTCTGGAGTCCCTATGAAACCACATGATAACCCTTGCCAACATGGCATAGGGAATAGTCCTCTACTCTGGAGTCCTTATGACTCACATGAAAACTCTGGTCAAAAAATAAGAATGATGGGGACCGTGATAGAAGATGGCAAAACATGTGCACATTTGAAAAGACTGCATACATGCGTGTGTCTAAAACTGAAGGCTCAGAAACATCTGACGTCGAGTCTGAATAATCTGAACTTGTAGAGTTTGGAAATCTGACTGGTCTGAATCTGATATATGTATCTGGAGAATTTGAATAGACTTGTGACTCTATACAATACTCCCCCTTTCTCCCAGACTGATCGGAATCACAAACATCGACCAAGTTGGGAGAAGACAACAATGATGGGGAATAACCTAATAAGTCGATATTATATTTTTTCAGCTTTCCTTGCAACATTTCTCCTGGCTATTTTTTGTAGTAGCCATCACATAAGCCGTTCATTTTTTTACGACTCTTCATTTTCTTTCTTCTCTCTTTTTTTAATTTGCGTACTGTTTTTTAATTTTACGCAACTTTTTCTCGAAAAATACAATTTTTTTCTTTTTCCCTCTCGGCCCAGTTGGGCCCAGTATTCTCTCTCTCTCTCTCTCTTTACAAAGCATGCATGTCAGACCCCTTCCTTTATTAGATAACAACCTGTTGGGCCTGCATTCTCCCCCTCATTTTTATACGATCACGCCCTATTTAGGGTTCCCCTCACGGGAACCCTTATTACCAAACACGAAACCCCCTCGATGGGAATCTGCCCCTACCGCCCTTCGAAGGGCAACTTCTGATACTGCCGCCGCCGTGGATGTGCATGCGTGTCGCGCGCCTCTTGATGAAGATGGCGTGCAACTATTGTCGTGAGGGGTTACTGGGACATGCGGAGGTCCTCCGCCTGGGCGATACGACGGCAATGGGGTTGCGGTTGGAGGGATCTCGCGCTGCCAACGCGTTATCGGGAGTAGCGATATGGAGTCACACTCGACTGTATCTCGCCTGGGCACGCGCCGATGGGAATAGGGCTCTGCATGCCGCCTGCGCCAAGGAGAGAGGATGGGCTATCGCTGCTCGCTTGTTGAAGGTGTGCGGGCATTGCCCGTGCCTCTATTCATGAAAGCGGTCTGTGCGGCCGCATATGCCTAAGCAGCCTCCATCCCACACCGATTATCTGAAGCCCCGCTTTATGCGCCATTTGTGCATATATGGCCTACATATGCAGGCTGTGCGGGCACACATGCGCTCCGTGCGCCCTCTTAAGGTCTAGTTGGGTAATCGAATCCAGATCTTAAGATCTGGATCTTGTATTATTTTGATTCTATATATTAAATCGGATTATGTAATATTATCTTTGATGATTTTGATATTTAGTTATACTATTTTGAACTCTACATGAAAATCATTTTTCTTAGATCTTCTGTTGGATCACATTTATTCATAAATTCAGTTTAGTTGTAGTCACTTTTGTAAATATTTATTTATTTATTAATAAAAAATGGAAAACCGCGTAGAACCGCATATGCCCCCGCATACCGCTTAATCGCTATTCAGTGACCTGTCCGAGCGCATACGCATACCGCTTTCCTGAACCTTGGCCTGTGCATGCCTGGTGGGTAGTGGCCATCGCGGGGTCGCCGCCTTGTCTTGAGAGGGTGTAGAGCCTTGGAGGGTATCGCTGCCTGAGGCTCCGCTTGGAGCTGTAGGGGCTGCGCGAGGCGCAGCTTGCGGGTGGGGCTGTCCCGCCTTCGAGGGCTTGTGAACATAGATTAGGTAGCGCCTGGAAAGGTGGTGGCCATCGCCAAGGGGAAGGAGCTCCGCCTCCTGGAACGTGATGCTGCATTGAGATGCAGCTGCAGTGGACGCCAAGCAACCGCCTTCCTGGGAGGGTTTCAACAACAAACCCCATAATGATGATTAGGGTTTAAAAAATAAACCCTATAATACTCGGACAGATCTTGAACAAATAATCTCCTCAAACAAATCTTTACCATCAAAATTAAATCTCGAACAGAAATAAGAACATAAAAAAACTCGAGAATCGAACCCGCTTTGATACCATGTTAGAAAATAAAGAATACGAAAATGGAATGATAAATAGAGGATAAATAAAGAAATATGAAACATGAAAGAACATGATTTTTATGTGGAACCCTACTCCCTAAGGAGGAGGATGAAACAATGGGAGAACGCCTCAGAGGGCTGATAGTCTATTGCTTTCCTCATCTGAATACAAGGGGTGAGGGGGTCTATATATAACCCCCACAAAGTCTCCACATCTCCAATCTAGTAGATGTGAGACTAAACTATGGATAAGGTAAATTGATCCCGGAGAGATCCATTTACCCATATACAATATAAAAGACGCATAACCAAATACTCCAACACACTATATAACTTGTAGAGGGTGATTTGCTTTATTCACTGGAGGTGATGTCGATATTTCATCATGCGATGCTATATGGTAGATTGTTCAGACTTTTGGATGAGTGATTGGTTCGATTAGGGGCACTATATGATTGGTTGCATAGGTTCTTCACATCAAAAGTCAACAAGGCCTCGAATGTCCTAGAGATTTGGTCTGATGATACACGAGCTCCTACCTGTCGCTCAGGTTTTTCTTAACAAAGGGTCCTTGCTGCCTTGCTGGTCTCGAGTCTACTTCTACTAGTGATTCATTAGCCTATACCTGGCATTTTTGCCTCGGTCATCTATCACTCTTGAAAAAGAGAAGAATTCTACATCAAATTCATGCATCCATGTACTTTTAGTATGAATCTTGTCAACTTGGAGATTATGATAGGAAATAGTTTCCAAGTCATTGTGGTTTTATTTCCTAGTCTATGTTTGAACTTGTGCATTCTGATATTTAGGAACCTAGTTAGGCTCTTGATCACATTCTAAACGCATGTTTTACCTTGTTGTTGATGATTTGCCTGTGTTCTTGGGTTTTCCTTATGACGTCAAAAGTCAAAGTGGGCACTATTGTGTATAACTTTTGGTTGGAATGAAAATCCCTCGGGTCTATGTCAAAACTATTCATACTAAAAATGTACTTGATTTTTACAATAACTTCTTAAGCTCCATTTTAGTTGTGCATGGAATCTTCCCCCAATCATCATGCCCTTTTATATCCCAAGAGAATAGCATAGTTGAAGGTAAGGACCGTCATATCCTTGATGTTGCTCAAAACTTACTAGTTCAAAGTGCTACTGTGCTTACTTTTGGGGGATATGTTACCGTCATTGCTACATGCCTGATAAATCACGCGGCTTCCACAATTTCAGAGGAGTAGATGCCATATTTTCAGCTCTTGTCTGATGAAAATTTGTTTCATATTCTGCTTAAGGTCGTTGGGCGTACATCTTTTTTCCATATTTATTTCGTTGATCGCGATCAACTTGTTCCTTGTGCAAGTATCTCTTTGTAAGCTATTCCAGTACTCGGATGAGGTACATGTGTTATGTTCTAGTCCACCTTGGGCCTATGTGAGTGTTAATGCGATTTTGAATCTGTACCGTATTATTCTACTTCTAGCTTTCATGTGGTCTCTCCTGATGTCAATGAGACTGCATATCTTCCTCTGCCATCTCCCTTGAGTAGTGCTCTTCCCAACGTTCAACCTTTTAGGTTAATTTATTCTCGTTGGGTGTCACCCCTTATTGCCATACTAACACCTAATCCCAAGTTATATCAAGATAAGAACACTAACGAATTGTTGATTGAGGACACGGTTTATATATGTGTACAAGCTGCTGAGGATGATATTCATCATTCTAAATCATTTTGATTTCATGATAGCTCTTCAGAAAGGGAAATATGCATGCCATTACACCTTATCTCTAACTATGTCTTGACAAGCATACTATCTCCAATCCTCCAAGGTACAAGATCTTCTTGGCAGGAGCCTCAACTATTACCATCCCTTCTACTCATCGATAAATACTCTTATTTCCTAAATGGAATGCCACCATGCTGGAAGAAATTATTGTCCTTATGTCCCAAGGCACACATATATTGGTTAATCCTCCCAATGGTGCTATTGTTATTGGTAGTCGATGAGTGTTTACCACTAAGCATCTTCCAGATGGCTGTGGAAGGTACAAAACTTGACTTGTTGCCAAGGGTTTTACTCAACCATATGGGGTAGAGTACTTGGGGACCCTTTCTTCAGTTGCTCGTCTTACAACAATGGGTACTTTGATTTCTATCACGGAACAACTATCTCGGCCACTTCCGCCAACTAGACATGAAGAATGCCTTTCTTTATGGTGATTTGCTTGAAGAGGACCGACCATATGCAACAACCTCTTGGGTTCGAGACCAAAGGGAATTGTTAGAAGGTGTGTAAGCTCTACAAATCCATATATGATCTTTAACAAAATCCCAGAGCTTGGTTCCATAAACTATATGGTATTTTGTCGAGGATTGTCCTTTATCCCTCTACTGCAGATCATTCTCTATTTGTTTGGAAAATAGAAGACATCTGTAATGCTGGTATTTGTGGATGATATCGTCTTAACGGGTGATGGCACTTATGGTATATTGGACTCCAAAAAGTATCCTACAAAGCAATTCATCACAAAAGATGTAGGGGAACTTCACTACTTTTTGGAGCATTGAAGTTTTTAGGAATTATAGTGGTTTGATTTTTTTACAAAGAAAGTATGTTACATATGTTCTGCATGAGGGATGTTATGGGCGAAGCCATCATCTATTCATATAGACCCAAAAAAGCCCAATTATATGAAAATTCACGTGTATATGTTGATGGAAAAACTACACATATGCCTATAGGGAATTTATTATATGTCACCGTTACTTGCCCTGACATCTCCTTGGGGTTATCGAGCCGAGGCAGTTCATGGCTAAACCATGTCCAGTGTAGTGTGCACTAGGATGCATTATTGATGATCTTGAGATACTTGACGTCTGCTCCATGAAAAGGACTCTTGTTCACATCTCGCAAGTGTCTTGATGTTATTGCATATTTTAATGCTGTTTATGCAAAATGCCTTAATGCTAGAAAGCCTAAAGAAGTTTTTGTACCTATCTTTCGCATACTCAATAACATTCTCTTTGACGTCTTACTGTAACATTCAAAAGCTTACTCCTCGACATCTTGATCTATTTTTCTTAAAAAAAGTTTCTGTGGACGCTCACTCCGTTTTAGAATCAGATTATAGGGCATTGATCCAAACTACCATTGATAATGTGGATTAAGTCTTTATTTAAGGATCTACACCTATCATGTGTTGTGACAACTTTGCTGCTATGTTCATTGCAAATGATTATGCTTTCCATGAACACACCAAATACGTGGAAGTGGATCGTCGTTAGACGCCAGATATGATCTAACATGGAAATATCAAGACGGAGTGTGCCGCTTTACAAAAACAAACAATTGATGTGTTCACGAGGTCACTAAGCCATTCCCTTTTCATCAATTGCATCTCCAAGCTGAGCATGATAGACATCTATGCTCCAGCTTGAGGGGGAGTATTCGATTTGTTTTTGTTTTACTGTGTTTATCTTATACATTGAGGTCTTTTATGCAATTTTTTGTCTATAACCCTACCCTTCAGTACTATACAGGGAAGTGGCACCATCTCATTAATGACGTGAAATTTTTCTCCCGAAATTAGTAGTAATTCTTGAAACAGATATTAAACACAGTAAATTCTAAAGTCAAGAGAACAATCTTTAGACAAATATACAAGGCATCTTGAACATTATATTGTCCAGTAAATGACGACTGCGTCCCATTTGCTACAAGAATCGAGCATCCATACATGGCATCATGCACGAAAGAAAGCTCACCCTTTTTGTGATAAATGTGTCGTGATGCACTAGTGTCCTCAAGCCACTCATACATGTTAGATAATTCATGGCATGCGAGGTATTATGGAGATGTACCTAAATGATTAACGAAGGTTAAAATGTTTGGTTTTATTTGAAATCTACTAGGATTTATGGTCGAGTTATCTATTGATTCTGATTATGCGTCTGGATCAGATCATGGATCAGATCATGACTGTCTTCTCTAGAGATGACATGTAGAGATTTATTAGCGATGCTTAGACCTGGCCAAAGTACGTGCCGAGATGGTCGACAAGCTTCAATTCAAGGACCAAGCCTGGTTCATATTTTGGTTGGGTCAGGTTAGATCGGCTTGGCCTATGGGTCAACTATAATTATTTTTGCCTCGACGGGTTCGAAAGAAAGTGGACATGTACTGAAAGGATGCTTGTACAACTGATAAATTTACACATACTGACCTTGGCAATTGAATACATTGAAATTGATTTTGCCAACCTGCATGTTTGCCCTGTGACAACTAGCGATGGCATAAGCTATACCGAGGTTCTTGCAGGGGCTCTGGCTACAACAACAACGTCAGAGGGCCTGAAGGAACACTAGTAGATGCAACGTCAAAATTCACTATCTCTGTGAAAAGGGAAAAGAATAGATGCATTTCATTGTGACCCTAGGGCTCTCTTATATAGGAGAAAATCCCTACGAGAAACTTACATATAGTAGATGGAGATTTACAAAATATAAGATTATAAATAAAGAACAAATACAAATATCTATCTCAACTCTTCCCATCAAAGTGGAGCATATATATCTATCATGTTCAGCTTATAACAACAACGATGAAATGGGTCTCTAGCAAGTACTTTGGTGAACATATCTACAGTCTGATCTCCTGAAGGAACTTGAGAAGTGGAAATAAATCCCTTCTGATTCATATCTCAACAGTAGTGCCAATCTACCTCGATGTGCTTGGTTCTTGTATGAAAGGCTGGATTATTGGCTACGAAAAGGATGACCTGATTATTACATTGGAGGTGCATGTAAAGTGGCACCTCAATAGTTAGGTCAGTCGGGACGGATCTGATCCACATCATCTATGTGCTACCTTGTGCCATGGCTCTATATTCTGATTCAACACTAGATCTAGCAACAACCATTTGTTTCTTACTCTTTCATGAAACAAGTGAACTCCCTACAAAGATAACGAAGCTTGAGGTAGACTTCCTATCTTTGAGGCATCCTGCATAATTTGCATCAACACATGCTGTAACTGTAAGGGACGTGTCTCTATTGAACAGGAGTCTTGCACCTTGAGAAGTCTTCAGATATTTAAATATCATGCGTACACCATCCATATATACCTGCTTGGGTTGCTCCATAAACTGACTAACTCTGCTCACTACGAAGGATATATCAGGTCTAGTAATAGTGACATATAGAAGCTTCTTCACAAGCTTTCTATATCGTCTCTTATCAACCTCCTCAGTGTCATCATCATAGAGTTTAACATTCGGCTCCATAGAAGTAGTAGCAGGCCTACATCATGTCATGCTCGTCTCAACTAGGAGATCAACAACAAATTTCCTTTGCATCATCACTATGCCACGTTGGTTCCTTGCAAATTCAATGCCAAGAAAGTAACGAAGATTGCCAAGGTCCTTGGTCACAAATTGTTGTCCAAGGACATTCCTAGCTACTTGAATACCCTGTTAGTCATCTCCTGTAACATTGGTGTCATCTACATAAACCAAAATAGCGACAATACCTCTTTGGGATCTCTGAACAAAAAGAGAGTGATATGCAGTCGATCTGACAAATCCATGCTGCATGTAGACTTCCTTCTGCAAGTCACCATACATGAAAGCATTCTTGACATCTAGCTGAAAGATAGGCCAATCACGTACCACAACAACAGAAATAAGAATCTTCAGCGTAGAGTGTCGAGCTACGAGAGAAAACATATCTTGATAGTCTACCCCATATGTCTGGATGAACCCACGAGCAACAAGCCTTGCCTTGTATCTATTCCACACTACCATCGACACGATGTTTCACCGTAAATATCCACTTGCTCCCTACAACAGATACACCATGTGGAGCAGGAACAACACTCCACGTGCCACGAGACTATAATGTAGCCATCTCTTCCTCCATAGCAAGGTGCCACTGACTAATATGTAATGCCTCATGATATGTCCTTGGTATGCCCACGACAGATAGTCGAACAACAAACCTCTGAAACTCCTCTGAGAGACATGCAAGAGAAACATGAGAAGCAAGAAGGTATGTAGCATATATGTTGGGAAACGTGAATGAGTTGTTTATTCCATAGCCCTAGGCTCTCTTATATAGGAGAGTAGCCTATGGGTAAATTACATAAAGGAAATAACAAGAAACTAAAAATAGCAAAGAGATACAATAACTCAAAGTGTGTCAACACTCCCCCTCAAGATGGAGCATAGATGTCAATCATGCTCAGCTTGGAAGCACACTTCTGAAATGGGCCACGTGATAATGCCTTGGTAAATATATCTGCAGTCTGGTTCTCTGAAGTAACATGGGATGTGGTAATGAATCCTTTCTGGATCATATCACGTATGAAGTGACAATCCACTTCAATATGCTTGGTCCGCTCATGGAATGCAGGATTATTAGCAATGAACAAAGCAGCCTGATTATCACACTCCAAGCTCATAGGAAGTGGTATATCTAAACATAAATCTGTCAGCACCGCTTTCACCCACATCATCTCTGTAGTAGCCTGGGCCATAGCCCTATATTCGGATTCAGCACTGGATCTAGCTACCACAGTTTGCTTCTTGCTCCTCCATGAGACTAGGGCATCTCCAATATAGACAGCGTACCCTGAGGTGGACTTCCTATCCTTAGGACATCCTGCATAGTCTGCATCTGCGCATGCAGAGACACAAATCCCCTTTCCTTTCTTGAATAGCATACCTTTACCTGGAGAAGATTTTAGGTATCTAAGTATCATGTGTATTGCATCCATATGCACCTGGCGTGGCTGCTCCATGAACTGGCTCACACGGCTCACTGCAAATAATATATCTGGCCTAGTGATCGTGACATATAGCAGTTTGCCTACCAGTTCTCTGTATCTTCTCCTGTCAACCTCCTCTGTGTCATCATCATACATCTTCATGCTAGGGTCCATTGGTGTCGTAGCAGGTCGACACCCTAGCATACCTGTCTCACTTAGTAGATCTGTGACATACTTCCTTTGTGACATGACTAATCCATACGGATTTCTGGCAAACTCCAGCCCCAGAAAATATCTAAGGACTCCCAGGTCCTTGATGACAAACTCGGTCCCTAGCCTTTCCTTTGCCTGCTTAATGCCCTGGTCATCATCACCTGTAATCAAGATATCGTCAACATAAACCATGATTACAACAATACCTCTTGCCGTTTTCTGTACAAACAAGGAATGATCAGCATTTGAGCGTTTGTATCCTTGTTTCTCAAAGAGGTCTGACAGCTTCTGGAACCAAGCTCTGGGGCTCTGCTTAAGGCCATAGATAGCCTTATGTAATCTGCAAACCTTGGAACACTCCCCCTCAACAGCAAAACCTGGTGGCTGTTGCATGTAGACCTCTTCCTGCAGGTCGCCATACAGAAAAGCATTCTTTACATCCAGTTGATAGAGTGGCCAGTCTTTAGTGACTGCAACAGATAAGAGGATCCGCAGAGTGGAATGACGAGCCACCGGGGAGAACGTGTCAAGGTAATCCACCCCATATGTCTGTGTGAATCCCCTTGCAACTAGGCGTGCCTTGTACCTGTCAATGGAGCCATCTGCATTATGTTTCACTGTAAACACCCACTTGCAACTCACCGGGTTGACATCTGGAGGTATAGTGACCAAGCTCCATGTTCCTCTGGACTGAAGTGCCGCCATCTCTTCCTCCATAGCTAGCCGCCATCGAGAATCCTGCAAGGCCTCATGGTGATTCCTTGGAATATCCGTAGCTGAAAGTGCCAAAGCAAACGTCCTGAATGGTCCAGATAGCCTCTCAAACGACACCACTGCTGAAACTGGATACTGGACACAGCTTCTTTTCGACTTGCGTAGAGCGATTGGAACATTTAGATCCTCTGTGGTATCACCATGCTCCTGTGATGCATCCTGCTGAGAAATGTCGTCAGATTCATCAACATTAATATTTTCATTACATACCATAGGCGAGCTAGTTGACTGGTCAGGACCATGAGCTTGATTCGGCCTCCGGGTGTAATGGAATGGTAATGGAGGTACTATTGATGGCGGCGGTGGTGGTGGTGGTGGTTGAGATGTTGGTGGCGGTTGTGATGTTGGTGGTGCCATGAATACAATATCAGGGGATATAGATGGTGGCTGCATGTTCCCAGAGTCTGAGAAATACATGATGGATTCAAAGAATGTAACATCTGCACTGATCATATACCGCCGACGCAGAGGGTCAAAACACTTGTACCCCTTTTGAGTTCTGGAGTACCCCACAAAGACACACTTGACAGCCCTAGGAGAGAGCTTGTCAGAACCGGGCGACAACTGATGGACAAATGCGACTGACCCAAACACACGAGGGGTAAGAGTGAACAGATCCTTGTCAGGATAAATAATTGAGAACGGAACCTGTTCATTCAAGACAGACGAGGGCATACGATTTATAAGATAACATGCAGTAAGGACTGCATCACCCCAGTAGGAATACGGAACATGACTCTGAATGAGAAGAGACCTTGTGACATCAAGAAGGTGACGGTGTTTTCTTTCTGCAACCCCATTTTGTTGGGAAGTATGGGCGCAGGATGTTTGGTGAATAATTCCTTTAGAGGAGTAGTAGTTGGCTAGATTATTGGTGCACAACTCTAAGGCATTGTCACTTCTCATAATTTTGACAGTTGTGGAAAAAACATTGTGAATCTCATTTAGAAAGTGAATAATAATATTTCCAGCTTCAGACTTATTTTTCATTAAAAATACCCATGATGCTCTAGAGAAATCATCCACAAAGACATTATAAAACCTGTGTCCCTGATGATCGGGAACACGACTTGGACCCCAGACGTCAACATGAAACAACTCAAATTTGGAGTTACTACTCCGACCCTGACTACTGGGAAACGATGACCTGTGATGTTTTCCCAATTGACACGCCTCACACTGGATAGGTGTGTGAGAAAGAGTATAAGGTAAGACAAGACGCAACTTCTGAAGCGGTAGATGACCAAAACGCAGATGCCACAGGAGAGAAGATACTTGTCCAGCGGGTGAAGAGGTGATTCCAGCAAATGGGGTCTGGTTCAGACGATATAGGCCTCCTTGCTCATAGCCATGACCAATCACGTTGCCCGTACGGATGTCCTGAAAAATCAAAGAAGATGAATAAAAAATAGCTCGACATTGGAGATCCTTCGTAATCTGGCTGATTGACAATAGATTCATAGAAAAGTGCGGTGCATGTAAAACGTTCTTGAGCTGCATAGATGATGTCAATCTAATCTCCCCCTGACCCGTGATGGGGGAGTGTGTGCCATTGGCAATCACTACTGTCCGTCCTGGAGGAATCTGAGTATATCCTGAAAGTAGACTCTGGTCGCCGCATAGATGATGTGTAGCACCTGAGTCCATGATCCATGGCAATATATCCGATCTACTACTGTGAAGTGCAAGTGTACTACCTGAAGTACTCGTAGAGGTAGAAGCAGAAGCAGCAACATCAGTATGACTCTCTGTCGACGGTGCTGGGCCAGATGGTGGGATAATGCCCCTGAGACGGGCAACCAGATCATCAAATCGTTGATCCAGTGCAGATGCAGACGGGGGCTCTATCTGCTCAGCGGCTCGTGCAGATGCAGGAAAACCATGCTTTGAGTAGCATGTGTCTTCAGTATGGCCGACTCTGTGACAATATGAGCACGTTGGCCTAGTGCGGCCACCCCTTCCACGGGGAATACGTCCACGGCCCTGGTAATGAGAACCACGGCCCCTGTTGGCTGCCATGGCTGAGGGATTCTGACTAGTGGCTGCAGAAGGTACAGTGATCCTACTCAATCTATGAAAAGCCTCCTCCATGGGAGGAATAGTTGAGTCCGCCAAAATCTGTGAACGTGCAGCCTCATACTCTGGGTCGAGTGCAGCGAGAAACACACCCACCATCGTTGCGTTCCTGTATGTCTTTTGCTGTTCTGGCGTGGCGGTAAGAGGCATGAAGCTATGAAGCTTCTCAAACATTCCTCTCAAAGATGTATAGAGAGAATGTAACGGGCGACCATTCTGCTTTATCGTGAATATATCATGTTGTAGTTGCAGAATCTTCGTCTCATTCTTCGCCTGAGAATATGTCGCTGCCAGGATATCCCACATGTCTTTGGCTGTGGGTTGATGTAGAATGTCATTGGCGATTTCAATAGCCAATGTGCCAGACAGCCACACCTTGGCATATGCGTCATCTGCCTCCCATGAGGCATGAACTCCAGTCTTCTCTGCAGGCTCGGGCTCTGTGAGAATATGCTTCTTGCCCGTGGACTTCATCATACTCATGAACTGCATTGCCCACAATTCATAGTTCGTACCATCCATCTTGACGATGGGCGCTGGACCACGAAATACGCCCATAGATGGGATATCAGCCTTGCTTTCTGACATACTGGAGATGGAAGACTGGAGTGACCGAGAGATAACAATCTTTGTCTACAATGACATAGACGGGATTAGTTGCTTGTGTAGACGTCAAGCAACTATCCCCATGGATTTATGCGCGCTACGATCCGCACACGCACAGGTTTCGATTGTAGAAACCCTAGCACACGCTTGAGATGGTGCCCTAGCGCACGCTATGCGCACAGCACAGGAGGCGCTATGCGCTGGAGATGGTGCCGCACAGGAGGCGCACTAGGCCGCACAGCAGGAAGCGCAAGGTGCACTTGAGGCGCACAACAGGATGCACGGGAAGAGGCGCAAGGTGCACTGGAAGGTGCACGTGATGTGCGCTTTGTAGCGCAGCGATCGGCGAGTAGCGCGAGAGGCGCTAGGCGATTGGCTCCAGCGATCGGCGAGAGGTGAGAGGCGATCGGCGAGAGGCGCTAGGTGAGAGGTTCCAGCGCGCGATCGATGAGAGGCGATAGGCGATCGGCGAGAAGCGCTAGAGGAGCGCTGGGCGATTGGCGAGGGCGCTGGGCGATCGGCGATAGGAGATCGGAGCTGCGCCTATGAGCGATCGGAGGGGAGTGATCGCCGGGAGAGAGAGAGAGAGAAGAGAGGCCGGCGGGTGGGGCGGGTTAGGGTTAGGGTTTCGAGAACTCCGGTCTAGGACCGTCGCTCTGATACCATGTTGGGAAACGCGAATGAGTTGTTTATTCCATAGCCCTAGGCTCTCTTATATAGGAGAGTAGCCTATGGGTAAATTACATAAAGGAAATAACAAGAAACTAAAAATAGCAAAGAGATACAATAACTCAAAGTGTGTCAACAATATAAACACCTATGCTTCTGTAAAGCAATGGGTACATCCAAGGTTTTAAATCTTGATTTCGATTTCATTTCGATATGGCGAAAAAATGAAATAATTTTGAAATTTCATCAAAATTTCAATGAAATTTCGCCAATTCCGACCTAGATTTGTGAAGGAATGGTCCATATCGAGATTTCGATTCCGATTTCGGTGGAGTGTCAAAATTGAAATTTCAGCGAAATTTTACTGAAATTTCATGAAATTTGAAACAGTGGGTACGTCAAGGTCCTCAGCGTCCTCATTGACCGATATAGGAACATTTGTGGCCACCTGTTCATCTTGCTGTAAATGCAAATCACCAGTGCCATCAGTAGAAACCAAGTGCTCAAAACATGCCTACGACGTGCTGGATGTTGGATGTGGCTCATGAGCACGAGGTCAGCGTATGTAAACCTGCGACAAAAAGATGGAGGATGCTAGTGGAGGTGGTGGAGGAGGTGGTTGTGATGAAGGTGGTGGTGAAGGTGGTGGCGATGGAGAGAGTGGTGTAGTAGTTATCGACGTGGTAGACAAAATCGGAGATAAATGCATATATACCACTTTTCCAAAATCCGAAGGAATCAACCTTTCGCTTGTAGAGAGAAAAACATAATATACTCAAAGAAAATGACATCCAGACTAACATAATACTTTCTTCGAATATGATCAAAATATTGGTATCCCTTTTCAGTCCTGGAATAACCCACGCAACACATTTGACAACTCTAGGAGAGTGCTTGTGATGATCAGAAGACGTATGATGAACAAAGGCAACTGACCCAAACACACGAGTAAGGGAGAAAAGATCCTTCTCGAGAAACACACTCAAGAACGGAATCTTCTCTTCCAACACAGACGAGGGCATACGATTCACCAGGTAGCAAACAGTTAGAATCACATATCTCTAATAGGAATGAGGAGGATGACTCTGAATTAAGAGGGTTCTAGTGATATTCAAAAGGTGACGATGTTTGCGGTCAACCACCATATTTTATTGGGATGCATACACACATTAAGCTTGATGTACAATACAAAGGGCCCGTTCGGTAGGAGAATAAGCAGGAATAAGGATGGGGAATAAGGGGAATAAGGGTCTATTCTCCGTTCGGCTGGAGGATAAGAATAAGGAGAATAAGGTGAAATAAAGGTAGGTAAGGTGTGATAAAGATATGAATAAGAGTGAAATAAGATGAAATAATGGGGAATAGTCGTACCACGGGGAAGCGTGTTGGGGGCTTATTCCCCTTATTCCATTCCTCCTTATCCTCCAAACGAACACCCCCAAAGAGTTTTGAAGAACTGTGAGAGATGTAAGCTACAAGATTCTAATGCATTGTTAGAACAAATATATCTGACATTTGCAGAAAAAATATTCTTTATTTCATTAACAAAAGACTGAATAACAAGACCAACAATGGACTTATTTTTGAGTAGAAATACCTAAGACAATCTGGAAAAATCATCAACATCAACAAGACAAAATCCGTATCCCTATGGTCTGGGACATGACTCGGACCCCAAATATTAAGATGGATCAACTCATTTTTTTAAATCATAAACTGGGGAAATACGCGACGGTGTCCGTCCCATATCATTAATGAAATTAAACAGAGACTACAACCCTAGAAAGTTACAAAAGCCAAGACTAGATAACATTCTTGGATTGGATATAGACATTTTCACGGTAGAACCTTTGACTCGAAAAAAAAAGAGCGTTTCTAGCAAGCTATATGGACTGCATGATTGCCAGGGGCACAAGTGAAACCTTCCTCGGACGCTGTCGATCTGACAACAAGAAGCCCAAAAAGATGCAAGGTTTCAAACACAAACCTAGCTCAAGTCGGAGTCGCCCCAAAAAGGCGACGTGCATGGGCATCAGAAGAAAAGGTGTTCCATCGATTCAATCAAACTTCTACAAAGAGTGCAACTGTCCGAGACTACCCCAAAAGGTCTTGCACATCGATCTCTCGTCATTATTCTCTTTCGCCTAAGAAGCCACTGAAAGAAACCAATCTTTTCAGGGAGCCCATATGTCCATATAAAGCGGTGATCTCTAACCAGGTCGTCCATTCTCGAAGGAGGTCTACATATCGCCCCATAGGCCTTCCTGACGGAGAAGGAACCTCCTCTCCGTACCCAGTGCTCACGCCCTTCAGAGGGCTCCCCATAAAGTTGCAAATAATCAAGTAAAAGAAGGAATTCTTCGAGATGCTGATAAAATAAGTTCGCAGAAAATAAGGGCATCCAATTACCATCACTCCAACAGTCAGCAACCTTCTCCTCACGATCCGCCTCCAACGCAAATAGGCGCGGGAAACGACAACAAATCAGACCCTCTCCAGTCCAATCATCCGCCCAGAAGGCAAAGGACTCACCGTTTCCCAGGATGGGGCAGAAAAGATCGCGGAAGTGCGACAAAACCTTCCCAATCCTCTGCCAGAATGCAGATGCCTGCACACCCAGAGGTGTAATTTGCAGTGATGGGCGAGAGATGGTGTAGATGCGCCTGACGAGCGTATAATAGATATCTTCATCTCTCCCCCAAAGCCTGCTCACCCACTTCAAAAGCAAAGCCTCATTCATCGTGTCCAGACGCTTGACTCTAAGACCTCAATCCGACTTCGCAAGAGTGACAGACTCCCAATCCACGAGGTACATCCCAATATCCTTCAGACCAGGCTTGTTCCATAAGAATCTGCGCATAAGCCTTTCGAGATGCTTCCTGATCCCAGCATGCATAAGGCGAGAAGATATTGAGAAGACTGTAATTGCAGAAAGAACTGCCTTCACCAACACCGGATGACCACCTTTAGAGAGGATAGATGCCTTCCAACCTGGAAGCTTCCTCTTTAGCTTATCAACCACCGGTAACCAATTTGTCATCTTGATTCTACTAGACATCAGGGGAAGCCCCAAATAAGATAGGGAGAAAACCCACCTCCATGCCCAGCTTGATGCTACAAAGCTGCACCTCCTCCTTCGAGGGCGCAAAAGGGATCACCGTGGACTTCCCATGATTTAAAGCCAGACCAGACATTTCTCCAAAAATTTCTAGAGTGTCTGCCATACCATTGGCCTCCTCCTTCCCTCTCTCAATGAGGAAAATTGTGTCATCAACATACTGAAGAAGCGGGACAACTAAACCATCAAGCGAGAAGCCTTTCGTGATCCCAGATCCTTGGACCAGTTAACCATCCACGCTAGAACATATGAAGCGATGACAAAAAGCAACGGTGCAAGAGGGCATCCCTGCCTGACGCCCCTTTGAGGCTGGAAGAAACCGCCCTCCGGACGATCATTCACGAGGACCGCAATAGACGCTGTGGTGATGCTACACTTCATCCAAGACACCCAAATCTTCGGAAAACCCCTTCCGTGTAAGGATGACCACAGAAATCGCTAGTCCAACTTGTTATAAGCTTTAGCAAAGTCCACTTTCCAAAGCAGAGCCTTCGTCTTTCTTCTCTTCCAATCCGCAATGAGCTCTGAGGCCATGACCAAGCTGTCCGAAATCTGTCTCCTCGGAATAAAAGCCGAATGAAAAAGGGAGATAATGACTACTACGACCCTGACGACTTTGAAAAGCAGATAAGCGGTTCTTCCCAAGCTGGTAAGCCTCACCCGGGAGGGTAGAGCGAGGAGAAATCTAAGGAATGACATGACACAGCTTCTGCAGATTAAAGTGACCAAACCAGAGATCTTACACATAAGGGGAGACTGATCTAGTGCGAATGGTCGAAGCGCACACATATGGGGACTGGACCAGACTATAGAGTCCTCCTTGCTCACGACCAGATCCAATCACCCTGCTTGTAAGAATGTCCTGAGACACAAGAGAAGACGGATCAAATATGACATGAAAATGTAAGTCTTTGGTGATTTGATTCATATACAATAAATTCATTGCTGAAGTCAACTACCCCTCTCCAGTAATGGGTGTGGGTCCCATCTGCTATAACTACAGGTCTGCTTGGCTGAATCGATCTATATGCACTAAACTGCCCTTTATCACCACATAGATGGTGTGAAGCTCCTGAATCCATAATCTATTCTGACAAATCTGCTCTGTAACATCTAGTAAAAACATAGACAGTACTTGATGTGCTTGCAGAGGCTGACACAACTACCTTTGAAGATCTTGAAGGAGCAGTAGACGACAAATGTGCAGGCATAATCTTTCTAAGTCGTGCCACAAGCTCATTGAACCTCTGATTAGATGCCGGAGGAGGAGCGTCGACTGGCTAAGTTTGCTCTACAACACGAGCTGAAGTAGGATATCCATGCTTGGAGTAGTATGTATCCTCTTAATAACCTAGTCTGTTGCAGTAGGTGCACGGTTTATGGGGTCGACTACCCCCTCCCTTGCCACGGGTACCATGCCCTCGGTACTGCGTAGAACTCCCTCTACCATGAGATAGAACCATAGCGGAGGAAGTTTGTAACTGTTGAGTAGCACCGTCAGGTGCTATAAGGATCGTACTCAATCTATGATATGCTTACTCCATTGGAGGTATAGTGGCGTCATTAATGATATGTAATCGAGTTGCATCATATTTATGATCAAGAGCTGCTAGAAAGACTCCAATTATCACCGAATCTCTGTAAGCCTTGAGCTGTTCTGACGAAGCAGTCAAGTGAATGAAACCATGTAGCTTCTCAAACACACCCCCTGAGAGATGTGTAAAGGGTATGAAGAGGACACCCGTTCTGCTTAGATGTGAAGATATCATGTGAGTAAGTAGCGACGATGATCTCCAACATCGCCTTTGCGGTGGGCTGACTCATAATATCATTGGCTATCTTCATGGATATTGTCCCGGACAGCTAGACACACGCATATGCGTCATCTGCCTCCCATGAGGCAACAACATCGGTCTTGTTGATTGGTTCGTCCTGCGTCAGAATGTGCTCCTTATCGTTACGCTGCTTTAGGATCATGAATTGCATAACTCGTAATTCGTAGTTAGTTCCATCCATCTTGACAATAGGTGCTGGACCTTCGAAGGTACTCGAGGATGGAACATCGACCTTAGAGTCAACCATGTTGTCTTACTTGATGACGATTGTTACGAAGATTGGGACTGTAGACAGGGATGCGCATATCTACACAGACATATGAGAAGATGATTGTGGGTGTAGACTCATGCTACAATCTCTTCTATCCGTTAGAAGCTTCTCCGAGTAATTAGGGTGGTTTAGATGATAAAAACCACTCTAAAAACCTCAAAATCAGACTGAACAATAAATAAAATCTCTCTTGGCAGCGATTTCGAAGTCTCAACGGATGATGATGGTGACCTCTAGGGCATCACGGAAGTCTAGGACGACTCCCGAGTGATTGAGGCCTCTTTTGGGTGGCCAGGGAAGCCGTTAGAAGATCCTCCGCGTAGCAACTGCAGCGAGGGCATCCACTACTCGACGGTGGCAGCGCGTCGTGCTGCTGTCACTGTGTGCAGCGGGTGGCGACTGCGGCTGTAGGCGGCTGCTGTTGCTGCTCGCAGTGTGCAGTGGTGACGACGATCGGGTTTAGGTGGGGAGGGTTTGGCTAGGGCAAGGTTGCAAAAGTCGGTAGTCGGTGCTCGGTCGGTTGGGTCACTGACTAAGGATTAATCAGCAATCGGACGACTAATCGGATTTAGTCGTACTTTAATCGACTTTGAATTTTATGATTATTTTAAATATATAACTCATTTTTATAGATATATTTACATATATTTTATCCATTTTTACACTACCATAACAAAATAAAAGAAGTAATTGGATTTAAATAAAACATTAAGCATATTATAATAAGTTTGCTTATAAAAAATGCAAAAGATTAAAAAAATATGGTATCTCCAAGCAAAAATTGGTCGATTGGTGAACCTAGTCGGAATTAGTCATTACTCGGTCGACCACCCCACTGACTAGACTAGTCGGACCTATTAGTCAGGCCAGTCGGACGACTTTTACAACACTGGGCTAGGGCACAGGCTCCGGTCTAGGACCGTCGCTCTGATACCATGTGGAAAGGGAAAAGAATAGATGCATTCCATAGTGACCCTATGGCTCTCTTATATAGGAGAAAAGCCCTACGGAAACTTACATAAAGTAGACGGAGGAATACTGAATATAAATAAAGAACAAATACAAATATCAATCTCAACAATCTCCCTCGGACATGAGAAAAGATTGTCGAATTTCTGATCAACAGAAGTGGCAGGAGGCTCTACTTGCTCGGTAACATGAGCAGAAGTGGGGTAACCATTCTTCAGGTAGCAGGTATCCTCAGAGTGGCCAGAAAGGTGGCAATAGATGCACTGTTGACGCGGTTATCCACTTCCTTCGCCATGAACACTTCTTCCAAACTATATTCCATAACATTGAAAAATGTTATTAGTATATATGCAAAAAAATGCTTAAAGGTCTTTTGTGAAACCCAATGCTGATACTGCAAAACATGATAATTTTGGTAAAGGAAGAGACATTTCTGTCAATAATGCCATCATGGGAAGGGGCAGGTAAGGTTGCCGAGTTCCTTATATTTTATTTTTATGGCGTAGATCAAGAAATTTCCTTTGCTGTGTCCCTCCTTGGTGAGGGCAATTTGACTAGGAAGGAGGTCATGCAAGAATGGAAGTGATTAGATTTGGGCATTCTGGTGCTGTGTAGTGGTCAACCTCTATGGTTTACTTGAATTTTCCTTGTTTTCTTCATTTGATCTTAAAGTCTGTCATAGAAGCATTGTAAATGTCGATTCTGGATCTCATTCAAGTGATCTCGTTCATCAGGTATATTGTCATTGCACCTGAGCACCATTTGTCATTATCTGCAGTTTCCAAGGAACAGATGGAAATAGTATGCTTACTTCCAAGTTTATTTCTGATGATTAGCTGCTTTATATTGTCAAATTTCCTTAAAGTGCATCGTGATGCAGGTAAAGGAATATATAATACTAGCTTCCAGAAAAAGTGAACTTGAAAGAACCGATCTTCAGAAGGAAAAAACCGGGGTATTCAGTGGTTCATATGCCATAAATCCAGCAACTGGCGAATCTATTCCGTTATGGATAGCAGATTATGTTTTGGGAAGGTTCATCTATGGTTTTATGTATTTACTGTGCTGTTTGTTTGAGTGTTATGATTTACTAATGTAATATCTGAAAGGGGATTCATGCTTCGGCACTGTGGTTTTATGGGCTACGTACAGTACTCTAGTCTTATATTTAACCAGTTCATATCAGATGTTTTTTTGGGTTTTTTTGCATACCATACATGACATTCTTTAGTACCCTAGTCTTTCTATTGCACAATAAAACAACAACAAAGCCTCTTCCCACAATTAAGTGGGGGGTCGGTTACATGCCTCCATTCAGATCTATTTTGGACTTTCTCGGGATTAAATCGAAGAAATCAAGATCCCTTTGACTAGTCTCATTCCAACACTTTTTGGGTCTTCCCCTCTTTTAACCAGCTCAACATCTCAAATTTCGCATCTTCTAATTGATGCATCAACCGACCACCTTTGCAAATGACCAAACCATCTTAAGTGGTTTTCTCTCATCTTATCTGCTATCGGAGCTACATCGGCTTTTTTTCTTGTCGCGTCCTTCCGAATCCGATTTTTCATGTATGACCACACATCCACTTTAGTATTTTTATTTCTGTCGTTCTCTGTACATGTCTATGATTTACGGGCCAACATTGAGCATAGTAGGTCTCACGGCTGCTTTTTAATACTTTCCTTAGCATAGTCTTTCTATTGCACAACTAAGAAAAAATGTAATATATATATATATATATATATATATATATTCCCGATTTCCCATTTAGTGGGGGATCTCTGTTTTCTCATTATTCTATTCATATCAACGTTCTTTCCTTTTCTTTTGACTTGGATTTTTTTCGGTTGCAGCTATGGTACTGGGGCAATAATGGCTGTACCTGCTCACGACAGTCGGGATTATGAGTTTGCTATGAAGTATGAGCTACCTGTTCGTAAAGTTATTGCCCCACCTGTGCAATATTCCTGTGAAGAACCATATACAGGTGATGGTACTACAATAAATTCTTCAAGTTTGACTTCTGGTTTAGATATCAATAACTTGTCCAGCAAAGAAGCTTCTTTGAGAGTTTTAGAGTGGCTGGAACACACTGGGTATGGCAAGAAAAAGGTACCTTACCTTATTCTATCCAAGTTACATTTTTCATTCTTCTAATTTTGTTCTTTGGCAGGTGAATTACAAATTGCGGGACTGGCTCTTTGCCCGGCAACGGTATTGGGGCGAGCCTTTCCCGGTGATTTTTCTGGATGATACTGGTGAAATTGTCCCACTTCCAGAAAGTGAGCTGCCAGTTCTACTGCCAGAATTGGATGATTTTACTCCTACTGGGACAGGAGAACCACCATTGTCTAAAGCAGTGTCTTGGGTTTGCTCGTCGAACTATATGCTCTTCTTTGTAGTTGTCTATACCGTTATTGTTGCTTTTCTTAGAATTAAAACATTTATTCGCTCGCTTAACTGAAAGCCCCTCCTTGTATAGTAGAGAACGGGTATGCCAAACGACACGAGTAATCGTGAGGGGATAGATCCTATGAAACAAAGGGAAAACACAAATAATTTAGCAAACCCATTACAGTGTAGGAATTTTTACACACAATAACCTTGTATATTTCATATTTATGCGCTCTTCACTTGTAATCGTGAATTACAAGGACAACCCAAGCAAGTGACTTCCGTTTACATTTAAGCCCCTCCGTTAGTTTCCTGCACTAACTTAACCATTCCCTTGAGTTAATCTAACTACACTCCATCTAATGGCGTATATTTATTCTATTTCATTCATTTTCTATTATTTTGATGAAAGCCATCCCTGACTCCCTCCTCCTCCACGGAACAATCTCGTTCTAGCAAGCCATGAATCCTCCCCTCCCGTGGTAGACCAAGATCCTCGTCTCCCTCATCTCCTTTGTCGGTGACGTCCTTCGCCGCTGCGATGACACCCTCCATCCCCGCCTACCATCCTTGTGGTGTGCATCCAACACGCCCTACCAAATACCTGCAAAATAATTGACTAAATGCCTAAGAAACAACAGTAAAGAGCCTCTGGCACATATACTGTTGCTTCCCCCAAGCAACAGGGACACACCTTGTCTTCATGCACCTATATCAAATGAAAAGCTCTCCTATGAGAACCTTCCAGTTGATCCTTTAGATTTCGCAGTTGCTATGTCCAAGTCTTCAAGTGTCGTCGCCTCCTTCAAGTTGCTTGCACTCCCAGATGACACCTATACACCTATACATGTATCTGGTATTTTCAGATCTCCGCAGAAAGCTCTAACTATAACAATGTCCTCAATCGTTGAGCAACTTCTTGTGAATAAGAATCCTACAGAACCCTAAAGCAACCATGTGGAGATCTCGAGGGATTCTTCACTGATGTTCTCGAGAGAAATCAGAAGAGAGATACTAGCAAGGAGATTAAAGATCTCAGAACATATCTTATATCAGCCATGCAGATCTCCTACAAGATATGAACGAAATACACGATGGCAGAAACCCTTCAAATCACCTAGAGGGGGGCTCCAAGCAGGTGGGTGTATTTTCCCTCATGTAAATTATTGACGTCATCGGTTCCATGTAAGCTTTTCACTCATTCTCTGTCTACCAACAAGCTCATTGGTGCATTTCCATGATAAATGTTGGAGTATATGCGTCCCCTTGTCTAGATAGGTAAGGATCCAATTACCACATCCGATGGTCTAGTCCCACATCTATCGGTTGTGGGACTTGGGGAGTCAGTGGGGGTTATATACGAAACCCCACACCTCCTGTAATACAACAACAACAACAGCAACAAAAAAGCCTTTTCCCACAATTAAGTAGGGTCGGCTACATATATTCTTCACCTCCATTCAGATCTATCTTGGGTCAATCCTGGGCTTATATCCACAAAATTAAGATCCCTTCGTATGGTCTCTTTCCAACACTTCTTAGGCCATCCTTGCCCTATCTTAGCCGGCTCAACATCCCAACACTCGCATCTCCTAACTGGTGCATCAACTGATCTTCTTTGCAAATGTACAAACCATTTTAAGCGGTTTTCTCGCATCTTATCCTCGATCGGAGTTACACCAATTTTCTTTCTGATTGCGTCATTCCGAATCCGATCTTTACGTGTGTGTCCACACATCCACCTTAGCATTTTCATTTCTGCTACATCCATTCTCTGCATATGTCTATGGTTCACAGGCCAACATTCAGATCCATAAGGCATAGCAGGTCTCACGGCTGCTATGTAAAACTTTCATTTAATTTTTAAAGGAATTTTCTTATCACAGAGAACAGCAGAAGCTCCTCTCCACTTTAGCCAACCTGCATTTATTCTATTAGTAACATCTCCATCAATTTCCCCATCATGTTGCAGAATAGATCCCATATATCTAAAGGAATTTCTCTTTTGAATGTTATCATCACCAATCTTCACCTCAATTCCTTCACCATTGCTTCCATCAAATGTGCACTCCATATATTCCTTTTTAGTCCTAATACAAAATCCTTTAGTCTCCAACTCATGTCTCCAGACCTCAAGCTTCTCATTTACTCCATCTCTAGTCTCGTCAATTAACACAATATCATCAGCAAATAACATACACCACGGTAAGTCATCCTGAATATGACTTGTCAGCTCGTTCATAATCAAAGTAAAAAGAAATGGACTCAAAGTAGAACCTTGATGTAAATCAATGCTGATGTCAAAATATCCACTCTTCCCAGACAGGGTCCTTACACAAGATAAAACCCTATCATACATGTCCTTTATGAGGTTAATGTATATGACAGGTACTTGTCTCTTCTCCAAAACTCTCCATAATATCTCTCGTGGGACAGAATCATAAGCCTTCTCCAAATCAATAAAGATCATATGGAGGTTCTTCCCTTTAGCTCTATAAATCTCCATTGTTCTCCTCAGTAAATGGATGGCTTTAATCGTCGAGTGACCTTCCATGAATCCGAATTGGTTTTCTTTTACGTTAGAAACTTGCCTCAACATTCTTTCGATCACACGTTCCCAAATTTTCATAGTGTGACTCATCAGCTTGATGCCTCTATAATTTGAACAATTTTAAATGTCTCCTTTATTCTTATAAAGAGGAACCACGATACTCCTTCAATCTTCAGGCATTTTCTTGCTTCATCAAATAACATTGAATAGATTTGTAAGACAAGTCAAACCACGCTCACCTAAAACTCTTCATACTTCAACAGGGATGTCATCCGGTCCTACACATTTTCCGGGTCTCATAACCTTCAAAGCCTCCTCTACTTCCTTTCTTTGTATCCGTCTATAGCTTGCATGATTCAAGTAACTTTCACTACTAACTAGATCACCCAAAGTGATCTCTCTATTTCCTTCCCAATGAAAAGTTTATGAAAGTATTGCTCCCATCTAGTCTTTATGTCCTTCTGAGTAACAAGCACATGACCTTCCTCGTCCTTAATGCATCTCACTTGAGAAAGGTCTCTGGTCTTTCTTTCTCTTGCTTTGGCCAACCTGAATATGTCCTTCTCTCCCTTCTTAGAGTCGAGATTTTTATGTAAAACTTTATAACCTTTTGAGTTAGCTTCGCTTACATGCTTCTTTACTTCCTTATTCATTATTTTGTAGTTTGTGACAGTTTCCTCTATTCTATCCTTAGACATAGCTTTAAAGCAAGCTCGTTTTATTTTTAGCTTTTCTTGCACTCCTTCACTCCACCACCAAGCCTCCTTTTGACCTGGAGCTCCTCCTTTTGACTCGCCTAGCATTTCTTTGACTACCTTTCGGATACAAGATGTTACTGCCTCCCACATCTCGTTTGTTCAAATCCATGTTGAAAGATTCGACTATTTTTTACGTTGACCGTCGACTACCTAACGTAACCCCTGCAAGAGTGGGATTTGAACCCTGGTTTTTTGAGTGGTAGACACACTGTATTACCACTAGACCATTAAGTGCGTACTATGAAAAGATCATATGCCGTTACAAAATACAGAATGACTTTTCCCTCTTTATTTCTATCCCCAAAACCATGTCCTCCATGAACATTAGCATACCCCGAAGCATCTTTTCCCACACATCCATTAAGATCCCCACCGATGCAAATCATCTCTCTTTGTGGGATTCCTTGTAGACTCTTATCCAAATCTTCCCAAAAAGCTTGTTTAGTTCTTTCACCTAAACCAATTTGCAGTGCATAAATTGAGATGATATTCAGAATTTCTTCTTCAAGCACCAATTTGAGCAAAATAATTCGATCCCCGAATCTTTTCACCTCAACCACACAATCCTTCAAATCCTTATGAACAACCACTCCAACACCGTTTCTACCCTTATCTTTACCTGAATACCAAAGTTTAAAGCCTGTCGTGACAATGGTGACAACATTTTCCCAAGTGAAGTGACAACAGAGAGTTTCAGAGGGTGCGAGATGGCGAGTGAAGTGTGCGGAGCGACCAGAGTTGGCGGAGCGAGCGGAGGTGACGGACCGCGTGTGACAAGGGAAGTTCGTGACAAGGGGAAGAAGAGTCTGCGCTCAGATGAGAAGGTCTTTGGTGGTTACTCCTACGATGGTGTCCACGGAAGTGACGAGCACGGCGAGTGGGTGGCTGTCTCTCATAAGAAGCCGGGTCGGAGATGCTTCCAGTGTGGTGACAGGGGCCATATGGCCTCCTTCTGCCACCTTCCCCCGAGATGCTACTGTTGCGGCAGGGTGGGTCATCGGCAAGCCACCTGTTTTACGTATGCAAGAACGAAGGAGGTGGTGCCTTCTGTACGTCAACGACCTATTCTGGATGGACGTTGCTTTGGAAGCTCTATTATCGCCAACCAAGGAGGACCATCTTACGCGGACATGGTAAAGAACGACGCGCAGGGCGGTGCTATGGCCTCCCACGTCAGCGGCTCCGCTGCGCTCGGAGGGACTACAGGTGCGAAGTCGACGCTGAAGGGCATGGGACGGGCTTCGTCATCAAGCTTGCATGCAGTTATCGGGTACGCGGTGAAGGGTGTTATCGATTTGGAGGTCCTCTCCGCACATCTGAATGGGTTCTTTGGCTCGCATAACGTGGGGGATATTGTGAGTTTGGATGCACGAAGGTGCTGCGTTCGCGGCTTATCGGAGGTTCAGAAGGACCGCTTATTATGCAATGGGGATGTCGGCGATGTTTGCTGGCGGTGTCTGCGCTTCGCAGACGGGTCCTGCGAGGACATGGAGGTCTGCATGGCTAGGGTGAAAGGGGTTCCCTTCCTCTCGCGGTCAGTCGGTTGTTTGCGGAGGGCCTTGCGCCAGTGGGGAGTCGTCTGAGAGGTGGTCGACGACAGTTTAAGACCGGGATCTGCGGTGGAAATTACGACGATCCTCATCGAGTGTTCCAAACGCTTCCTCGATATGGTTGGTGATCAGAGTTCTTTTACGGAGTTGAGTGTGGGTGGGTTCTCCTTCCCAATCGAGCTGGTGTTCGACGTTCCTCTTCCATCGCCGGAGGCTCCGAGGCTGGTGGCAGACGAAAGGTCGAGGGACGCTTCGGGCGTTGCAGGGGCGGTTGGTTTCCCGAGGGGACCTTTCATCGAGGGGACGCGAGTTAACCGTGGCACGCGACGATTCATGAACTTGCCTCAGCTGCTGTTTCTGTCACCGGGTTCATTCCTTTTGCATGGTGACGTGGGGATTGCTACTGTGGACCTGCCGTTAACGTCGTTTCTTGAAGTGGTGAGCGAGGACCAGTTTGAGGTGGCCTTGGAAGCGGATCCAGTTGCGGGTCCGGATCCGCATTCGATCTCTTACACGGGTAAGTGGGGCTTTCTGAACTCGGTTGGAGGTAGACCTTTATCGGGCTCGGCGTACGCGGTTCCGACCTTCAACTTCTCGGGTTCGTCCTCCTGGTTAGACCCCTCAGGGGCCTTTCCTTGTGCTTGTTCTGGTGCTTCTCATGTGACTTCTGTTCCGCTTCTCCCCCGTATCTTCGCGGAGGAATGGACTCGGCCGCTGCCCATTGCCATCTCGTCAACAGCTCTACCCGTGCCAAGTCAGGAGGGGGCATCCACGGATGGGGGCCTCTCCGACCGTGTCTCTGAGGCGGGGACTAGCGACAGAAGAAGTGCCAAAAGGTACAGACGAAGGAGCAGAGCAAAGTCTTCAAGGACTTCGTCACAGCCTTGCCCTTTGCCCTCCGTTCAAGCTTCAGGTGGCGGAGGCTGCTGGTGTGGCACATATTAAGGGGTGTGACGAAGGTTCCCAATGAAAATCTTGTCGTGGAACGTGCGACGCCTGGGGGATCCAGACAAGAGAAGAATGGTGGGTGCGAGGTTTAGCGATTGGGGATGCGACATCATCCTCCTCCAGGAAACGAAGCTTCTCGCTCTATCGGAGCGCAATTAGAAAGGGTTCGGAGCCGGTGACGTGGATCAGTTCAGGACTTTGGATGGCACGGGATCCTCGGGGGGGCTGATTGTGGCTTGGCGATCTTCGAAGTTGTCTTTCATTTCTACGACACTTGGGAGGCACATTATGACGATGGTTTTGGCCAGCACGCCGTCTTCTCTTCTGCTTGCTGTCTCCTGCGTGTATGGTCCTTGTGATGACAGGGTACGTGCTGAGCTTTGGGAGGACTTTGTGGAGGCGAGTCGGTGCGTCGGTACGACCCCCTGGGTGCTGGGGGGGACTTCAACGTTACTTTGTTCACTTCGGATAGACCCGATGGTAGGGGGGCCAGGACCCGGGTTCTACTGCTTTTGCGGACACCATTGACTTGCTTGGCCTCGAGGTGATGGACGCTACGGGCATCAATTACACTTGGAGAAACTCGAAGGCGCGTTCGCGTCTCGATCGTTTTCTCGCTTCTGGTAAGGCTGGGGAGATGTTCCCCTTGGCGTCGGTGGAGGCCAAACCTCGCTCTTTCTTGTACCACAACCCTATCGTGCGGTGTTCGGGTGGTGCCCCGGTTCAGCGGGGCCTTTTCAGATATGAGAAATGCTGGCTTTTGGAGGCTTCCTTCCGGGAGATTATGGCTTCGCACTGGGCGGAGACGGTGGTCTCGGGCTCCGCTGCTCATAGATTTATCCAAAAGCTTTCTTCGTTGAGAGTGCGTCTTGCGGCTTTCAAGAGGTAATCGAGGGCGGCCAGGGCTGCGGCTAGGACGGAGGCGGAGGAGATCATTCAGAAGCTGGATTCGCTGGAGAACTGCAGAGAGCTCTCGACGGTGGAAATTGAGACTCGGACTGCGGCTCAGAAGAAGTTTTTTGCAGAGAAGAAGAAACACGTCACGGAATGGAGGCAGAGGTCGAGAATTAACCGGATTCGGAGGGGGACACTAATACGTCCTTCCATTGTTGTGCTAATGGGAGGCGTAGAAACAATGCCTTGTGCTCCATTGTCATCGATGGGATCTGCGTGGATGGAAATAAGGAGATGAGTCATGCTATTGCGACACATTTCAAGGACGCTACCTCGGCTATCATCCACCGGAGATGGAGGTGGCTGGGACGGGGGACTAGGACCGTGACGAGGTCCTCGTGGGAGGACCTTCTCCGTGAGGTTACTTTGGAGGAATTGAAGGACGTTGTTTGGGATCTGAACGACGATGCTGCGCCTGGCCCCGATGGTTTCCCGATCTCTTTCTACAAGGACTTCTGGGACATCGTTGGGCAGGAGGTGCTTGACGTGGTGTTGGAGTTCTGCCAGGGGAACTCGGTCTTTGATCGGGTCAACCGCGCGCTCCTTGTCTTGCTTCCGAAGTCTTCAACGACCTCTTATATCGGGGATTTTCGGCCTATCGCTTCGAATGCCTTATACCTGATCACGACGAAGGTCCTTGCGGGGAGGCTCAATGTCATTCTTGGGAGTCTTGTTTCGCAGGCACAATCGGCTTTCATCCCGGGACGACAGATTTTTGATTGCATCTCGCTCGCTTATGAGATCATTGCGGATTGGCGGCGGAGGGGTACGAGCGGTATGCTGTGGAAGGTGGATTTTGCTAAGGCGTATGATACTCTAGACTGGAGATTTCTCTGGTCTGTGCTAAGGAGGAAGGGCTTCCCGGACTTGTGGATTTCTTGGATGAGGCGCTGTATCACCACGGCGTCTTTTTCTGTATTGGTCAATGGGCGGCCGGAGGGGGGGGGGTGGATCCAACCGCGGAGGGGGGTGCGTCAGGGGTTCCCCTTGGCGGCGATGCTCTTCATTCTTGCGGCCGATGTGCTCTCCGATATTGCGGACTGTGTTGTTGAACGTAGATTTTCTAGAGGTTACTCGAGGGACGAGTTCATGGTTCCGATCGTCTAGTATGCTGATGATACACTTTTTTTCATCGAGGGGGGCCTCGAGGAGGCCAACGGCATGGCGGTGGCTTTGGAGATCTTCTCTGAGCTATTGGGGTTGGATAAGAATAACGGAAGTCGATGTTCGTTTCGTTCGGGCGTGCGGAGCATCTTGTTGACAGTCTTGTGACGACCCTGGGCTCGGGGAGATCCTCACTGCCGATTGAATATCTGGGAATGCCGTTGTCGCTGGGGAGGACTCGCATCCGCGATTGGCTGAGGGTTGTAGAGAAGGTTGAAGCAAGGTTGTCGGGTTGGAAGGCCGTGGTTCTCTTGAGGGGAGGAAGGTTGGTTCTGCTGAAGTCCGTTCTCTCCTCCATTCCCATTTATCTTCTCTCCAACCGTAAGATGCCAAAGGGGATTCAGGCGTGGCTGGAGAAGAGGATGCGCTCCTTCTTGTGGGGTAATATTGCGGGCGGGAACATGGGAATCCACCTGGTGGGGTGGGAGGCTATCTTGCTTCAAAAGAACAACGGGGGCCTGGGGTTGAAATCGCTGGAGCAAATGAACGATGCACTTCTGCTTAAGTGGACCAGCAGGATCTGGGGCCCGGGAGATGACCTCGTTTGCACGATGATACGTAAGATCTACGACGTGAGGGGTGCTCCGCCCTCGTTGACGTCCGCCCTCAATGCCCCGACTCCTTTCTGGCGGGGCGTGGTGAAGACTTTTGTTGACAACATCGCCCTTTTTTGACCGGTCCTTGGGGGGGGACTCTTTCTCTTTTTGGGCTGACGATTGGTTGGGGGAGGAGCCCTCTATTCTCGGTTCCCTCGGTTGTTTGCGCTTGCTGGGGAGAAGTACTGCTCGGTTGCGGAGTGCTGGGCTGATGGGCTCTGGTGCCCAACCTTTTCCGCTAACCTCTCTAACCAGAGGTTCGACGATTTCTTGGCCTTGCTGGAGGCCGTGCGGGATGTGGGGCCGCCAAATGGGGGCCGGGATCACTGGTGTTGGAGGGAGGGGTCCTTCTCGGTCAGGGGGGCTTATGGTGCCATCTCCAGGCCTTCGCCGGCCAACTCCGACCTGCTTGTTAGGGACTGTGCAAATATTTGGGCTCTCAGGCTTCCTGAGGGAATTGGTATCTTCCTTTGGTTGCTCAGGAGAAAGAGACTGATGACGCGAGATCGATGCATCGGGCTTCTTAGTGTTCTTTCTGACAGGTGCATGATTTGTAGGGCTGCGATTGACTCGGTGGAACATATCTTTTTCTCTTGCCCCTTGGTATCTCATCTATGGCAGGAGCTGGGCTCAGACTGGTGCCGCAGCGATGGCTCCCAAGCTTTTTGGGACTCGATCCATGCCAATACCAACAGACCAAGGGGAGAGCGGCTGTACCCAATGGCCATTCTATGGGCGGTGTGGCGGGGGAGAAACGACTTGCTGTTCTCGGGTCAACTTTTTACAAAGAAAATGTGGGGGTGTTTGCTAAGCGCATAGTAGACGAGTGGGTCTTGTAACGTTCTCGTTGTAGTGGGTTTTTGTTATTTTGGTTTTGTTACCTGTTTGTGTTGAATAAATAAATTTGGGGCGGACACCACCTAGTGTTTCCCCCTATCATTTAGACTTCAAAAAAAAGTTTAAAGCATGTCTTCTCAATCTCCCTGTCTTTCTCTCCAACCCATTTAGTCTCTTGAAGACATAGTATATGAATCTTCCTTCTTTCCATCATATCCACTATCTTCATCAACTTTCCAGTTAAATTGCCAATATTCCAACTACTAATCCGCAACTTCCGTTGCAATCTCTTTTGGACTAACTTCTTTACTCGCATGCGTCCATTATGCGAGAACTCTTTTAAATTTTGGACTGCATCCGAGCAGTGATGCAGTCGAACTAGCTTAATTACCCGCATGCGTTCCTCACACGAGAACCCTTGCAAATTTTGAACTACATCCAGGCTGTGATGTAGCAGCCCTTACCAATTTTTCATTGCATTCGGGCGATGCAACGCGTCGCAAGTAGGGAACGCCCCAACGAAATTTGTTTGTTTGCTTAAATCCATGTTGAAAAGATTTGACTGTTACGAGGCAACTTCTTAAAGAGTATTTTTTTTTTGTAAAAAAAGTACTATTTAGGTAGTTGTCTCTGACTGTTTTACGTTGGCTGTCGGCTACCTAACGCAACCCTCCTCATTTACCTGGGCTTGGGGTGTGATCATACCAGCATTAATGCACCGGATTCCATCAGAACTCCGAAGTTAAGCGTGCTTGGGCGAGAGTAGTACTAGGTTGGGTGACCACCTGGGAAGTCCTCGTGTTGCGCCCACACCTCTTGTAATATATTAAAAAAAGTTCAATAGAACCATCAACCCTTTGAGGCGTTCTCCCATTATTTTATCCGCTTCTTAGGAAGTAGGGTTCTACGTAAAAATCCTGATGTTCTTCATGTTCTTATTTCTTTTTCTCTGATTTTACTTCGTAATTATATATTTCTAATATGTTATCAGAGCATGTCGATTTTTGGTTGATTTTTTGTTGAAGATCATTCAAGTTTGAGTTTCAGTTTTTAGGGTTTCACGAAACCCTAATTCCATGAAGATTAAAGGAGTAGATCTATAACATACAGATCCGAATAATTCGAATCCGACTTGATTGAGGGTCTTCATGACCGATTAATACTCAATTAATATTAAATAAGCCCAGATCGATCCGTTGATTGTAGATTGAAATTCGTTTTGTCATAATCGATCAAAAGTCGATCGCATCGTAATGCATGTTATCGGAAAAAGCCGCAACACAAAATCAGAAATCACAAAACAAACCAAGATCACTCAAAAATCCCATTCGACGAAATAAAATCAACGAAATCGATTGTTTATCGATCGGAGGTTGTTTAATATTTTAAACTTACAAAAATTAGTCACAAACCGTGATCGTATCTCAAAAATTTCAAGAATTCATACTCAACCCAAAGTATATGAAAATTATACTCATATTGATTGTCGTTCAGACACGGTCAAAACATAACATTTAGCGTATGAATCCGAGACTCGAGGTGAAAATATAAGGGACTTTATTTTCTCAAATAAATGAGAGAGAAATTGAAAAATAAATAAATAAAATTTTACAGAACATCCATGTGGTTTCTCTTTTCTCCTCCATCCACCCTTTTCTCCTCCCTCCATTTGGCAACCAAAGGTCATCCCCCTCTTCTTATAAATATCAATTCTACTTCCGTTTCTTCTCTCTTAAATTCTCCACCAAATCCCTTCTCAAAATTCCAACGAGAGAGGAACCCCTGAAGCCCTTTTCTCTTCTTCCATTGCAGCTGAGAACACCTGTACCTTTGCTGATGGAGCTTCAATTGCAACAACCGAAGCTGCTGCTCCAGCAGCCTCCAGTTCTCTCAACCTCCTTGTTGCTGCTGCTGCTCCATTGGAACCTCCATAGCCACTGCGTGCTGTTGTCCTAGAGTTGCTGCATGTGTAATCTTTCCAAATTTTGAAGATTTTCCAAGTACAAGTCAAATTTCCCTCTTGCCGCCATGTGTGTATTCCTACACATTTTTTCTTGATATTTTCAGGTTTGGGAGATTAGATGCTTTCTCTGCCATAATTCATGTCAATAACATGCCAGCATTTTTATTTCCTTCATATCTATTTAAATCATGATTATAATAAAAAAATATACTTCGTATACTTAACAGTAGTGGATGCAGATAACTATATGTTCTTTTAATTGACATGCAATGTGTCAAAAATCAAGTGGATTTATGTCAAACACATCTCCCTAATTTTTTTATTTGTCTCTTTACCTTCTGGCGTATCCACTAAGATATCCACTATTGGTTGAGGTGTTTACTCATCATTTTAGGCAGAAATATTGTTGTTATATTTTTATTTATTTTGTCCATTCAGTTTTCACATCAATATTTCTTTCCATCTTTTATTGGAAGCGCAATCATGTTTGCTCTTCTTTGCAATTACTGAATTTGAGCTTCCAGAATATATGTAACCATCTTGACTGGTTACATGGAATCACTCACCCTCGTCTTCTCTCGATCTTTATGCTCGAACAAGTGGGTATTATAGCTTAAAGTACTAATGCTAATGCCAATACCATTTCTCCAATTTGAGAAAAAGACATGCCATCCCAAGCCGACAAAATCCTGCAATTTTCTGGAAACAACTCAAAATAGAAAAATTAAAGACAAGAAGTTTTAAATGCATGAATAACTTAAATTGCTATCTTTTATATTCATGGTTTGTAGGAACCTGGAAACATGAACGGAAAGCGCTTGACAAAAATCCTTTGTGAGAATAGATGGTAGATGAAACATCATCGATCCTAAATTTTAGGTGCTGAAGAAATCATAGACATGGGTTAAAATAGTTTAAATGAATAAGTGTTTCTACTCTATAGAGGAAATAAATATAATGCATGTAGTTCATGTGTTTGAGATTAATTACTAAAAATCAATCGCATCATAATGCGTGCCATCGGAAAAAGCCGCCACACTAAATTGAAAACTACAAAACAAATCGAGTTCGCCCAAAAATTCTATTCGATGAAATAAGACCAACGAAATCGGTTGTTCGTCGATCGGAGGTTGTTTGATATTGTAGATATATTTCTATATTCTCTGTGTACCTCTTCTTTATTTTATTGCTTTGTTTTCATCTTATGTAATTTACCCATAGGCCTATCCGTTATATAAGAGAGCTTAGGGTTCTTTGGAATAAACTACTCGCTCATTTTTCCTAACATGATATCAGAGCCGCGGTCCTAGGTCGATGCTTTGGTACCCGAAGAAAAAAAACCCTAGCCCACTCTTTCCGACCGCGCAAACTCCCTCGTTGTCCTCTCTTCCCCGGCGGTGCAACCCTCTCGGTGACAGTACGCGAGCTCGACTATGGCTTTTTGCAGGCTCCGCCATATTAATCCTCTAATTTTTCTTCCGTAGAGGTCTGACTATAGTGATGAACATATGCATTCAAATCCACATATGTTTGAGTAGACACGCATCCTTTGGTCTACAAAACCTTAGTGATCTTCGTCCGGCGACATGTCAAAAAACAAGGTCGATGTACCCGCCACAGATGCATTTAAAGGTCCAGCGCCAATTGTTAAGATGGACGGGACGAACTATGAGCTCTGGACTATATAGTTCATGAGCCTTATGAAGTCTAATGGTAAGAAGCATATTCTTACCGAGGAGGAGCCGCGGAGAAAACTGGGGTTAATGCCCCATGGGAGGCAAATGATGCATATGCCAAGGTCTGACTTTCAGGAACATTGATGATAGAGATTGCCAATGATGTGTTATATCAGCCCACCGCTGAGGCGATGTGGGACATCCTCGCAGCAACTTATTCTCAGGCAAGGAATGAGACAAAGATACTTCAACTTTAACACGATATATTTACTATCAAGCGGAATGGACGACACCTGCATTCGTTGTATACATCTTTACGGGGGATGTTTGAGAAGCTCCACAGCTTCATGCCCCTCAAAGCTACTCTAGAGTAGTAGAAGACATATATGAATGCTATCATGGTTGGTGTATTCCTAGCGGCCTTCGACCCTGAATATGACTTTGCTCACCCCCAGATTCTAACAGATGCTACTATTCCTCCTACGGAGGAAGCTTTCCGCAGGCTCAACGTGTTTACTTTTCCATCCACTGCTACTAGCCAGACCTCTTTGGCAATGGAAGCCTCTTGAGGTCGAGGAGGCTCTTCTTTTCTTGGACACGGACCTCGTGGTAGAGGTCATATTCGCCAGCCCTATACGTACTGTCACGTGCCAGGTCATACAGAGGAGACTTGCTAGTCCAAGCATGGTTTTCCGGCCTTAGCCTGTGTAGCGGAGCAGATTGAGTATCCAGCTGTTCCTACTTTAGATCAGAGGTTTGATGAACTCGTAGTCAGATTGTGGGATATCATGCCCCCTGCTTCTTCATCATTTCAAGAGACCCCTCTGATGTAGCAGCCTTCGCATCTGCCAGTTCTTCTGCTACGGCTTGTACCTCAGGTAGTACTTATGCTTTTACGTCGTCCTGGATCTGAGATTACTGAGTAAATTATAAACTCTGGAGCGATGCATCATTTATGTGGGGACAAAGATCAACTTACAACATATAGACATGTGTCACCAGGGAGAGTTGTTGTGATAGAGATGGGACTCACTCCCCGATCACTGGACAGGTGGAGATTAGTTTGACGCCTTCGATGCGTCTGCAGAATGTGTTGCATGCTCCTAATTTCTTAATGATTTTTTTATCTATTAGTCAGATTACGAAGGATTTGCATTGTCGATCTATCTTTGACCCATTGTCTCTTGTTTTTCAGGACATCCTTGCGAGCAAAGTGATTGGCTGTGACTGTGAACAGGGTGGTCTTTATCGCCTAGTCAGAACTCCCTTTGCCGGTGTATCCTCTCATCCAACAAGACCAATCTCTCCCTTCACTTAACACCTACACTTTGGCCAAAGAAGGCCGTATCGATATCGATATCATTTCGGTCCGTCCAGAAAAAGGAAATATCGAGATATATCGTCGATATATCGATGATACCGATGGAAATGTCGAAAATGGCTTAAAAGAGTCAATTTTTTTTGGCATTTTACATAAACTAAGATCATCCAAGATATTAAAACAACAAATAACCTACAAATACACACTTATATCACTCATATCTGTCATTTATAGACGATATATCGTACATATCGGTGTCGCACATATCTGTCATATTGATGTTAATGTTGATTCTTGACTTATAAATATTTAAAATGGATTCCATTGTAGTTCTTATAAGATGAAATACTACAAATATACACTTAGATAACACACATGGATAATTTATGAGGACTATGATCCTTATATTGCACATAACGGTTATATCGATTTGAATATATCACTGATATTATTAGTTGTTGACCTACGATATATATTGAAAATGATGTTCATCCAAGTTCTTTGATCACTAAATAACTTACAAATGTACTCTTACTCTCTTAGATCACACATGTCAATAATGATTAACGAGACAATGCTTGTTTGGCATAACGATTTATCTATTTACAAAAATAAATGAAAAATACCAAATCAGTGTAATATTGTAAAAGAGATGACTTAAAACCAAGAACTCCGCGGCGGATCTAAATCGGCCCCCGTGCCTTGTTGTCTCTTATAGCAGATTGCAGACTCAATGAACTCGCAATAGTTTTCCCATGTCATGTACGAGTACATGGCTTTATAATCCATGATATATTGCATGTATTAATGGTCATCAATCCCTATGAGTATCCCGAGTCGAGGATAAGCATCACTAGATCCGGTATCACGAGGTGCACGTCGAGGCTGCGAAGTACTAGTTTGAGATCTCGAGATGACGACGACAGAGTAGGAGAAGATCTCTGCGGAGGAGGAGGACCTGGAGGATGAGCGTAGTACTCAAGGAAGAAACCCAAACTGTCACCACCAAAGAAACTGCCCTGGCTCTTCTCAGGTTGGCTACCTTGCTAGTTCTCATTGATGTAGCTGTGATATCGTCCATACTCACTGTTGCAACTATATCCCTATGATGGAGGAGTATACGTATGAGGAGGAGGAGGTTCAGGTGGAGGAGTAGAAAAATATTCGGGGAAGACGCCAAATGATCTCTCATCTTGTGAGGTTCCATATCTGCCCAGGGGACTTGGTGTTCCTCCGCGGTATGGGTTGTCAATGTCCATACAACTCAACGAACCTACAGCTGATATCAAATCGTCCGTGTAGCTATCTGTAGGATGATGGCCACCTCGTCCATATGCATCGTCTTCCATAGGTCATGGATTTGAACTTGGGACAAACTACCCATGTATGTTTCCACATTGCTCCATGTATTCTTGCCTTGACTCGAATCTTGTTTCGTCATGTGGTCCACGATTACCCCCTTGTGACCATGACCCCCTGAATATGTCTCCCCATCGCCTGATCCACCACGACCACTAACATCATCATCATCATCATTGCTCCCACCGTCATCTTTTATTTTCGATTTATATTTCGACCCAGTAGAGAGAATGTCGTCCACAATCGCATCAAGCTCCATCCCTCCAAGAGGGTCTGTGATTCGTTCAGATTTGGCCATGTAGTCACCAACATCTTCTCCCATTTGTTGGCTTATATTCTGATTCGGCCTGCCTCTCGGTCGATCGAGCAGTGGAGCACCGCTGGAATCCAATCACCTCTGCAAAACATCTTCATCTATATCGTCACCGTGCATCTTGAAAATATATGCAAGATCGATGGGATCTGTGTAGTCCTCTTTGTCATGCCCCTCCCTTGTATGTTTCATCTTCAACCACAAGTTGTAGTGCACAAAAAAAAGATCGTGGAGCCTCTGTTTTCCCAACTTGTTCTGTCTCTTCGAATGGACCAAGTTGAATGTGCTCCAATTTCTCTCACAACCACCGACAGATGCGGTTTGGGACAATACTTTCACTGTCACTTTCTGTAGGTTGGGAACTTCCATCCCATACAGTAACCATCATTCGGCTGCAGAAAATCCAAAAGAGATAAATCAATAATAGTGAAATTGTTATGCATCACAATCAATAGATTTATCCGTTTTAGTCCTTACTATGCATGTCCCCGTGCAACATAATGCTGACCTTCTTATCGTTTTACCTGTTTTCTTAAGGAGCCCCAGGCCTCCTGTAACAGATGAGAAAGTCATTAGATAAACACGCCCCATTTGAGGGCTTCTCCCGTGGTTTCATCCCGCTCCTCACGGAGTAGGGTTCCATGTTAAAATCCCGTGTTCTTTATCTTTTTTCCATGTTCGCTTCTGCAAGTTTATTTCCTAACATGTACAATATTCTATTTCCCAATGCCCTTCATCAACTTCAGCATGTACTTGTAGTCCTTCACCTGTACAGATGCATCAATGGATTTAAGAAAAATGGTCTTACCGTCGCAGTAAATGAGGAAGTTGACGATCTACTTCCTCGTATAGCTTGTCCTGCCATCACACATCAGCGTCACCTCGTACTCTAGCCATCTCATCCTCAGCTCGGAGATGTACTCCTTCATTTCCTCCTTCTGCCCAAAATACTTGTTCATCAGCTCCTTGGCAGTGGGAGCCTTCACTCCCGTTCCTGCTGCGGCGATCTCATCAATGCGTACTGTAAAAAAGGTCCACTAGCGATATACGCTGAGATGTTCTCCCCAAAGAAGAGCTTGCCGATGGCCTTGCCTACTCTCTCCCGTGCATTGGTGAACATTCCCTTCACAATCTTTTGCCTCGGATCCTTGCTTGGCTTGTACTGCATGCACTCGCTCCTCGTCAAGAATGGTTCTAATCCCTTCCCCTTGTGTTTCTTAATGGGTGGTGGTACTAGTGCACATCCAGAACCACTCCCACTGCCACCGACATCAGGGAAGCCGCCACGTGCACCACTGAGTTCTCTCCTCTCAAACTCGCACCTCATGGACTCTTTTGTCGCCCTCCTGTATACCCTCCTCTCCGCGGTCTGAATGTCATCGGGATAGATAAAGCCCTCGTCATCTGAATCTGAGAGGCCATTGAACTCCTTCTCAAACATGAATTCTTTGAACTGTTCATCCCACCGGGACCTTTCCACATCCTTCTCCTTTTTCCCTTTCATGCTGACCTTCACAAAGTCCCTCACATCTTTTGGACTGTGAAAGGATGATAAGAAAAGATGATTCATTGTTTATTCAAGAGGTCTAGGGTCCTTACATAGGACTAAACCCCAGAGGGTTAAAAGGAGAATATTCTATAGAATATGCTCTATAGAATATTCTCTTAACAAATAGCCACATAGAATATTCTGTTAACATAAAAGCCCTCGTGGGGTTACAATATAAAGAAAGCAATCTTCTGCTATCTCTAACACTTCCCCTCAAGTTGGAGCATATCCATCGATCATGCCCAACTAGGAAGATATCCAGGAAAGGCACTTCTTTGATAAGGCCTTTGTGAATATATCTGCAAGCTGAAGGTCTGTTGAGATATGTGGTGTAGAAATCTTGCCTTCTCGTACAGCATCACGAACAAAATGACAGTCGATCTCAATGTGTTTGGTTGTCTCATGGAACGCAGAATTTGTAGCAATATAAGTTGCAGATTTATTATCACAGTATAGAGGAACAATAGTAGTGATAACAATATTGAGTTCTTGCAAAAGAGACAGTAACCATGTAATTTCGCATGTGGCTTGGGCCATTGCCCTGTATTCTGCCTTTTTACTGGATCGGGAAACCACCGTTTGCTTCTTGCTCCTCCAACTAACAAGGTTACCTCCTACCGTCATCGCATAGCCCGTCGTAGAACGACGATCCTCAGGTGAGCTTGCATAATCAGCATAAGCATAAGCAGCAACCTTAGTGTATCCATTTGCCCCATAAAATAGACCACGTCCATGGGATTCCTTCAGGTAGAGAAGGATCTGAAGAACATCTTGCCAGTGGCTGTAGCATGGTTTCTCCATGTATTGGCTAGCTCTGTTCACAGCATATGATATGTCTGGTCTAGTAACAATAAGGTACAGAAGTTTGCCAACCAGGCTTCTGTATCTTGTAGTATCTTCAAAGGCAGGATCATATGGTGTAGAATGTTTCTTTTGTTCTGCAGGTATGCCAGAGGGCCTGCACCCAAGTAGTCTTGCCTCAGTCAGTATATCTAAGTAGTACTTTCTTTGTGACATATGAAGCCCCTTCTTGGTGCGTAAGACTTCTATACCCAGAAAATAACGAAGTTGCCCCAGATCTTTGGTGATAAAAACCTTTTGCAGAAAAATCTTCACTTCTAGCACTCCTTTATCATCGTCACCTATAACAACCATGTCATCCACATATACAGCTAGTATGACAGTACTTGTTGATCGTTTTCAGACAAAGACAGAATGGTCAGATGTAGTTCTCCGAAAGCCCAGAGTGCTAATCTCTGAACTAAGTCTGTCAAACCTTGCCCTTGGACTTTGCTTTAGACCATAAATTACTTTGTGAAGTCGGCAAACATAATCCCCCTCGACTTCGTAACATGGAGGTTGCATCATGTAAACCTCTTCCTCAAGATCACCATAGAGAGATGCGTTCTTAACATCCAGTTGAAAAATAGGCCAGCTTTTGTTCACGACTACAGAGAGGATAGTGCGAATTGACCCCACCCTGGCAACATGTGAAAAAGTTTCGAAGTAATCAACTCCATATGTCTGTGTAAAACCTTTTGCCACAAGTCTTGCTTTCAGTCTGTCAGTAGAGCCATCTGGAGATTGTTTCGTAGTAAATACCCATCTGCAGGCAACATGCCTGACACCTTGGGGACACTGAACTAGATTCCATGTTCTTCTGGAATTGAGAGCATCCATTTCTTCATTCATATCTTGTCTCCACCCGTGGTCCTGTAATGCACTGTTATAGTCTCTTGGTACAGAGATTGTCATAAGAGCATCTGCATATCTTTTATCAGAACATGATCGGCTATTAGTGGATGTGAAATTAGACATAGGATGAATAGTGCATTGCCTTTTTATTCTGCGTAGGGCAATGGGAAGCTCTTGAGGATCATCCGGGGTAGTGTTGGTGGGGACACTTGAAGATGGCATATTTTCCTGCAACAAAGGAACAGGTAGAGGAACATGAACAAGAGGGGACACATGTTTTCTTTTATACACAATTGGTGGAGGAGGAAGTTCTAATGGTATGTCAGGCACATCTTGATCGAAGAAGCGAGTTTGTTCGAAACATGTGACATCAACGGATAAATAATAGCGTTTACTACAAGGATCATAGCATCTATATCCTTTCTTTGTTTGGGAATAACCCAGAAAAACACATTTAATTGCACGTGATGATAATTTGTCTGCAATATGAAAGTTGTGAACAAAGGCGCTACATCCAAAAACCCGCATAAGTAGAGGAAATGGTGAGTCATTTGGATCCAATAAGGCAAAGGGTGTTGAGCCATTTAGGGAGACAAAGGGAACTCTGTTGATAATATGGACAACAGTGAGAATAACATCTCCCCAATAGGTTTTGGGGACCTTCATTTGGGTAGGAAGAGAGCGGGCAATGTTGAGGAGATGTCGAAGTTTTCTTTCGGCTACCCCATTCTGTTGGGAGGTATATGGGCAAGAGGTTTGATGGATAGCACCCTGGGGAAAAAAGAGGGATGTTAAATCATTTTGTATAAATTCAAGAGCATTATCAGAACGAAATATTTTAACAGCGGTGGAAAAGATGTTTTTGACGTAGTAAAAGAAATTCTTGATAATATTGTTTATTTCTGAACGTTCCTTTAACATCAAAACTCAAGATGATTGACTGTAGTCATCCACAAAGACAACGAAATATTTATGACCACTTAGACTTTATACCGGACAGGGTCCCTAGATATCACATTGAACAAGTGCAAAAGGAGTACGACGGCGAGGCTCAGTTCATGCATGAATGGAGGCTCGATGATGTTTCCCCAATTGACATGCTTCACACTCAAAAGGTTTCAGCGTAGAAAGTTCAGGGAACATCATGAAGAGAGTTTTAGCAGAAGGGTGGCCAAGACGAAGATGCCATAGAAAAGGATCTTCAGAGATGGAGACTGCACCAGCAAAGTTGGAATCAGAAGGGATGTCAAGGTAATAGAGGTTGTTCCTCTCATGACCCCCACCGAAAATCTTCCTCGTCCGGATGTCCTGAAAATAACAACAAACTCATCAAAAATAATACGACAGTTAAGCTGACGACATAGCTTCTGTATTGATTGGAGGATGAGAGGAAAAGCATGGGCACAATGAACATCTGTTAGATGCAGCTTGGAAGAAAAGTTAACAATACCAACATCAGTCACTGGGGAATGATCCCTATTAGCAACTCGAACAGTCTTCACAGAGGAAGATGGTTGGGAGGAGGTTAGCAAACATCCTTCTCCCGTCAGATTGTGAGAGGCTCCAGAATCAATAATCCATGCATGCTTAGAGGCTGAGACAGAGTTTGCTACTGTACCTGAGATAGTAGTCATGCTAGTAGTAGGGGCAGAAGCATTACTATCAGAAGGACTAGATTCCTGCAGCAGTTGTCGTAGGCGAGCATATTCAAAAGCAGTGAATGGTGTTTGTGCCTCGTTGGTTTGCTGAGTGGATTCTGCATTTGCATCATACGATACTCCATCATAGGCACTACTGGCATTAGGTTGCATCCCAAACGTTGCCCAACAACGATCAGAAGGGTGATTCTAGCGTCCACAGTGTACACATGCTGGATACCGAGCAAAAGAATCACGACCATGTCCACGATCGCGTCCGCGTCCAGAGTCACGGCTTTGTCCAGATTCACGACCATGTCCACGCCCTGAGTCACGTCCCCGTCCTCCTTGATAGTTATGACGCCCTCTGTATCCTGAGGAGGTATAGTGGGCCATCGTCTCTGTAGAGGTGGGGGTGGTAGAGTGCTGAATTGGAGCCCTAGCTCCTATAAGCGTCCGAAGATTTTCTCAAGAGTAGGTAGAGTATCGGCCATCAGGAACTGATCTTTCACAGGCTTATATTTTGGATTTAGTCCCAAGAGAAATCTGTAAACCTGCCATTCAACACGTTCCCCTACTTGTTTATCACAACATGCAGGCTGAAAAATAAGGAGTTCCTCAAAAAGGCTTGTAAGAAGCCTGTAGTATTCAATAAGACTTGATTCTTCCTGATTAGCAGACCAAATCCTTGTGTATATGTCTGACAGACGAGACTTAGTCGTCTTCTGAGAATATGTATGCTCAAGGTTTTCCCATATTGCTTTAGCGGTGTCTTTATAAAGAAGATTCGCAACAATGTTTGGATCGATACTGTTCGTCATCCAAGTGATAACCTGGTAATTATCAACAAACCAAGTTTCATAGTCCTTATCTGTTTCCGCAGGTGGAACTTTTGTAAGAACGTAGCTCTTGCGCTGGCCACCAACAAACACTTTGAAGGACCGAGACCATAGAAAATAATTTTTGGAGCCCTTCAACTTGATAGAAATGCCCTGTACCAGAAAGAAGAAGTAGGGTACATGGGCTTGATCTCGGCAGACGTCATCATGGCGACTTGGGTCAAGAAAAAGTGACCTAGAGAGTATATCTTGCCTCAATTTATCATCAAATATCTGAACCCTCATCAAGGAGTAAGAAGGATGAGGCAATGATCGTTTGATGGCACAAGAGGGGGCCTGACGAGCATGGGGAGTCGGCCTCCTTACATGAGTAGGGCCTAATCTTCCTGGAAAAGGCGCCTGGCGGCACAAGGAGGCCTTGGGAGGGTTGGCGGAGGTGCCTGGTAGTGCGAGGGGGCGAGAGGCGGGCCATGCCGGCCTGGCGATGGTACCTGGCTGCCCCCAGAGCAGCCTGGCGACGCTCAGCCCGGCCCTCTCGTGTGTACCGAAGACTTGATAGGGCCTGGGGACCCGAGGCGGCGCGGGCCGAAGGCAGGAGGCGCGGAGATCCGAGGCGGCTGCAGAGGGACTTGCAGGGCAGGCGGTGACGGAGGGGTGATTAGGTCAGAACACCGACCTAGGACCGCTGCTCTGATACCATGTGAAAGGATGATAAGAAAAGATGATTCGTTGTTTATTCAACTAGAGGTCCTTATATAGTTCTAAATCCTAGAGGGCTCAAAGGAGAATATTCTATAGAATATGCTCTATAGAATATTCTCTTAACAAATAGACACATAGAATATTCTGTTAACATAAAAGCCCTCATGGGGTTACAATATAAAGAAAGAATTCTTCTGCAATCTCTAACATGGACAACAAGTGCACTTGGCAACATTTTTATTGTTGCCAATAAGATGGTGTTTTAATCTAGTAATACCCCCTCCTTCCAACCTCTTCCCACAGAAGTTGTACTGTAGTTTCGCTTTGTTGCCATCTGGAGCGGTGGCATACCTCTAATCAATCTCTCCATCATCCAAGTCCAACTGCACACGAGAACCATCAGAGTCTGAACTGGAGTGTGCCATGATCTTGAATCATTGATTTGTTGTATACAGATGAAATCTGAAAAAAACACACGAAAATCAAAAGCTCCAAATTTCATGAACAAAAATCTCAATAAATTGTAGATATTTTTTTATTTTCGAATATAATTTATTATACACCTTTTGTTAACAAAAAATCACCATGGAATAATATTTCCCATGTCTAAAACAAGAGATTCAACTCTATTCGTTCACAGCATCACGTAATAAATACAGAAAAATAAAAAGCCTCACATTTCATGAACAAAAAACTCAATAAATTGTAGATATATTTTTTTATTTTCTGATTTAATTAATTACACACCTTTACTTTAAAAAATCACCATGAAATAATGTTTCATAAATCTAAAACAAGAGATCCAACTCCTTCATCCATAACATCACTTAATAAATATACAAAAATCAAAAGCCCCAAATTTCATAAACAAAAAACTCAATAAATTGTAGATATATATTTTTTTATTTTCGGATTTAATTAATTACACACCTTTACTTAACAAAAATCACCATGAAATAATGTTTCCTAAGTCTAAAACAAGAGATCCAACTCCATTCGTTCATAATATCACTTAATAAATACACAATATCAAAAGTCCCAAATTTCATGAACAAAATTCTTAATAAATTATAGATATATATTTTTTATTTTCGGATTTAGTCAATTACACAAGTTCACAAAAATCACCTTGAAATAATGTTTCCTAAGTCTAAAACATGAGATCCAACTCCATTCATATGCGTCCGTTACTCGGCGATGGACGTAGCTTTCGCTTCTGGTAAGACAATTGGACGGATGAGGATGCTCTTTCCAATCTTTATCCGAGGTTATTCGCATTGGCGGCTGAAAAGGATATTAGCGTGACTGAGGTGTGGACGAATGGCTCATGGTCGCCTACCTTTGTTGCTAAGTTGTCGAATCAGAGTGCGGAAGATTTTTTGAGTCTGTCGGATCGACTGTCCAATCGAGTAGGTCCAACGGAAGGGTTTGACTCGTGGGGGTGGTGTAATGGCCCCTTCTTGGTTCGGAAGACTTATGGGACGTTGATGGCCCAACCATCCAATGTGGAGACCATGGTCTCAAGGGACTGCGCTATGATCTGGACCTGGAGGATCCCATCTAGGATAAAGGTTTTTCTCTGGCTTCTGAGAAGGGAGCGGGTGTTGACGGTAGCAAGAAGAGCGAGGCTCTTCCCTGGGGCTATGGATCTGTGCAGTAGGTATGGTAAATTGCAGGAAGATGTGGGTCATTTATTTTTTGAATGCTCTGAAGTTTGGCAAAGGGTGGCGGTCACATGCCTTGATTGGAATAACAAGGACAACTTCTGGGACTCTTGCAGGAGATGGGCAACTTCAGAATAGGGGAGGTTGAAGATTTGCGTGACGATTTGGTGCCTCTGGTTGGGGAGAAACAATGTGCTTTTTGAGGGGACCATATTCTATTCCGAAAATCTTCTTGAGCATGTCGGAACCCTCCTTGAATCCTGACAGGTGTAATTATTTATTTTATTATTAAAATATTTTTTGGATGGTCCTTTTATGGAGGCCCATCCCACCGTTTCTCCAAAAAAACTCCATTCATCCATAACATCACTTAATAAATACACAAAAATCAAAATCCCCAAATTTCATGAACAAAAAACTCAATAAATTATAGATATATTTTCATTTTCGGATTTAATTAATTACACATATTTACTTAACAAAAATCACCATGAAATAATTTTCCTAAGTCTAAAACAAGAGATCCAATTCCATTCATCCATAACATCACTTAATAAACATACAAAAATCAAATGCCTCAAATTTCATGAACAAAAAACTCAATAAATTGTAGATTTTTTTATTTTCGGATTTTATTAATTTCACACCTTTACTTAACAAAAAATCACTATGAAATAATGTTTTCTAAGTCTAAAACAAGAGATCCAATAATAATAATAATAAAAAAATTGAGAGGGCTAGATGGAGTCTCCAGAGGGCGACGGATGGCTGCTGGCCTGATCTCGGAGGCAAAGGCGTCATGTGAAGCCGCCTGAGGGTAGAGGTTGGAGGCCGTTGGTGAATCCCTTCGATCGGGGGTGTTATCGTTGTGGTGGCCTCGACCACTGGGCATGCCAGTGTCGAGAACCTCTTAGGTGCTTCCGCTCTGGATTCCATGGCTTTCCTCTACGGATTTTGAAGGTTTTTGGCGAATTATGAGAAATGTATGTGGTGCGGGGTATGAGGACAATACTCTCCCGTTTGATGTGATATGGGCTATTTGGTCGACGCGGAATGGTGTCATCTTTGGGGGGGTTCCTTTCCGCTCCAAAAGTGTGCTTGTGCATTGTGAGGCATTGTGTAAAACTTGAGATATATAGTGTCATGCACATGTAAATCATTTTTTGGTTTTTCCTTTTTTTTATAAATATAAACTTCTTCTGAGGTGACTCCCACCATGGGTGGACACCCGTATTTTCATTCAAAAAAAAATCTTCCTCTACAAAAGCTGTGCCACATTCTTCCACAGATTTCTCCTCGCTTTACCTCTTAGTGCGAGACCTGCCAGCTTGGGAAGCATCATCAGTATACCTTCTAGAGTCGTCAGGGTCGAAGTAGTCATAGTCTTTTTGAGTTAATTCATTTTGATATTTGGGGTATGTTGAGATACTTATGCCGTGTGGGCTTTATTTATATTTGTTTATTTTTATGTCTATCATATGTAATTTTTCCCATTGTGCTTTTAGTATGGATACACCCGTCAAATTTGATATCTTTACATGTAAGCCCTTTCAATAGTTTGATGCCTATTTTTTTTGACATATGAACTTGTCTTTAATCCTTTTTGTTACCATAGATTTTTCGGAGTCTCCAAGAAACTTCAAAATGCACTTTAAGTTAACAAAAGAGTGGAAAGATAACAAAGTCATAGTCCATATACACTGCTGCGACTAATTGAATCACGTATCAGTTACCAACAGTAGGAGTTATAATGTTTTTGACGATAATGATCATGGTTCATCAAGCAGCATGAATCCGAATGGTCAAATGTCAACCTTGTTGAACGTTGCATGATCTGTTGGGCATTCACGTAATGTTGTCAACTTTGTGGGATATCCATATATAAAGAGTATGCTGGTATTTATGTAATATCAAAATGTTCATCGGGATGTCTATGTCAACCGATTTTTGTATATGTCAACTGATATTTTTTTAAGCCAAGAACGCCTGTAATAGTTTCTTAAATAAATTGATAGCCATCAACGTGATTATGATTAATCGTTTGATACGTCAGTATGCATACATATAAGGTCATTCTTCCTTTATGTAATTTTGATATAAAGATTCCTGCTACCAACACAACCAACTTCATTCGTTAGAATAACTTCCATTGAGTCTTTGCACCTATCCTTTTTTATGTATTATATATAATATTTATATATAATAAACCTTTTTTGTTTCTTTCAAAACAAGGATTTGGCTCAGGATTGCTCATTTTTAATTACATGGCTTCTCTGAATTTGAAAGTTATATTACTTAGTAGGTTTCCATACCAAGGCTCAATCCAATCAAGTGCGTAGCATCTGCCAATTTTGCCATTTTCCAAAAAACTGATAGCAAGCAATAATTCTAAAAACTTATATCCGTTTAACTTAAGACACTCATTATAATCTAAAACATCTGACTTATGATCATAATTATTGTAAACATTTGACTTCATATTATAGATATTTGTGAACACAGTTTTGTTCATTAGTATTGATAACTTAATTTATTTGCAGGTTAAGACTGTTGATCCTTGCACCGGGAAATCCGCGACTAGAGAAACCAGTACAATGCCTCAATGGGCTGGTTCCTGCTGGTAATAAATTCTGTTTTTATATTATCCTGCATTTATAACTGAGAAAACATTATCAAATCAATCAAAATATGCTTTACAATCTAAGAGTCATCTCTTTTGTTTCTTGCTCGGACTCGGAGAATTATTTTGTAGCATTTTGTTTCTTTTAAGATTATAAATATTTTGCAGATGGTCAACATACATGGCTAATATTAAGTTGCTGCATCTCCCCGGTGTTCACCTTCTGTTGCGAAATTGAATGACCAATGCTTTATCTAAATGAGAACCTCTTGGTACTGTTGACAAAGCCTGAAGAGACTGTTAATAACCATCGTGTAGGGAGCAGATCACAAGAGTTATGATTAGTTGTTGCTGACAAAGGAGACATTGTTTTTTACTTCATTGAAGAAGTACCCTGGCACTTCTTATATAAGAAAATGCTAGAGTTAGGGCGGCAGAGGTGGTGCCTCAACATAAGCCAAAGACATGTATATCCTGAAGGTATTTATGCTACTCCGATGAGAAAACATTAGTAGAGATGAGACCTTATGCTCATATCTCTGATATAGTGACATTCAACCTCAATGTGCTTTGTCTGTTCATGGCAAGCGAGTTGTTTGCTATAAATAATGATGCATGATCTTCTCCTCATAGCGACACAGGTAGAGGATTCTCATTATGTAAGTCTGTTAGAACAGATCCATGCCACATCATGTTAGCAGGGGTCTGAGCCATAATCTTATTAATTCATCGTTGGACATGGATACAACTTGTTGCTTTCCGGGTGACTAGTGAATCACTTAAGAACAATGTCAAGTTCGTAGCGGACTTAATATCCACAAGTCAATTTACATAGTCTGCATTGGCATACCTTTAAAAGAATTACTGAGCCTCTACTTCTGAAAAGAAGATCATTCCCTGGAGAGGTCTTCAGAAATATGGAAATCATTGTAATTGCATCCATATGTGCTTGTTTGAGTCGAGCCGTAAACTGACTCACTGCTCACAGCAAAAAAGATGTTTGGTTTGGTAACTATTGCATACATAAGTTTCCTGTCAAGCTCTTTCTATCTTTAAGCAACCAATCATATCGCATGAAATTATATTCTAGAGACAACATACAGTCAATTATATTGGTCCCTTCAAGGATTTCGGTCACATACTTATTCTGACACATCACACGACCTTAAAAACTCCGGGCATACTCTAATCTGAGTAACTAACGCGGAGGTCCCAGATCCTTTATAACGATCTTCTAACTAGCAGGAGCTCGGTCCATTCGATTCCTTGTAGGTCATATTTGGTGATGATGATATAATTGATTTAGACTAGCATGGCTACTATTCCATATAATATATGCGATGTGAAGAGTGGAAGATCTACATTTGAATAAGTGAAACCTTGTTCCTGAGTGACTGTTGACAGCTTCTGTATCCATGCTCTGGGACTGGGACTATTCTTGATGCCATATATTGATTTGTGAAGCTGGCATACTTTTTGAGTTCCCCTTAGCAGTAAATCTTGTTAGCTATTGTATATAAACCTCCTCTTTAAGGTCCTAGTATAGGAAGTTGTTCTTCACATCTAGTTGGAATAGAGGCTCGTCCTTGCCGACTGCCATAGTAATATGAATAGGAAGAGAAGCATCTGTGACAACTAGTGAAAATGTCTCGTGTTAGTCAATATGATGAGTTGGGTAAACCCCCTTGCTACCAGTTGAGTTTTGTAGCGTTTAATGCTACCATCGGCACTATGCTTCACAATGAAGACCCACTTGAAGCCTAGAACAACTGCAATATCTAGTGGTAAAGTGAGTGTCCAGGTTTCCTTAGACTATAGTTTGACCATTTCTTTGGCCATGGTTTCCATCTATCTTTCATTTGTAAGTGTCTTCTTGTGTGTTTTTGGAATGGTTTTAGCAGAAAGAGGCAGATAAACTGAATGAATTGTTTGTACTCTTTTAACATGTGATCAAGAGTAAAGTAGCTGGTGTTCACATAGACAGAGCATTTACGTTTGCCTTTTCTTATGGTTATGGGTAGATCCACCTCTGCTTAGGGGTGTAAACGAGTCGAACTTAAGCGAACCAACCCAGGCTCGGTTCGGTTCATTTAGAATACTTTCAGGCTCGAGTTCGGTTCGACTCGATAAAATGAAAACTGTAATTAGGTTCGGTTCGGCTTGAGTATGGTTCGTAAAGGTCGGTTCGACTCGTTAAAGGTTTGTTTAAGAATAAATATTGTGCATACATTTCTATTCAAGGGGAAAATCGCAGCTGCATGTGAGGGTTTTGTGGGGTTTCAGGAATAAGGAATATGACCTTAGGGAGTGGATGATTGGATGGGTTTGGGAAAATAAGTGAATAGCCCTTATGTTAATATAGAATGTATTTTTTCCTTATATATACAATATGTATGTATATATACTTTTATGTATGTATGTGTGTATATAATCGAACTTTTAACGAACCGAACCTGAACGAACCTATGATTTTGAGGTTCGATTCGTTTATTTAATCAAGCCCAAACTTGTGTTCAGTTTCGATTTGTTTATTTTTGAATCGAATCCGAATCGAACTTTTAGCGAGTCAAATCTGAGCGAATGTCGAACATGAGAATTTTATGACATCCCTACCTCTACTATTGGATCTGCTGTGGGCTCCTCTTGTTGAGTGCTATTTTCCTTCAATGAGGGACCAATGCCAATGCCATAGATATAAATCAAGTTTTCAATAGTTACTGCTGGTTTAATTGACTGAATAAGTGACGGGGCAATGTGTCGATATCTATCAGCTTAGGTCTTCTAGTATAGATCTTATCTATCCTTGTAAACCGGGTTTGCAGGCTCAGATTGCACATGATTCACAAACATTGTTTTAAAAAGCGTATCTTGGGATGTTTTTTTGACGAAAAACGCCTCGAGGCTTAAGCCTCTCCTAGTAGTTGTGAGGCGTAAGCCTCAGGGTGCTGTGAGGCATATAAGCATGAGGAAAAAAATGAGGATGAATGAATTGTCTTATTCAACAGGTCTAGGGGTCATATTTAGGGGGGGGGGTGCATACTTTCAATACTAAAAATGTAATTAAACATTGCAAGGTGTTAAGTACATTATGGAATATGTAATGCGTTGTAATTTATGGTTAAAGTAATATATACTATTTACAGTGGGTCGCAGATTGAGATGCCACCATTTTCCTTTCAAAAAAACAAATCTAGGGGTTCTTATATAACATGAAACGGAGATAGCTCAAAAAAGGGAATCATAGAAAGACCCCGAACTGGTTACAAGACTAAAGAAAGAAATAAAAAGAGTTAAACCAATAACTAACTCTGCCAGTATCCATGTTGTTTGGGATTATGTCCTACTCTTACTTTTCATCTACTTAATCGCACATATACACACACACACACATATCTATATATAGGGAATTTTTCCAATGAGCCATGAGCCTATTAGGATTGTAATGAGTTCACTCATTTATGTTATATCATATTTTTACTATTAGTAATCATTTTCTCATAAAGCAAACCTTGAATTAATACAAAATGGTTATTAGTAAGAATATAAAAGACATCATGATATAAAAAATATACAATGATTTCACATCTTTTTAAACTTTTCTTTTTTCTAATAGTAAGAATATGTATAACATTTATAAACCACAAAGTATTGTACTTAAAATGATAGAAAATATTTGTAAAAATGAGTGTGTTCATTAGAATCCTAATGAGCTTAGGGCTTATTGGAAAAGCCCTATATATTAACACTCAAGCCCACGTACTTGCTTCAACTGTAAGTTGTGTCAAATGAAAGAATATTTTTTCTTTTGTAAGACTGGAGTTCAAGTTCGGCTTGAAGAGGGTGGTTAGAATTATACATTAAGTTAAATAGGTGATTGAATCTTGCCAAAATTAGATCAGTACTAATCTTTTGTTTAGCTTATATTTATTACGGTTGGGATTTATGTGAATTGGTTGTTCTACATCTAGCCTCTCATTCTAGCCTTTGTGCTTGAGAAGAGCATAAAGATCATGCCATTGTCGATCCTTCTTCGAGTTGGATGATCATCCTGACCATATCGTACCAACCATATAGGACCGTATAAATTTATTGTTATGAGATTGTCATACGGTTTTATCCTTCAATTCAGCAATTTTGTTGCAGTACATTGTCTTGAACGTAATGATAGCCTTAATCTGTTCGCATGTGCTTTATTACAAATATTCATTTGGGTTTCATGTTGCAGGTATTACCTGAGATTTATGGATCCTAATAACACAGCTAGTCTCGTTGACAAGAGGAAGGAATCGTGAGTGTTTACTCCTATTTTTAACCAGTTATTATCTGTCGTGATTTTCTGTTCAAGACTTTTTCGACATCTAAATGAAACTATGTAAAAACAATGAAATAGTTAATGTAGAGTAATTAACAACAGAAACCATGTAGTTTGAGGTTGAGTTCATTCTAGTACGGGAAAAAATTGCTAAAAGCCAAAACCAAGGGTCCTCCAGCCTAGACACCTTGCTGAAAGAGGGCTAGCAGAACCGGTCAAAAACCTGGATCCCGATGAAGCGTAAAAATACTGCGAGCTCGCATAAAAAGCATCAAGAAGACCGAGATCCTAACTCGCGCACTAGGCGGCCACTACCCTAACTTGGCTTCCTATCTCCAGCCCAGCTGAAGGTCACCGCACCCTCACACAGTCAGGTGTAAGGGCCACCGTGACTGGCATAATTAATTATCTGTCATTATTGATTCACCACTAATTTCACTTACTTGTCTACTCCATCCTGTATCAATCTCTTTTATAAGATCATGGATTAGAAGCTGATCCTGGGATTTGGATCTAAATTCAGATTGATGCAAGATTTTCCAATGTTTCTCATCTTTAATTTATTGGAGTCAGAGTTACTCACTGATCTGAATCTAAGTTCAATTCTATACATTTTCCCCCGGAAAAATTATGAACTAGAAGTATAAATCAGTAATCATGTATATATTCAGCATCCATAACAATCATCTGTCTACTGGTCGGACCTCCACCAAAATCTACTACACATGCTTCCTTCATTATTTGCATTCTGCACACCATCGAGTAATTGCACTATTACCATGACTTCCCTGACAGTTAACTAGCCCTTGATTTGGAGCCACCATTACAACCACAATTCTTAAATAGGGAACACTGTACTTGAGTCAGTTATCAGTTAACATTCATCACAGTGCCGTAAACAGGCAAGTTCTTCTGTAGACCAGCTTATAATGATTCCAACTTATTTCTCTTCTGGCTGTGTATATGTGTGTGTGTGTGTGTATATATATATATATATAGGATTTTAATCCAATGAGCCCTATGCCCATTAGCATTTTGGTGCGCATCAATTCTAGGCCAAACACGTATATTACCAATTGAGTTGTTACATATTTCGAAGGATGCTGTTTTTGGAAGGAGACTAATATGCAAGACGATTTAACAAAAGTATTATTCCAGATATATCGCGTCCTTAAAAAAGGAAGAACAGATTGGAAAGAAAATATTCAAATCGATGATTTATTGCAGAAAATTGAGATCCAAATACTCAGGTTAGTAATATATATACAAAGGTAAGTAAATGGGTGTTACGAGATCAATAGTACATAAACAACAGTCAATAATTTACATTCATTTTATTATATAGTACAGAATTTAGTAATATATATACACTGGTCAAGTAAGTGTTTATTGTGAAGTTAGTAAGGTCATAACAAATGGTCAGTAATTTTCATATGTATTATTATTTTGAACAGAATTCGGTAATTTAGAGATGATACTCAAGTAATATATATACAATTCTTAAGTAAGTTGTTGTTTTGTATTCAGTAATGCATATATGTATGTCATATATCACATGTTCAGTAATATGTATATGATTCTCAAGTAGTGACCATTATGAGAGCAGTAATAACAAAGTAATGGTCAGTAAGGCACGCACATTGTTCAAGTAAGAAAGTAACATATAATCTGTAACATATTCTCCTTCTATACGATTAATATGGAAATAATACTTTGAAAAAGAAGTTATTAAACACATACACATAAGGAAAAATGAATTAATGAAATTAATGGAATGTTTCGTTGATGAAAAAGGAAAATAATTATAGAAATGAATCGAATGCGCATTACATACGCAATGGTAAAACCAAGGTTCGAAATCTCGATTTCGATTTCGTTTCGGTAACCTCTAATACCGAAATTTCGGGAAATTTTGACAATTTCGATGGAAATGTCGGAAATGACTTAAAAAACCAGTTTTGTTTTTCAATTTTATTGTAAATTATGTTTCTCCAAGTTACGAGAACAATAAATAACATATAAATACACAATATTTTCACACATATTACCCATATATACCCCTTATATTGTACATATCGGTCATATCGGCCATATAGGCCATATTGTAGAATATGTTAGATATTGCAAATGGAGTTAATCTGAGTATTTCAAATAATGAAAAATTAGATATACACTTATAGGCTTATAGCATACATATCAATCATCTTATCATCTATGACCATATCGAACATATCGTTGTTAATACGTAATACTTAATAACATAGTTATAGTCTTACAAGTTACAACAAGTGAAAATACATATATTTCATGTAGAGTAATAAGAACACGCACATTAATGATCAATGCAATAAAAGATTAAAATATATTACCTGGTGATATATTTGGTTCAGAACCAAGAGTTCCGCGGTGGATCTGAATTGCCCCCCTTCCTTGTTGTCTCTCATAACGCATCGCAGATTCAATGAACTCACAGTAGTTCTCCCATGTCATGTACGAGTACATGGCCTTGTAATCCATCACATACTTCCTGTATTGGTGGTCATCGATACCTATGAGTATCCCGAGATGAGGATAAGCACCACAAGATCCGGTATCACGAGTGGCACGACGAGACTGCGAACTACTGGCTTGAGATCCTCGGGACGACGACGACGGAGTAGGAGAAGATCTCTGCAGAGGAGGAGGAACTGGCGTGTACTCAAGGAAGAAACCATAACTGTCACCCCCAAAGAAGCTGCTCTGGCTCTGCTCAGGTTGGCTACCTTGGTAGTTCTCACCACTGTAGCTATTGTATCCCCCATACCCACCGTAACCATATGAATATGATGGAGGTGCATACGCTTGAGGAGGAGGAGGTCCTGGAGGAGGAAAATGAAAGTATTCCGGGAAGCTGCCAAATGATCTCTCATCGCGCGACGATCCATATCCGCCTAAAGGACTTGGTGTTCCTCCACGATATGGGTTTTCAATGTCCATGCAACTCAAGGAACCTACAGATGAAATCAAATCATCCTTGTAGCTGTCGGTTGGACGATGGCCACGTCCGTATTCGTAATCTATAGGTCCTGGACTCGGACTTGGAACAAACGGTCCATGTGTGTTCCTCTGTCGCTCCATATATTCATGTCCTGCATGTATCCCTTCCTCAAATCTTGTATCTTGTGGTCCACGACCACCCCCTACTGACCCACCTGAGTATGTTTCCCAACCATCACCAGGTCCACCACGACCAACATCATCATCATCATCATCATCATCATCATCATCATCATAATCATCTCCACTGTCATCCTTCGACTTTGATTTGGATTTGGAGCTAGTGGAGAGCATTTCATCAACAACCGCATCAATCTCGGCCGCCAACCCTCCAAGAGGGTCTGTAATCCGCCTAGATCTTGCCACATTGTCACCTACATTTGCTCCCATTTGTTGGCTTATATTCTCATTTGGTCTTCCACCTGGTTGATCGAGAACGGGAGCACTATTGGAATCCATCCACCTCTGGAGAACATCTTCATCAGCATCGTCATCGTGCATCTTGAAAATGTATGCAAGATCAATAGGGTCTGTGTAGTCCTCCTTGTCTTGTCCCTCTCTTGCATGTTTCAACTTCAGCCTCAAGTTGTAATGCACGTAGACAAGATCATTGAGCTTCTGTTCTCGCAACCTGTTCCGTCTCTTCGAATGGATCAAGTTGAATGTGCTCCAGTTCCTCTCACAACCACCAGCAGATGCTGTTTGAGACAATACTTTCACTGCCACATTTCGTAGGTTGGGAGCTTCCATCCCGTTTAATAACCACCATTCGGCTGCAAAAAACCAAAACAAGATAAATCAATAGTCGGAATAAATGAACGCACAATGAATGCATTTATTTGTCTACATCCCTACCAGGAAGCCCCGTCCATATACTGCAGTGATTCGACCAAAGGAACCCAAGGCATCCCGGAAATACTTAACCAACACACATAGATTTAAGTCATAAATTGTTAAAATAATACTCATAAAGAATATTTTTGTGAGTCCTAATCTAGCTTCAAATTCATGATTACCTCGTTTATGCACAAGGTCTATAACTTCTCGTCCTTGACGAGCTTCTCCACCACAATTTGTACAGCTGATAGAAGGTCAGCATTTGTACTAAGTCCATTCTTGCACTATTACTTAGGATTAAAGTAATAAGCTGGACACAAAGTCACGGACAAGCACAATTCTCATATTCTAAAAATCTATAAAAATTTTAAAAATGAAAAACAAATTAGATTATTACATAATACATACCGGGCTTGTGAAGAGGATGTGAGAGCATCTTGGACTAACGCTCGTCTATGATGTCCAACCTTGCTCTAGATCCTTTTCTAACCGCTTCTCTGACCTTCTCTCTCGTGCAACGCATTGTCTCGTAGATCACTCCCATGGTGGGCTTCTTATCGCCATCCACGATCCGCAATGCAGAAACAACTGAATCCATGATCCTCGTAACCCGAGTCACGTCTTCCCAAAAGTGGAGATCATTGATCAATGCCTCCACTTTCCGTCCTCCTTCAGTCCGAGCTTCAGGTATCTCGAACCATTCACCTTGGCAACACATGGTTTTCAACCCTGTCTTTTGTTGTTTGAGGTCTTGCAACGCTATAAAATTGGTTGCAAAGCGTGTGATGCCAAGCCTCACCAACTCACCATTGCACATCCGCCTCATCAATGCCAACACTTTGCTGTTGTTATAAATGAATGTGGTGATCGTTCGTGCTTGCTCCACTTCCTTTGAGACGAGCTTTCTTTTGCTGAAATCCTTTAGGATCAAATCAATGCAATGTGCAGCACATAGTGTCCAAAAAATATCATAACTGCTCGGCTTCATTATTGTTTCACCCGCTTTCTTGAAGTTGCTGCCATTATCCGTCACAATTATGACAATGTGATCTTTCCCAACCTCTTTAATGACGTCCTTCATCAACTTCAGCAGGTACTTGTGATTCTTCACATGATCAGATGCATCAACAGATTTCAAAAAGATTGTCTTCCCATCGCAGTAAACAAGGAAGTTGATGATCTGCTTCCTCGTGTAGCTCGTCCACCCATCGCACATAAATGTCACCCCGTACTCTGGCCATCTCCTCCTCAACTCGGCGACGTACTCATTCATCTCCTCCTTCTCCATCCCCATATATTTGTTCATTATCTCGTAGGATGTAGGAGCCTTCACTCCTATTCCTGCTGCAACGATCTCATCAATGGTATGTTGCAGAAATGGCCCGCTAGCAATGTTGACAGCAATGCTCTTCCCAAAGAAGAGCTTGCTAATGGCCTTTCCTACCCTTTCTCGTGCATTGGTGAACATACCCTTCACTGTTTTCTGCCTCAGATACTTGCTTGGCTTGAATTGCATGGATCCGCTCCTCGTCAAGAAAGGCCCAATTATCTTCCCCTTGTGTTTTTTGGTGGGTGGTGCTACTGGTGCGCCTCCAGAACCACTCCCACTGCCACCTGCACCATAGAAGCTGCCCTGTGTACCACCGAGTTCTCTCTTCTCGAACTCGCTCCTCATTGATTCTTTTGTTGCCCTTCTGTATGTCTTCCTCTCTGCTATAGTCTGAATGTCAGCGTGATAGACAGAGTCATCGTCATCTGAATCTGAGAGGACGTTGAATTCTTTCTCAAGCATGAACTCTTTTATTTGTTCAACCCTTCTTACCCACTTTGTATCCCTTTCCTTCTTCCCATCCAAGCTGGCCTTCACCTTGTCCCTCACATCTTTGGGACAACACGTGCACTTGGAAATATTCTTGTTATTGCCAACAAGATGTTGTTTCATCCTCGTGATCCCGCCTCCTCCCAACTTCTTTCCACAGAAATTGCATTGTGGTTTCACTTTATTTCCAGCAGGAGCGGAGGCATACCTCCAACCAATGTCCCCACTGAAATCGTCCATGTGATCCTCAGAACTGTCAGATCCGGAACCGGAATGTGCCATGGTGATGATCACCGAAACCTGCGAGGAAATTAAAGAACAATCATTCAAGAGGCATACAATGCGGCCGATTAAGAATTTGCTAATTAATTTATGTTTTAATTTTTGGATTTATTATATTTTTAATTTTTCTAACACCTAATACACACAAAGTCGTAAATACTTGGTGTTTGAAATTGAAAGTATACTCTTAATATTCCGATTTTCAGAAAAACACCTTAGATCTATACATTAGGGTCTTAGATCTAGCAATTAGGGATCTATTTTCGAGAAAGACTATCTAAGTGACACAAAATATGTAAAAAAATAATAGATCTAACATATAATTTCGAATTTACTCAATTTTTAAATTCATTTACAAATAAAAATTCGATGTTTTCTACTTCCATAACTTAAGATCCGACTTTATCATTGAAAAACTCATCATCATTTCCCATTAAAACACAAAAACCCCAATTTCCTCTTCCATATATCTTACAAAATGTTCTCACAGTACGTTTGCTACATGTTATACACATTATTGTACAATTAAAACACAAAACCCCTAATTTTCATCTCCAAAAATAAATTAGATGTACGAAATCTCTAAAAAAAAGCACCACACCTAGCTAGATCAACGTCTTACGAGTAAAACCCCTTAAAAAATTGAAGGATTTGATGAAGATTTGGCTTACCTTGAAGCAAGGGATGGAAAATGGCCTTGGAAGAAGCTTGGAGACGTCTCTGCTGGAACTCGGCCGAAATGAGAGAGTATCGATCAAAATTTCGGTCCATTTCATCAATTTAATGCCAGATTCCCTTTATAGGGCGAGATGTCGATTTGATCGAAATCTCGCAGATATCTCGCGAGATTTCGGTCTAAACCCGGGTAATCGATATTCATATGGGTTTCGAAATCCCCACCCATCGAAACTGAAATTTCGGCAAAATTTCGTCGAGATTTCGTGAAATTTTGTTCCATGGGTAATACTAATCATTTGTTATTGTTGGAAAAAACAATCAATCTGATATTCATGATAACCTAGGCTCTCTTATATAGGGGAGAGACCTAAGGGTAAATTACTTAAGACAGACAAAGAAAACTAAATAACAGAAACAATATATAAAGAACGGAAATATCTCTACACTCCCCCTCAAGTTGGAGCATAGATATCGATCATGCTCAACTTGGATGAGCATTTCTGAAATGGTGCCCTGAGTAATGCCTTGGTGAAGATGTCGGCTGTTTGTTCTCCGGAATGGACATGAGTGGTATAAATTAGGCCTTTCTGGATCATATCTCTGGTTAAGTGGCAATCCACCTCAATGTGTTTGGTTCGTTCATGGAATGCTGGATTGTTTGGAATAAACAGGGCTGCCTGATTATCACACTGTAGCTGCATGGGAAGTGGTACATCGATGTGCAAATCCACAAGCACTGCTCTTACCCACATCATTTCTGTGCTTGCTTGAGCCATAACCTTGTATTCAGATTCAGCGCTTGACTTGGTCACCACTGTTTGTTTCTTGCTTTTTCAAGAAATCATAGAACTTCCCACAAACACAGCAAAACCCGACGTGGACTTTCTATCCTTTGGGCATCCTACATAATCTTCATCTCCACACAGATACTGAAAGAGATGCTCCCTTTTTGAATAATAATCCTGCACCTGGAGAAGACTTCAAATATCTCAAAATTATATATATAGCATCCATATGGACCTGTCGAGGTTGCTCCATGAATTGACTCACCCGACTTACTGCGAAGGCAATATTGGGTCTCGTAATAGTAATGTAAAGTAGTTTTCCCCGATTTCTCTATATCTCCTTTTATCAACCTCCTTCGTATCATCATCATATAGCTCCCGCAATGTTGGGGTTGCGGGAGGGGGAGTTTGCGGCGACCGTGGATCTGTGGCTGGGTTCGCGGGTGGGACATGAGAGGGTACAAGTGCTGGAAGAGGGCGCAGGGGCTGGGGAAACATAGCGGGGGCTATCGGGAGTGGCGAGGCTAAAGTCGGGGGTACCTGGGGTTATTCCGGTGGCGTGAAGACGATTGGGGGGAATGACGGAGTTTAATCCGGGAGCGGAATCTGATTTGGAGCGGCCTGGACAGCGACCGGTTCTTCGTTGGCGGCGAGATTTTCGTCTTCAAATTCGGTGTCAGTGATTGGTGTCGCTGAAGCCTTCGAGTTGGCGGCGCGTAGGGCCTCGAAGTTAGTCATAAGAGCTCGAAACTCGGAGTGGAATGTGGTTTGGAAATCACGTAGCATGCGCTTCGTCTCCTTGTTGTAGGCGTCGATGGCTCGGATGGCTCGTCGTTTTTGTTCGGATGAACGATGATCCCTTGATGCATGTCGGTGCGAGCGTCTGGACGGATCGTCAGATCATAAGGACGATCTGTAGGCCATGCTCTTATACCAAATGATGCGGATTGAGATTTGCACGGCGATAAAATAAATTATTTGACGGTGGATTTTTGGTAGAAGAATAAATTGGAGGGGAGAAGGGGAGAAGGTGCGCCTGTTGCGCGAGACTTGGAGAAGAAGAAACGTGAAGACCACGTTGAGAGAGGAGAGAAATTAGAGAGAGGGAGATAAAATCTCAAATTGATTATCAACTAAACTCTCTAAAAACAATGGACTACCATCCCTTTATATAGGAGGGATGAGATTACAAAAATAGAAAACTAATTCAAATTGACAACTAATTATCCTAAATAGACTCTAACTAATTAACCGACTAACTACCTATTTTGAAATTCAAAGTAGAGCTAATTGAGATCACAGGCGATCTCGTTTATTCAGTTAAAAATACGACGACGTAAATAAACGTAAATAAAATTAACATATAACATTAATTAAATAGGCAACCCTATATTCTCGTTCCACGCTGCATCAATTGGGGTACTAGATGGTCGACACCCCACCATACCTGTCTCAACAAGCATGTCCGAGACATATTTCCTTTGGGTCATTACAAGATCCTGAGCATTCCTTGCAAATTCAAGCCCCAAAAAATACCTTAGAGTACCAAGGTCTTTGGTAACAAAGTGATGATCCAGAAATTCTTTTGCCATCTTCACCCCCTGCACAGCATCTCCTGTAACAAGAATGTCATCTACATATACCATAATGACTACAGTACCTCTAGTTGTCTTCTGCACAAAGAGTGAGTGGTCCGAGTTTGACCTCTTGAAACCTTCTTTCTCAATTAGATCTGACAACTTCTGAAACCACGTCCTCGGGCTTTGTTTAAGGTCATGTATTGCCTTATGAAGTCTATAAACCTGCTGACACTCTCCCTCAGCAGTAAACCCAGATGGCTGCTGCATGTAGACTTCCTCATGTAGATCACCATACAAGAAGGCATTTTTAGCATCCAGCTGAAACAAGGGCCAATCACGTACCACAACCACTTTAAGGAGTATACGGAGGGTAGAATGCCGAGCTACTGGAGAAAAGTATCCAAGTAATCCACGCCATAAGTTTGCGTGAACCCCCTTGCTAGTAATCTGGCTTTGTACCAATCTAGAGTACCATCTGCATGATATTTGACAGCAAAGACCCATTTGCAGCTGACAATGGACGCACCAGGGGGTGGAGAAACCAAGGTCCAAGTACCACGTAATCATAGTGCAACCATCTCTTCTTCCATCGCTAAATGCCAACGGCTATCCTTCAATGCATCCTGATAATTCCATGGAAGTTCTACAATAGATAGTGCAGCTGCAGATCTCTGAAAGCCGCTTGTCAGTCTGTGAAGAGAGACTTGTGAGGCAATAGGATAGGAGGCACAAGACCGCTTCTGCTTCCGAAGTGCAACATGTAAATCCATATTTGTAGATGTGTCTTGTATCCTGGAATTATCTCCCTGTAAGAAGTGCTGCACAGATATATCGTCAGAGCCATCACTAGAAACTTGTATATCAGAACAAACCTGAGGCGTAGTGACGGATGGATGTGTGCCAGGAGCAGAGATAGTCCGACGGGTGTAGAATTTAGGAAACGGTGGTACAGTGGTAGGTGGTAGTGGAGGTGGAGGTGGTGGTATAGGTGAAGATGGTATTACTGGTGATGAACACAAAAGAACAGGCACGAAGATTCCTTCATCAGAACTGGACAAAACCAACCGTTCACTTGTGAAAGAGTAATACATTACCGATTCAAAGAATGTGACATCGGCACTAATATAATATTTTCGACGCAACGGGTCATAGCACCTATTTCCCTTTTGAGTCCGTGAGTAACCAACAAAGACACACTTAACAGTTTTAGGAGAGAGCTTGTCAAGACCTGGAATTAACTGATGAACAAAGGCCACACAACCAAACACCCTAGGAGGTAGAGGGAGGTAGAGAGAATAATTCTTTTTCAGGGAAGACAAGAGAGAAAGGAGTTTTCTCACCCAAGACTATCGATGGCATGCGATTGACCTAGTAGCATGCAGTAAGAACTGCGTCACCCCAGAAAGAATGTGGGGCACGACTTTGAATCAGGAGAGTACGGGTGACATCAAGCAAGTGGTGATGTTTCCTTCCTGCAACACCATTCTGTTGCGATGTGTAAGCACAAGATGTTTGGTGTATAATATCATGAGATGAGAGGAAATGAGACAAGACACGAGTACAAAATTCCAAAGTATTATCAGTTTTCAAAGTTTTAATGAATAACGAGAAAATATTTTGTAATTCATTGATAAATTTTTTTATTACATCCCCAGCTTCAGATTTATTTTTCAATAGAAAAACCCAAGACAAGACAGACGAGAAAAATCATCCACTGCAACAAGATAATAACGGTGTCCCTGGTGATCTGGAACACGACTAGGACCCCAGATGTCAACATGAAACAAATCAAAAGGGGAGCCACTGCTCCGACTCGGACGACTAGGGAAAACAGAGCGATGATGTTTTCCCAACTGACACGCCTCGCATTGAAAGGATGCTCCTGGTGAAATCTGAGGCAATACAGGACAAAGCTTTTGAAGTGGGAGATGACCAAACTGCAGGTGCCAGGTGTAAGGAGAAACAAAGCCTGACTCAGAAAAAGAAACACCAACAAATGATCCCTGGTCAAGATGATACAAACCACCTTGCTCACGACCACATCCAATCACTTTGCCCGTAAGAATGTCCTAAAAGAAGAGGCGAAGGGTCAAAAATAGCTATACAATTCAAGTGTTTTGTAATCTGACTAATGGATAATAGGTTCAAAGAGAAATAAGGTGCATATAACACATTCTTCAGATGCATAGAGGGTGTCAATGTAACCTCCCCTTATCCTGTGATTGGGAATGCGTCCCATTTGCAATCACAACTGTTCTACCATATCTAATCTGTCTGTAAGACGTAAGCTGATTCTTGTTACCGCATAAGTGATGGGTAGCACCAGAATCCATAATCCATTCAGAAATCACAGAACCATGACATGACGTGGTAGCAAAGGTACTACCTGAGGTACTGGGAGTGGCAGAAGTACTCGTTGACGCTGAGGCATCAACATCGGAATGACTTCCAGGTGATGTGGTGGAAACATGAGACATAATATCTCTCAGCCTAGCAACAAGATCATCAAATCTCTGATCAGATGGTGGGGTAGCTTGGGACTCAGCCTGTTCTGCAACTCGAGCTGAAGCAGGAAAATCATGCTTAGAATAACATGTTTCCTCGGTGTGCCCTGGACGATGACAATACGTGCATGGCTGATGAATGTGTCCCCCTCTGCCACTTGATCCACGCCCACGAGAAAAGGAAGAGCCTCCTCGACCTCTGGAGGCTGCCATGGCTGAGGAAGATTGGCCTGGAACTGTAGATGGAACTGTGATCCGACTGAGTCTGCGACACGCTTCCTCCATTGGGGGAATAGTAGCATCCGCCAAGATCTGAGAGCGAGCCGCATCGTATTCTGGGTCTAGCGCTGCAAGGAAAACACCGACCATAGTAGCATTCCTGTACGTCTTCTGCTGCTCCGGAGTCGCAGTCAGAGGCATGAAACTATGAAGTTTCTCAAACATCCCTCGTAGGGATGTATACAAAGAGTGGAGAGGACGACCATTCTGCTTCACTGTAAATATATCATGCTGTAACTGGAGAATCTTCGTCTCGTTCCTTGCTTGAGAATATGTAGCCGCAAGAATGCCCCACATCGCCTTCGCCGTAGGTTGATGTAACACATCATTGGCGATCTCAATTGTTAATGTGCCAGAGAGCCATACTTTAGCATAAGCATCGTCTGCCTCCCAAGAGGCATGCACTCCAGTTTTCTCCAACGGTTCTTCTTCGGTAAGAATATGTTTCTTACCACTCAACTTCATGAGACTCAGGAACTGCACAACCCAGAGCTCGTAATTAGTCCCGTCCATTTTCACAATAGACGCTGGACCTCTGAAGGCGCCAGTGGAGGGGACATCAACCTTGCTCTCTGAGATGATATCGTTGGAGGAAGACAACCAAACAATAACTTGTAGCAACAAGTGTCTACACAGACATGAATGGATTTGGTTGCACGTGTAGACTTAGACAGCTACCAAATCCATCAGAAAATCGAGGACGCGCGCGCGCATAGGGCAGAACAAAGCGGGCCGAAGGTCGCTGGCTGCGCAAGGGACTGGCGCAGGCGAGACGCAGGCCGCAAGCCTTAGTTGGGGGGTTCCGCGACAGCGCGGGGGGGGGGGGGGGGGAGGGGCGGTCCCGCGATATGGATCGTTTGTTTTTCTCTTGCCCACTCTTGGTTTAGGTGTGGAATGGAGCCGACATCACATGGCTTACCAAGTAGGATTATGATATCACACGTTCTGGAGGGTTGTTAGATCTGTGTACGGGTATGGTAATGAAGACAACTCATCCATTTGCGTTAGCTTGGGCGATTTGGTGTACCGGAAATTTGGTCATTTTGGGGGGCAGAAGTTTTACATTGAAAACGTCATTGAACATTGCAGGGTGTTGTGTTTAGTGTGGAGAATACGATATGATGTAATACCCGACATTGTATTCGTGTAAATTTTCTTTACTTTTATATAATTATACGTTGAGGTGGATACTTGCTTGGGTGTCTCTTTTCTAAAAAATATTGAAACTAACTATTATGCCATTGAAAACAATTCTTATCTCATTAAACAAAATTATATAGCCACATATATTCCAACATTGGTATGAAACTTTATGCCCATACATGATTTCAATCAAACAATCTTTTGACATGTTTTTCATCTGAGGTTATTCCATGAAAACTGCTCTACATGATTTTAACAATGAATGATGCGCTTCTCAAATGGTTTAGAGGATCTGAGGCCGAAGTGGGAATCTCTATTGCATAGTCATTCGCAGTATCTATACCATTTGAGTTCAAGGCTTTGTATCTTACCACCCAGCCTTCTTCTCATATGCTTTTAGAAAGGCATCGGACATATGATGTCGCATTTTTTGAATATGTTTCGTCCAGTGCTTGGTAACATGATTTTTTTTGCTTTTTGGACAAATAACATGATGGGTGGTGGTCCTTTAGACCATTGTGGAAGACTCTTTGCGGGTGCCTCCAGCATGTGCCTCCTTTATGACAAAGAGCTAGAGACGTTGGGACATCTTTTCTTCCGTTGTGAGAAGACTCCCCGTATTTGGATGGAACTTTGCTTAGAATGGCTGGATCTTCAAGGTCTTGAAACGTTCTGGGGTTCTTTACTTGGGGCAAAGCATTGCCCCAGACATGAGCTTTTCTACCAATCACAACTATTTAGGCAATTTGGCGAGCTAAAAATGGTGCACTCTTATACTCAACGTTTTTATTTTTGAAAATGTAATTTTCCACACCAAAATTCTACTCGAGTCTTTAAAGTATTTTTTTCCAACTCTTCATCCATTAATGGGGCAGACACCTTAGCGTGTTTTCCCCTCTTTTGATTAAAAAATACTCTTTGGAGGATATAGACCATCTTTTTCTCTTGCCCAATCTCTGTGGAGCTATGGACCTGCTTGGACACGGCTTGGCTATGAATGCCTTGTCTGGGGAAATATGGAGTTCTTTGCTTTCTGGTTGCTCTTCAATATGTGATGGATGTTTGCATCCTTTTGTTGTTCTTTGGGTTATTTGGCTTTCTAAGAATGAGACTTTGTTCCATCAGGAGCATTGCTATGCGGAGTACCTGTTGATTGACGTCAGGTCCTTATGTGAGGCATGGTCTATGTAATCATTCGCTATTGCTTTTTAATTTTATATAGGGTGTGGCTCACCTCAAGCTCGCATTCTTATTTTTAAAAAATGCTTTTATTGCTTAGTATTTGGAGAATAGGGCTTGGTGCCCTTCATTTTGCTCGGGCATCTTGGACTATCGATTGTAGAAATTATTGGATATAATGCGAGAGTTGGTTGATTTGGAGGGTCCGTATGGGAGTCGTGATTGTTGCATTTTTGGGTGGACATGAGATTTTTGACGAGGAAAGTGTATAGAACTGTCACATATAATGCTACGTAATGGAGGGCTGAGGCCCATGACTACCGATTGATATACCGAGCTCCACTTCCCATGCATATGATGTGACGCTCTCGGATCCGGGCATCCGTTTATGCCGCATTCACACTATTACATTCACAAGCATGGAAGGCCGTATCGGCGATATATCGTCGATATATTGATATCGAGACGAGACCGATATGAGTATCGATATGACGATATATCCTCCTTTTGAGGCATTTCCTTCACAAAAGTGCGTTGATAAAATCGATATGACCTTCCATGTTCGCAAGCGATCTCACAATATTGAAAATCACTGGAAAGTTTACGCATTGCTATTGCATATGACATTCAATCCACATTTCATAACCACAAGATCAATAAAGACAAGTGCCACCAATCACCGTATTTCGTTAATCTCTATATTTTTACATTATGTACAAAAGGTTTACAGTACATATAGTATCCCAAACATGCGATGAAGACAAAGGAAACAATTACATTATAACTGAACAAAAGCTGAGACAAATGTGACAAAAGAATCCGTACCGTCTAGTATAAACCCGATTTCCAGAAGTCATCAACCTGCTACTGTGCTGCATGCTTCTTGCTTGTCAAAACATGCAAGGAAGAAGAGGATGTCACAAATGTGAATACAACCCGCAGTTTAGAATTGCGAGTAATTTATTACGTGCAAAAGAAAGCAAGTAGATAGGCATATATGAATGAAAATCTACCATTACCTGCGCATAAAAAGGTTTTCAAATTATTCTGCATGTGTTTCCCCCCAAATTACTCAATATCCTAATATTTTCCATTTATAACATTTTCCTATAGTAATTGAGACCAATAAGTATATGCTGTTTACATATCATTGAGGTCAGATTATGGGTCTTAATAAGTAGTTAGTGAGGTGATATTTTATTTTACTCTTAATTTATTTGTGATGGAAACGATATTATATTAATAAGGTTTTCAATTATATATATCTTTTCAAGTCTAGTGGATAGTTTGTGGTCTTGGTCTATATATAACCTCACACTATAACTCTAAGGTGTGAATAATGTCTTAGGGTTGGGATGCCTCCGTATGCATGCGGTGTTGTGTAATGCACCCTAACTAAGTTCCCAACACGTTCACTACCTTATAAGAATTTCGAATCCAACTTCATTATAATTAATTCAGACCAACACAACTTATCATTGTTCTTAACTCTTAATCAAGATACATTATAATCCAATCAACTTTGATTGTAACTCCTCCAAATGTGACCTTAGATGATTCAGATATAGCATCGTCAAGTCTGTTGGCGGAAAGTAACCAAAGCTCAAGCGATGAGGTAGTCTCCTATGGAGACTCTTTCGTCTAACCCTCTAATTGGAAGTGTGATCCAATAGAGGGAAATATCTACTCCAAAACTACGCCTCAAAGACGGGTGAGAGACTCTCCAGTAAAGTTGCTCTAGAAAAACGACCTGACTAGTACGAGCAAATGAGCTCATACGAAAAAACTAAAACTGAGGATCCCTTGCATGGGTATCCTAAAACAGAGGGTCAGCAGAGCTGGTCAAACGTTAGAATCCCAACGAGGCATAAAAACACTGCGAGCTCGCGTAAAAACCGTGAAGGGACTGGGATCCTAGACCTGCGCACTTGGCGGTTGCTGCCCGATCTGGGCTTCATATCTTCCGCCCAGTTGAGGGTCATCGCGCCCTCACATGGTCAAGTGTAAGGGTCACTATGACCGGCACAATATCTGACATTATTGATTCACCACCATATGGATGATTTGATTATAGATTCGATTTGTTTCCTCCATAATATAGAAGATTGCATCGGCAAAAGATTAAGCCATGTTACCTAGGTCAGATGTAGTCCAAAATTTTGGGTTTAAAGAAACTACTGACTCAACCAGAGGACATGATTATGCAAAGAGCTACTCTCTCATACACGTGTTTTGCCTAGTCAACAAAGAGTACTTATATTTGACATGATTATTTTTTTATTTGACATACAGATCTTGGTAGCATAATTCTTCTGGATGAGTTTATTTTCAACCAAATAAATATTTTTCTTTCTTCATATATATTTTTTAAAAAATATTTTTATGCCAAATTTCTAGCATTAATAATAAAATAGAGACAAGTTATGGGCAATGACAACTCTACATTTCACTTAAATATATAGGTGGATTAACTGCTTAAGTTTGATCTTATAAGCAAATTCTACTGAAGATTTTGTGTTAAAAGAATACTAGTATGTCATTATAAGATCAATTCGTCAATAATATAATGCGTCGAAGATTCTTGAACAAGAATGAATTTTAAAACAAATACACCTGTAAAGACTGCCTTAGAATCCAGAATTGATGTATTTTTCATAGTTGATGCACCTACTGATAACAACTTAAAATCATGAGACTATGATCAATGATAGTTCATTTCAAAGAGATTTTTTAACAGATTCAAACTTCCTACGGAGGTGGATATTAAAATAATATTAGTTCAAATAAAATTGATTGCTGGGAATACTGAGATCAAGATAGAATATTTAAGTAAAACATGGAGCTTGGTTACAACATACATATTTGTTTATTTTTATTTGAAGTTACTTTTAAGTTGGTGTTCATATGAGAACCTGCATATTTTAATGTCATGCAACATGCTGCTGCTTACAACATCCCTTAAATGGTTTAGGTAACCCATCAATCTTAAACTCAACATCTGTAAAAGACAGTTTATGTGGTGAAATCAACTTCTTTTATGGTACATGTAAAACATAAGTGTTTAGTCAAAAACAGGAAACACGTAAAATAAATGAGGCAAGTTGACATAAAATCACCAAGCAACAAATGTTAGTTCTCTGCTTCTATTTCATGACTTCTACGAATTTGATTGCTCCATGAACATCATATAATTACAACAGGGAATTTTGTTTAAAGATATTTCTCTTAGCATTGTGCATAAATTCCAGATCAGATAACAACATTCACAGTCCTGAACAGTTCCCATTATCTGGAAATTTGAATAATAAATAATAATAAATTGTAGGAATGACATGCATGATAGCAAGAAGAAGGTTGAGGATTGTACATTGATTAGATCCTAAATTCTGAAATGCAATTTGGGGTCCCAGCTGCAACATGCAAAGGCAGATTTCCAAGAAATGAGCAGCAGTTGGTCCAGCTGCTCTTGAAGCAGTTCAAGCAGCAGCCATGGTTGTTGATCTTCAAGGTCTGCTGCGCAGTAGTCCCATAAGGAAGCGAGCTGCAGATGACTCTTCGGTGAAAAGAAAAGGGGATTTGAGAAATATGAGGAGAAGAATAAGGGTTTTGGGTGATATTTGTAAGTGGAAGAGAGAGCTTGAGTGCTTGCCAATTGGGAGATATAGCATAACCAAGTGGAGAGATAAAAAAATGGCAAATGTGGTTATTGTATGCTGATCTGGAATTTCTGTAATTAATTTTTTTGTTATTTTTTTAACCTTAGCAGTTTCCTGCTGCCTGTAACACTGATTTTTTTATTTTTTCCTTTTTATTTGATATACAAAAGTTTACGGTATTCGCGCCTCGGATCTCGGATTTTGACGTACAATATCTCGTTTTGATCATTTCAGATCGACGATCCATATGAGTATAACATTGATATCCTTTTGATTGGGTCTGAAACCCCGAAATTTTCGAGATACGATTTCGATTTGGAGTTAAATTTTGCGATTTAAAAATGTCAAACGATCTCTGATTGACGAAAGGTCGATTCCGTTGGTCTTATTTCGTCGAATCGGATTTAATGGTGGTCTCAGTTTGTTTCACAGTTTCCGAATTTGCATCATGGCTTTTTCGCGGCACGCATTACGATGCAGCCGATTTTTGGTCGATTTCGCTCAAATAACTTTTAATTCACGATCAATTGATTGATTTGAATCATCTAATGCCGAGTGACAACTTTGTTAGGTTAAAGGGACCCTAATCGGGTCGGGTTCGGGTTTGATTGGAAACCGGATGTTACATGTGTGTTTTTCTATGGCATTTGAGAATAGGTCGCCATATGACGAAGAAGGTTAGAGTTATATGGTTTTGAGCGAATGATTTTGCATGTCCATGATGCGGTGATGCTGTGGAAAACCTTGATCCTTTGTTCTTCAAATGCCATTGTTTGGGGGAAATTTAGCGCATGCCTGGCTTCACTTGGTTGGATGGATCTTTCTATCGTTGAGGGCTTCTGGAATTCTATGCTCTGCTTGTATTGCTTTCCTGTGTTGGATGTTTGCGCTCTTTTTGTTGTTACTTGGGTGATCAGGCTGTCACCCAATGGGGTGATTTTTAGGGGAATGTTCTGCTCCATGCTGGAGCCTTGTTTGGAGCTTGGCTCGCATAATTTCTGGTTAAGTTAATATGCTTGGGTTTGACTCACCTCGAGCTCACACCCTTTTTTCTCCAAAAAAGTTCATTTATGCCAAGGAAATCACAACATTCTCATTAGATGATAGCTTTGGGATTTTAGCCATTACAATGGTACATGTGGGATACAATTTTCTATATTCCAAGGGAAATGTATTCATCTGAATCAAGTTTTAAGTAACTCATGTATTATCATCGAGTTTACCTTAAACCATGTATTATCTTTCTTCGCCTTGTTTGCATTCATCTTTTCTGTTTTGTGGCATTAGGGAAATGTACTAATCTGAATCAAGTCTATATTAACTCGTATTGTCAGCAAACAAATAAAGGCACCTCTATGCCCCCCTTTTTTTTTCCCATTTTTTGTCCTCCTGACTTAGGAGAAAGGTTGAGTTCTATTTTCTAATCAGCAGTCAAGCAGTTCAATCTTCAAAAAATTTAAGGCCTTCATTTCCATGTTCAAAAAATTAAAGTCAATTTCTAATTTTATAAATTATGAGAAAAACAATGTTTTTGCATTGTTTTGTGCATAGAAGCATGTCTTTGCCCATTGTAAATGCCTACGTACCTTGTTACGACTTCTGGATGCCGACATGGAATGTGGGTCTTTACTGGCCTTTTTGGAATACGAAGATCAACTAGAGAACGTGCAACATGCTTGACTCTTTATTAAGACTGGGAAGGCCGTAATTATATTATTGCTGGATTCATTAATTGTTTCCATTGCCTCTCATTTGTTACCATGCTTTCTGAACATTGACCTCCCTGTATTGACGGCAAATTTCTATCTAAACAGCCAGTCAACATCCTGCATACACCAAAAAAACTAAAATCTGCCATAGAGTAATTTCTATTAATCAAACACTAATCAAACACTATGCTAGTTGGTAGTTGGCTTATAGTGATGCCATTAACAGTATCTGTAACGCAATGTGTTATATTTAGATCACAGTTCATTCTTTGCCATGTAATACTCTGGGCGGTGGGTCCCAAATTCTGGGACACCACCCATTTTCCTTTAAAAAACATTCTTTGCCATGTAGATTTGAGTGAAGCCGGCTTTTTTGCCCATTTGGATCAAAGTTTCATCTAATTGGTAAATTTCAGAAGGATTCTCTAAGTTTGAAACTAGATACAATAAAAATTTGAAACCATAGTCATTTCTATTTTTTCTTCATATTTGTACTGCTGTGGTAACTGTTATGCTAAATTTTAATTGCTATCTTCTTTTCATTGCAATCAAGAGAAGGCTATGCTATTTAGTTGAAGATTTGTAAGTTTTGATCTGTTTGTTCTGGTACTTTGTTTGTTCTCCAGGTATTGGGGTCCGGTTGACATATATGTGGGTGGGGCTGAGCATTCTGTCTTGCATTTACTCTATGCTCGATTTTGGCATAAGGTCACTTCGTAAACTTGTTTGCTATACATTTTTTGACATGTTTCATTGGACTATATTTGTTATGTGAACTTTTCTTCATAGTTTGGGGGCCTGGCCTCCCTTCTATATAAGTAATATCTATTCAGTGGGAAATACAAGTTTATTTATCCATTTCTAGAAAAACTCTACATGGTATCAGAGCCATGAGAGAGGATCCCTCTCTCTTGGGCCCGTGACCAAATTTCAACCATCTCATCTTCGTCGCCTCTAGCAACCATCACTACCATGATTGCCCTTCACACGCCTCCATCCTAATGTTCGAAATCTCGATTTCGATTTGGTCCCCTCAAAATCGAAATTTTGATCATTTCATTGGAAATGTCAACAATGGCTCAAAAAAGCCGTTTTTAACCATTTTTTCGCAAATTAAGATCTTCCAAGCTACTACAACAATGAATAACTTACAAATACACACTTATATCATATTGTAGAGATATATCTATGTTCTCTGTACATTTTCTTATTTTATTTCTTTATATCCGTATAATGTAATTTATCCATAGGTCTCTCCTCTATATAAGAGAATCTACGGTTCCCAATAATAAACAAGTCTTTTATTTTTCTCAACATGGTTTCAAAGCGGCGGTCATAGATCGGAGCTCTCGTACTCTAACCCTAACCCTAGCCACACTTGCCATCCCTCTCTCGCCTCTTCCTTCTCCAAGCGATTCTCGCCGGTCTCTCCCCTCCGTCGAGCTGCCGCCGCCGCCGGGCGCTTCTTGGCAAGCCGTTGCCGTCGGGCTGACCTCTCTACCTTTCTTGCCGTCGGCCCTCGCTACAGCCCGTCTACAGCTTCTTCTGCTTGCATTAAGGTTTAGCTTGGATTGAAGCATAAGTTTACATATGCAATCAAATCCTCATATGTATGTATAGACACATATCTATTGGTCTACAAAACCCGAGTTTTCTTATCCGGCATTATGTCAGAGAGGAAGGTCGATGTTCCCGCCACTAGTGCTTTCAGAGGTCCAACGCCGATTATGAAGATGGATGGGACGAACTACGAGCGGTAGGCTATGCAGTTCATGAGCCTCATGAAATCTACGAGTAAAAAGCATATTCTTGCCGAAGAGGAGTCGGTTGAGAAATCAAGGATCAATGCCTCATGGAGGTAGATGATGCATATGCCAAAGTCTGGCTGTTTGGTACATTGGTGATTGAGATTGCCAATGATGTGTTACATCAGCCCATCGCCAAGGCGTTGTGGGATATTCTCGTCACAACTTATTCCTAGGCACATAATGAGACCAAGATACTGTAGCTGCAACATGATATAGTCACCATTAAGCATAATGGACAATCCCTCCATTCGCTATACACGTCCCTGTGTGGGATGTTTGAGAAGTTGCACAACAATGCCCCTTACATCTATTCCTGAACAACATAAGACATTTCAGAATGCCACCATGGTTGCTGTATATCTTGCAAGTTGCAGCCCTTGATCTTGAGTATGAGGCTGTTCGTTCCCAGATTTTAGCGGATGCCACTATTCCTCCTATGAAGGAAGCTTTTCGTCGACTCAGCAGGATTTCTATTTCAACTACCTCTAGTCAGACATCTTCGACGATGGCAGCCTCCCGAGGTAGAGGAAACTCCTCTCATTTCCATGGACGTGGACCTCGTGGTAGAATAGGCTGCATTTGTCAGCCATGCACTTATTGTTATCGTCCAGGACATACGTAGGATACACGCTACTCCAAGCATGATTTTCCTGCCTCAGCCTGAGTAGCGAAGCATGTTGAGTCTTCGGCTGCTCCTACTTCATATCAGAGGTTTGATGACCTCGTTGCCAGATTGAGGGATATTATGCCCTTGCTTATTCATCATCTTCAAGAGGCCTGTCAGATGTAGCAACCTCTGCCTCTGCCAGTACCTCTGCCACTACTTGCACCTCAGGTATTACCTATGCTTTTACCTCCTGTCATGGAACTGAGATTACCGAGTGGATTATGAACTCCGGAGCAACGCATCATTTATGTGGAGATAGAAATCAGCTTGTAGCATACAGACAGGTTCCTCCATGGAGAACCGTTGTTGTTGGAAGGAATAAGAAAGTTGTTTATTACTGGGAATTCTAGGCTCTTTTATATAGAGGAGAGACATATGGGTAAATTACATATGATAGATATAAAGTAACAAAATAATAGGAAAGATATATGGGAACATAGAAATATCTCTACACTCCCCCTCAAGATGGAGCATTGATATCAATCATGCTCAGCTTGGACGAACACTTCTAAATTGGTCCCCTGAGTAATGCCTTGGTAAAGATATCGATTATTTGCTCTCCTGAACTGACATGGGAGGTAGAACTTAAACCCTTCTGAATTATATCTCTAGTATAATGGCTGTCTACCTCAATATGCTTAGTTCTTTCACGGAATGCAGGATTATTCGAAATAAATAAAGCAACCTGAGTATCACATTGTAGCTGCATGGGTAGGGGTACATTTATATGCAAATCTGCTAACACTGCTCGAACTCTCATCATTTATGTGCTTGCTTGGGCCATAGTCCTATAATCAGATTCGACACTTGATCTTGCCATTATCGTTTGTTTTTTGCTTTTCCAAGAAACAAGAGATCTGCCAACAAATACATCGAAGTCTGAAGTAGACTTCCTATCCTTAGGACATCCTGCATATGCTGCATCAACACATGCCGACACATAAAGAGTTGCTCCTTTTCTGAATAGTAATCCTGCACCTGGAGAAGATTTTAAATATCTCAAAAGAATATATATAGCATCCATGTGAACCTATCGGGATGCTCCATAAACTGACTCACCCGACTCATTGCAAAGGAGATATCAGGTCTCGTAATAGTAATATAGAAGAGCTTTCCCACCATCTCTCTATATCTCCTTCTGTCAACGTTATCTGTATCATCATCATAAAACTTCATGCTAGGGTTCATAGGAGTAGTAGATGGTTGACACCCAATCACGCCTATCTCAACAAGCATTGTATGTAACATACTTCCATTGGATCTTCACAAGACCCTGTGCATTCCTAGAAAATTCCAACCCTAAGAAATACCTTAGGGTACCAAGATCTTTGGTAACAAATTGATGACCCAGAATTTCTTTTACCATCTTGACCCCCATCACATCATCTCATGTAACAAGTATACCATCCACATAGACCGTAATGACAACTGTACCTCTAGATGTTCTCTGCACAAAGAGTGAATGGTCTGCATTTGACCTCTTGAACCCTTGCCTTTCAATCAGATCAGAGAGCTTCTGAAACCACACCCTTGGACTTTGATTAAAGCCATATATTGCCTTATGGAGTCTACAAACCTATGGACACTCCCCCTCAGCAACAAATCCCGGAGACTGCTGCATGTAAACTTCCTCTTGTAGATCTCCATACAAAAATACATTTTTAACACATGGCCTCAAATTTCAGCGAAATTCAGTCGAATTTTTGTCGAATATCGATATCCTGTCGAAATCGAAATTCGACCGAAATAGCTGAAATGATCGAAATATGAGGGCCCTAGTACAAAAAATGGCCGAAAGACCGAAATTTCGATCGAAATTCCACCGAAATTCCGTTTCGGTCGGTCACCGAAATGGTGACCGAAACTGATATTTAGGGCCTTGTTTTAACATCCAACTGAAACAAAGGCCAATCTCGTACCACTGCTACTGAAAGTAGGACACACAGAGTAGAATAAACACCCATTTGCAACTGACAACAGATACCCCAGGAGGAGTAGACACCAAACTCCAGGTACCACGTGATTGCATCATAACCATTTCTTCCTCCATAGCCAAGCACTAACGACTATCTTTCAAGTCCTCTTGATAATTCCGTGGAATGTCTGCATCAGATAGAGCCACTGCAAATATCTGAAATTCCCCCGTCAGACGATGAAAGGAGACCTGAGATATAAGATGGTAGGCAACACAAGATCGCTTCTGCTTCCGAATTGCTATGGGTATATCCAGGTCATTGGGAACCTCCTCCATCTGTGGGCTATTCTTCTGCAATGATTCCTACACAGATATATCTCCAAACCCATTGCTTGAAACCATGTTATCAGAACAAACCTGAGGCATATTGGATGACGGGAGATGACCATGAGCAGAAGCAGTCTGACGAGTATAGAGTTCAGATAATGGTAGAACAACGGGCATAAGTGATTGGGTAGGAGGAGATGGTGGAGGAGGAGGTGGTGGCGATGGTGGAACCACAAGCACAAGAGGAGGTGACTGACTCGTAAGAGGGAGTGGCATATAAACCTCATCATTTGAGTCTGATGAAGCGAACCTGTCACCCGTGGGAGAGAAATACAATACAAACTAAAAAATGTGATATCAACACTGATATAGTATTTCTTGCACAATGGATCATAACATCGGTATCCCTTTTGGGTCCTGGAGTACCTAACAAACACATTTGACAGCTCTAGGAGAAAGCTTGTAAAGACCTGGAATCAACTGGTGAACAAAAGCTACAGAGCCAAACACATGAGTAAGTGAGAACAACTCCTTCTCAGGGAAAACTGTAGAGAAAGGAATTTTCTCCCGCAAGACAGACGATGGCATGCGATTCACCATGTAGCATACTGTAAGAACAACATCACCCCGAAATGAATGTGGGGCACGACTCTGAATGAGAAGAGTCCGAGTGACATCAAGTAGATGACGATGCTTTCTTTCCGCAACACCATTCTGTTGAGAAGTGTAAGCACAAGATGTTTGATGAATAATTCAACAGGATAAAAGAAAACGGGATAGAGCACGAGTACAAAATTGCAAAGCATTATCAGTCTGCAAAAATTTCACAAAGGTAGAGAAAATATTTTGCACTTCATTGATAAAAGTTTTGATCATATCCATTGCTTCAGATCTATTTTTCAAAAGAAAAACCCATGACAAACAAGAAAATTATCCACATCAACAAGATAAAACTGGTGTCCCTGGTGCTTAGGAACACGAATCGATCCCCAAATGACACCAATATGCTCTTCCTATTCGTCAGAGTCGAAGCAATAGCTCCCTTTTTGAATTATTTCATTTTGATATTTGGGGTCCGAGGCCTGACACCTTGCCAGACCGCCTTGCCTGGACATAAAATGGCGCACACCTTAGGATGCCTTGGCCGCTAACCATGCCTTGGTGCCTAAACGTCCCAAGGTGTGCATCATTTCTTGTTCAGGCAAGGCAGTCCAGCAATTAAACTTGATAAAAAAATCGATTTTATTATGAATTTTTTAGTGTTACTGAAGCTTGTGGAAAGATATGATCATTTTAGGCATTGAACATGTAAGGATATCATTTCTCAAATGTGTACAAATATTGTACTCGGTGATTTGCTATAACATAGTGAAATGGAGAACTATGGAAGCTACATAGCAGTGTGAATAAAAGATGTAACAACTAGTGGTATAGGGATCGATGGATGACAAGCTGCGAATTGACTCTGATTCAGAAGGATGGAGACTGAAGATCAAAAAATAAACTGGGCACTGTTAGAGTTTGTGATGTTTTATTCACCCCATTTTCTTATCTTCTCCCATCTTTGTTGATGTCACTATTTTTCGACAAGTATGGGAGAAAGGAGATTATCTCGAGTCACAGGTCTATTCCAGATTTTCATTATATTCCAGACCAACCAGATCTTCAGACTCTACAGTTCAGTTTCAGGCTATGCGGATTGGTTCAGAGTCCAAGTTCGAGGCACTATTTGAGTGACATATTTTCTGCGAGTTCTCCAAAGAGAGACTCCTTTTCAGATGTGCGCACATTTGTCATCTTTTGTGTGGTCCCCTTATTTTATTTTGGACAGAGTTTTCATGTGTTCTATAGGGTCTCGAAAGTAGAGATCCCATTCCCTATGCCATGCAGGCTAGGGTTTTCATGTGGTTTCATAGGAACTCCAGAGTGGATATCTCATTCTTTGAGCATGTATAGGAGAGACCCAATTCTCCGATGAGGAGACTTTTCAGTCTCCATTCTCCAACGACCGTGGACTCTGACGAGGATGTTTCTATGGCTTTTTCAGTTCGACCCTTTCAGAGATGGAGTAGTTGTCCACATGATGTGGCGGGCTAGAGTTCTCCAAGTAGAGACTCATTTTCAGTTGCAGTGACTCTGACAGGCGCAGTACAGAGCATATGCTCTCCGACGAGGAGATTTGGTTCTACTCACACTCCTGCTCGTTTGTTCCTTCTCACCTGCATGGCACGAGAAGCGACATCCTCGATAGCAACTAGCAGTTGTGCGCGTTGAGTTGATATTGTATATAGTGAATTGTATTGTGAGTTTGGGTGATTTCTTTTTGTTTGTCCAAGCTGAGAATTGCGTGCTCATCTTGAGGGGGAGTGTTAGAGTATGCGTCACTTATTTGTATAGATGGGTAAATGGATCCTTCCAAGATCCATTTACCACATCCAGAGTTTAGTCCCACATTTTCCAGTGGTGGGACTTGGCGAGTCTGTGGAGGCTATAACCTCCTGTATATGATGGGAACATTAAATGAAACATATGGCCTTTTGAGGCCTTCTCCCGTGGTTTCATCTTGCTCCTTAAGGAGTAGGGTTCCACGTAAAATCCTGCATTCCTCAATGTTCTTTATCTTTATTTCTGATATGCTTCCACATTATATTTTTTTAACATCGTATCGGAGCCATGCATATTTTCTAACAGGGACAAATAGATGAAAGAAAAGGAGAACAAACAGAATCCTTTTTTTGAAAGACAGATGGATTCTTTTTCAAGGTTAGAAGGTGGTCATACTCCACCTTTCGGTATAATGTTGAGAAGATGGAATATGTTCTAATTGACACCCCCATATTCACAGAAGATCCATCCAACTGCACAGCTTGCTTGAGGGAAAATGCGAACCAATATGATTAAAAGATAGAATACCAAAGTTTTGTACAGTTGTTGTTGGGTAAAATAGGAGAGGTGTTTATTCTTGGGAACCTTAGGCTCTCTTATATAGATGAGAGACATGGGTAAATTACACGAGAATGACATAAAGAAATAAAATAGAGAAAATGATACAGAAAACATAGATGTATCTCTACACTCCCCCTCAAGATAGAGCATAGATGTCTATCATGCTCAGCTTGGAAGAACAATTCTGAAATGGTCCTCTGAGCAAAGCCTTGGTAAAAATTTCTATTGAGATCTCCTGAACTGACATGAGAAGTAGAAATCAAACCCTTCTGAATCATATCTCTAGTATTATGACAGTCTACCTAAATATGCTTGTTTCTTTCATGGAATGCATGATTGTTTGCAATAAATAGGGCAACTTGATTACTGCATTGTAACTGCATAGGTAGAGGTACATTTCTATGCAAACATGCTAGCACTGCTCGAATCCACATCATCACTGTACTTGCTTTCGCCGTAGCCTTATATTCAGATTCATCACTTAACCAAGCAACAACAGTTTGTTTCTTGCTTTTCCAAGAAACAAGAGAGCTGCTAACAAACATCGTAAAGCCCGAAGTAGACTTCATGTTCTTAGGACACCCTGCATAGTCAGCATCAACACATGCATAAATCGAAAGGTTTACTCCTTTCCTGAATAGTAGTTATGCACCTGGAGAAGATTTTAGATACCTTAATATCATATATATAACGTCCATGTGTACCTGTGAGGGCTGCTCCATAAACTGGCCTACTCGACTTACTGCAAAAGAGATATCAGGTCTAGTGATAGTAACATATAGAAGCATTCCCACCAACTATCTATATCTTCTGTCAATCTCATATGTATCATCATCGTATAACTTTAAGCTAGGATTCATAGGAGCAGTAGAGGGTTGACACCCAATCATGTCCGTCTCATCAAACATGTTTGTAACATACTTCCTTTGGGTCATCACAAGACCCTGCGTATTCCTAGCAAACTCTAACCCTAAGAAATACCTTAGGGTGCCAAGATGCTTAGTAACAAACTGACAGCCCATAAATTCTTTTGCTTTATGAAGTCTACAAACATGCTGACACTCTCCCTCAGCAGCAAACCCTAGAGGTTGTTGCATGTTGACTTCTTCTTGAAGATTTCCATATAAAAATGCATTTTAACATCTAACTGATATAAAGGCCAATCACGTACCACAATAATTGAAAGAAGAACACGAAAAGTGGAGTGACGAACAACATGAGAGAATGTGTCCAGATAGTCTACGCCATAAGTCTATGTAAATCCTCGTGCCACCAATCTTTCCTTGTAATAATCAAGACTCCCATCTGCATTCTGTTTAACAGTAAACACCCATTTGCAACTGACAACGGATGCACCACTAGGAGCAGGTACCAAGCTCCAGGTACCATGTGACTGAAGAGAAGCATCCATTCTTCCATAGTTAGATGCCATCGACTATCTTTGAAGGCCTCCTGATAATTATGTGTAATTTCCACGGCATATCCTTATTGATATCGTCTTCCCCTATTTTTCCTTTTCGTTCCCACTGTAAGTATCCTCTATCTAATTTCTTAATAATATGGGGCGAACACCTATGGGTGTATCCCCCTTTTTGGAGTGTAAAAAAAAACAACAAATCTCTAGAATTCCCCTGTGAGACGATGAAAAGGGGCCTGTGAAGCAAGAGGATATGAAGTACATGTATGCTTTTGCTTCCGAACTGCAATGGGTATATCCCGGTCATTGGGAATCTACTGTAATTGTGGATCAGTCTCTTGCAATGGTTTCTGCACAGATACATCTCCAAACCCATCGTTAGAAACATTCTAGTCAAAACAATCTTTAGGCATGCTAGATGACGATCTATGACCATGAGTAGAAGTAGACCGACGGGTATAGAATTTTGGCAATGGTGGAACAATAGGACACATGACTATATAAGAGGAGGTGGTGGAGATGTTGGAGGTGGTGGCGGAACAACATGCGCATGTGGTGGTAGTGGTGATAGAGTGGTAGGAGGAGGTGGCTTGTAAGCCTCATAATCAGAGTCTGATGAATCCAACCTGTCACTTGTAGAAGAGAAATACATCATAGACTCACAGAATGTAACATCTACACTGATATAGTATTTGGTATCCCTTCTGGGTCCTGGTGTACCAGTCATGCTATATTCAAGTGACGAAAGTCAATACGTAAGAGACAGCTCATCTATCAGCTCTGAACCTCCGGATTCTGAAGCTTTACTGTTCCCTGGGATTGGCTTTGGGCCTTTCCTGCGCAGCTTAGGTGGAAGGCGAAGAAGGCCTCCTTCCGGGGGGGCCCGGGTTTGTTTAAGTCGGAACAGCGGGAATGCATCCAATTAGTATAAGCTGGCTGGGAAATGATCTCACTACACCCTCCTTGGCTGTGGATGTCGCCTGTGCCCATAAGAAATCTCGAAACCACCCATTAATAGTAATGGAACTCTGTGCAAAGTGTCCTCCCTTGAGATGAGTTACCACCCCTTGATCACTTACAGTACCCCAAACATCCAATTGCATTTTTCGGAATATTACTACCGAAATAGCATTGTACATCCAGAATAGACCTAAGAAAACATGGTCCCAAGCGGATACTTGACATGTTCCTCCGTCCGGAAACGAAAACCAAGATTAGCTTTCTCAAGTATCAAACGTGACCAACGAGCAAATAGGACACCTATTCTACGAGGTGGGAATGAAAATCACGACTTCCTACTATATATGACGGAGGGAGCTTTTTCGCGATTCTAGTTCTTTCTTTCTCTACCTCACCGGAAGAGAGAAACCACAGAAATCGAGAGGGGCCGTATCCTCTATATCTCCTGAAAACCCATCCAGGGAGACGGCTGAGGACTCGGGACCAAGCCCCCCAGACCCCCCACCAAAGAAAGCGTCCGAGTATACTTTTCCGAGGGGGGCACCCAGTTCTCCGGAACCCAACAAAAGCACATTTGATAGCTCTAGGATAGAGCTTGTCAAGACCCGGAGACTACTGGTGAACGAATGCGACGGAGCCAAAAACATGAGTAGTAAATGGGAACAACTCCTATGAGAATGCCATAAAGAAAGGAATTTTCTCACCCAAAATAGATGAGGGCATGCGATTCACCAGATAACATGCCATAATAACCGCATCACCCAAAAGAATGTGGGGCGTGTCTCTGAATGAGAAGAGTCCGAGTGACATCAAGTAAATGGTGATGCTTTCTCTCTGCAACACCATTTTGCTGAGAAGTTCTAGCATATGTTGTTTGATGAATAATACCATGAGATGAAAAGAAACGTGACAGAGCATGGGTACAAAATTCCAAAGCATTATCAGTCCGCACAAATTTTACTGAAGAAGAGAAAACACTCTGCACTTCATTAATAAAAATTTTGATCGCATCCCTAGCGTCAGATTTATTCTTCAATAAAAAGACCCATGACAAAGGAGAACTACATAAAATCGGTGTCCCTGGTGATCAGGGACACGACTCGAACCCCAAACATCAACATGTAATAACTCAAGAAGGTAGCCATTGCTCTGACTTTGATGACTTGGAAAAGCAAAAGGATGATGCTTTCCCACCTGACATGCCCTGCATTGGAAGGATGAACCCGGTGAAATCTGCAACAAAATACGATACATCTTCTGGGGAGGGAGGTAACCCAAACGCATGTGCCAAGTAAAGGGAGAGACTAGTCCTGTTGAATGAGAGGAGAGGCATGTGTATGGCATGTCCTGAAAAACAAGAGACGATGGGTCAAAAATAGCTCGGTAGTGCAAACCCTTCATAATCTGACTAATGGATAATAAAATCATAGATCAGGAGCATGTAGTACATTCTGCAGATGCATCAAGTGCGTCAAACTGATCTCCCCCTGTCCTTTGATCGAGGAATGAGTCCCATCGGCTGTCACAACGATTCTCCCTGTAGGAACCTGTCTATATGCTGTAAGTTGATGTCTGTCTCCACATATATGATGCGTCGCCCTGGAGTCCATATTCCACTCTGTAATCTCAGATCCTTAGAAGAGGTAAAAGCATAGGTACCGCCTGAGGTGCTAGCAGATGTATTGGCTGATGTGGAAGCTGCTACGTCTGATTGGCCTCTTGAAGATGGTTAAGAAGCAGGAGGCATAATATCCCTCAGTTTGGCTACGAGGTCATCAAGCCTCTAATCCGAAGTAGAAGTAGCTGGAGACTCAACCAGCTTCTCCACTTGGGCCGATGCAGGAAAATCATGCTTGGACTAGCTTGTATCCTTTGTATGTCCGGGACGATGATAGTACGTGCAAGGCTGACGAATGCGACCTCCTCTGTCACGAGGTCCAAGTCCATAAAAATGAGAAGAACCTCCTCTACCTCATGAAGCTGCCATCGCCGAAGAGGTCTCATTAGAGGTAGTCGAAGAAATGGTGATTCTGCTGAGTCGATGAAGCACTTCCTCTACAGGAGGAATAGTGGCATCCACTAAAATATGGGAACGAGCATCCTCATACTCAGGATCAAGAGCTGTAAGGAATACACCAACCATGATGGTGTTCTGATATGTCTTATATTGTTCCGAAGTAGACGTCAGTGGCATAAAGTTGTGGAGTTTCACAAACATCCATCGCAGGGATGTATACAAAGAGTGAAGCGGCTGTCCATTCTGCTTGATGGTAAAGATATCATGCTAAAGTTGCAGAATTTTTGCCTCGTTCCTCGCTTGAGAGTAAGCGGCTGCGAGGATGTCCCACATCGCCTTGACGGTGGGTTGATGTAACACATCATTGGTGATCTCTATCGTCAATGTCCCAGAAAGCCAACCCTTGGCATGTGCATCATCAATCTCCCATGATGCATTGACCTAGTTTTATCAAACGGCTCTTCCTCGGTAAGAATATGTTTCTTACTTGTAGACTTCATAAGGCTCATGAACTGCATGGCCCATAGTCGTAGTTCATCCTATCCATCTTGACAATTGGCGCTGGACCTCTGAAAGCGCATGTGGCAGGGATATCGACCATGCTCTCTGACATATTGTCGGATGACAAACTATGGTTTTGTAGACCAATATATAGATGTCTACACAGATACATGAGGATTTGTTTGCGTATGTCGTCTTATTCAATCAAATCCATCCACTCAAACATACCTCGACGCAAGCAGAGATTATTGTGGGCCGATGGTGACGGAGGCCAACAATGAGAGAGAGAACAAGCCGGTGGCAACTGGGGGTCGATGGCAACTGGAGCCGGCGGCCAAGAGAGGGCTGGCAGCTGCTCTGCTCAACAGTCGAGAGAGAGAGAGAGCGAGAGCGAGAGGAATCGACGACGATGGTTCGACAAGAGACGATGGCGGGTCGACAACGGTGACGACGACCGCTTGAAGGAGGAGAGAGAGGGGCGGTGGGTGTAGTTTGGGTTAGGGCTCAAGAGCTCCGGTCTAGGACCGTCGCTCTGATACCATGTTGAGAAAAAAATAGAATAGATGTTTATTCCTGGGAACCTTAGGCTCTCTTATATAGAGGAGAGACCTATGGGTAAATTACACGAGGACATAACGAAATAAAATAAAGAAAATGATACAGAAAACATAGATATATCTATACATTTGTGTGTGCAAAAAATGTATTTGTTATCACATGCCGTAGGATTTGGAATTAAGACGTTGATCACTTAGAAAAGAAAGGGTAGAAATTGAAATTTTGGTGGTTTGACCCCATCATCGTGATAAAAAATGTGGTGGCAACTGAACCCTAATACCATGTGGAGAAAGAATAATGAATTGTATAATGATAGAGCTTTGGAGTTCTCTTATATAGAGAGAACTCATGTTGGGCAAATTACATAATAGGTACAGAAAGAAAAGAAATACGTGAATTTGGAAAAGATAAAGGATCTCTTAATATATAAGAAGAAAGTTTATCGAAGTTTAGGATTTAATTGCAAACACTTTCTTATTTATGAATTAGCCCTCTCAAGAATTCTAATATATCAAATTTCAATTGCGGTCCAATAACGACGTGGATCTTTTGGGCATTCTCTAGCTTCGTTCGCATAGTAATTCAAGTCTTCGATATTGGGTTTAAGTGACTCGTGGAAACTTGCAACAATCATCTTCCTAATTTAAAGACCATATCTTTTTCGGGCTTGTTAGTTGATGCTTGCGTCCTTTTTATGACAAAACATATTGGTGTGGTAGGCAGTCTTCTTTCTATATATCAGTGGATATGGTCAACATAAGTTTTAACCCATTTATCTTTGAGATACTATTGTTCCGCATGCCATATCATATTTCTTGAGGGATTTTAAGAACTCAGGATAACCTAATATAACATCATGTAGTTATTACCATATTCACAACGACTGTTTGGAGTAGGTAGTTATCCTTTATTAGAAGCTTAATAATGGTAATCCTAATGTGTGTGTAGTTCAATATCCCCTTGGAAGGAGGTGTAGCAATCTTATTGTAGGCGTCTCACTTGTTTTCAAGCCTCATAGTAAAAGGTTAGACTTGATCGATCAACATGTAATCTTGATCGACTAAAAAAAACCCTAGGATGGAAATGTGAGCTGAAGGCGATTGATCACTTTGTAAACCCGACCAACCACAACAACATTCTTAATAAGCTAAGAAGAAAAGTTGATTGATAAATCGAGACAGAGTGAGGCTAGCCTATAGGAAAGGAAACAAATAATCGTCTGATGGACGAACTTCCTCTTTGAGCTTACAAAACCCTTTTTTTCCTTTAATCGAGCAAGTAGTGGTGGTACGACCCCTTCTCAGATATAGAAAATAGATTAGAAGTGTCTTCCCTGCTATTTCGAGGATGATGTCTTCTGATTGCTTGACTTTGAAAAAGGGGCTACCTTATGATTCAAGGGATGATGACACGTTCCTTTCAGCTAAAAACCTAACCCGCAACACGCTTACTCGATTGCAAGTCTGAGGCTAAAAAAGAACAAAAGGGGGAGGGAAGATCAGTATAGGAGTTTGCATGGACACGATTGAAATTCAAGGATATATATTGAACCCTTGATTGAAAGTTAAAAGGGTTTTGTCCATTTTGCTTTCATTTTAGCTCTAGCAGTCAACCCAACTACCTCAACATCGAGCGCTTTGTGCGACATTGGTCTTGCTGATACCATCTATCCTTTTGCCATTTTGTGGGCTATTTGGTGTGGTAGAAGTGAAGTCATTTTCTGTGGGCTATTGTTTTATTCTAAAAATGTTCTTGAGCATTGTAGGGCATTGTGTGATTCTTGGAATCATGTAGCATAATGCACTTTTTCCTCTTGTTTTTTCTATGAGTCTCTAAGCGTGCTAGGTCCCAATTTGGGATGCCACCCTTCTAAAAAAACTATCGACTTGGATGGATGTGCTCTATCATGACATCATGATGGAGTCTCGAAGGCCAACTAGATTTTCTACCTTAAAAGATGAGCATGCATCGGTAAAGAACCCAATTAGTTAATTAGGGAGGTTCATATGCTTTTTTTCAAATAATGTGGAGCATTGTTTAGGAAATTGGCCACATGGGTCGCATGTACGGCTGCATATGCCCTTGTGGCTTGAAGATCAGCCCAATTTCCTAAATCGGTCCGTTATGTGCTCCTCGACATATGCAACCCGCATATGTCCGCATATGCCTTTATTATGTGTTCGATTTCTCGTTACTGCTTGCTTATGTTGCTCCCTATCCTATGTGGATCATCATCTCGTTGGTGATTGTCTTGGGTTCCCAATCATTGTTGTATGATCGTCATCTCCTCTCGTGTTCGGTAATCCCATAACTTCATTTATGTTTTTTTACGTACCTAAAGTAGTACGTCAATTGTAATATTGTAACTTCTTGAATTTATGCATTGGAACATAAATCATTAACTAATGTTGAAACTATAGTTATTGGATAGATATTAACACTTAAATCGCAAGCAGAGATTGAGATATGCACATATCAAATATTACAATCAATAGTTGTTAAATATATACTTATTGAATATATGCATTAGAGTAACGAAATAGTTTGTGTACTTACTGGATATGTATTTCTTGTACTTCAATTTTTGCTAGATATGTATCAATAGTTCCCGGATATGTATTAAAGTAAAGAAATAGCTTTTGTGTTTAGTGTTATTATCAGATATGTCATTTTACAAGGAAAACTGCATCTACCCCTCATATTCCCTATCATACCACTTTATCATTATTCGGTGACCTGTCCGACCGCATATGCATGCTGCTTTTATAAACCATGATGTGGAGAGTTGGAGACAAAAAATGTAGCGATATAGCCAAGGATGCATGACATTTTTCACCAGATGCATCCAAAAAGGAGCTCAATGACCACGACACTTAATTACAGGGAGGACAAAAGGCAGCATCGATTGATCTGTGTTTCTGTACTTATCAATGAGGGAGGCAATCAGGTTGATCAGAGACCAGCTGAAAAAGTTGCAACTTAACGATTCTCTATTCAAGTTTCTCCATGGAAAAAATGACCTTCATGTGTGGGAGATCTCAAAACATTCATGACCAAAAATTTGTGGATGCACCCCATATATGTATTAGATTCTTGGAAAGTTTATTTTCAATAACACTAAACCCTAGATTAAATTGGCTTTGATGCCATGTAGAAAACACTAAAGCATGGTAAACATGGATGGATCTACATGGTAGCCCTCGGCAACGTGAGGGAGAAAACCATGAAAGCTAGGTTTCTTTCTCATTTTTCTCTTCAAAAGAGTCAAAACCAAAGGAGCAGTGCATACATCATTTCTATGGTCAGGGTTAGACAAATCCATCCAAGATTTGCTTGATGATAGTGCAGAACTCGGAGATGGTGGGTATCACAAAAATCATCAGGTTGGGTCAAACGTTCCTTTATCTGACATAATAATGCAACTAAGTTTTTATGATAGTCAAAATTCATTAAAAAAATCTCTTTCTGTAGGAAGTTGTGTAAAAATATAAAAAGAAATGCGACCTCAATCTCGTGTAGGATCTTTAGTTGTGGGTGTACTTTAAGCTGCATCACCAATTAGTCTAGGTAGGTGGCATGTTAAATAAAAACCCATGCAAGCTGCATGAGAATGAGGTGTCCAGTCATATGACTCATTTAAATAAAGGTGTCAAGTTTCTAGGAGCCCTACCGCTCATTTTCCATGTTTTTTTATTCAGCAGACTTAATACTCTATATAGTAATTCACTGATTGATTTCTTCTATACTTTACGCCATAGGTGCTTTTTCTTGTCTATACTGTAGATTCTTTGGAAAAAAAATCCAAGTTTTGTGAACCATATGCACGTGATGGTCCTGGACCTCCGGCCCATAGTAACAAAACTTGCATTTTCAGGTGCTTTATGATATTGGTGTTGTTTCAACAAAGGAGCCTTTCAAGTGCCTTATAAATCAAGGATTAATTCTTGGAGAAGTAAGTAGGCTCATATATATAGCAAACGCAATTCCTGGACATGGTCTCTGATTATCATATTGCAGATGGAGCATATAGCATATATAGACCAAAATGGAGTGTTAATATCTGCTGACTCTGCTAATGGGACTGGAGAGTATCTACAAGAAAAAATACCCCCGGAAAAGGTTATTTATGAATGTTGTACTTCTTTTGATTTTTTTTCTTCATGTGGAGTTCTTATAATTTCATATGAAAGTTTAGCATTATCTTTTCTTTATCAGGTTATCAAACAAAATGATTACTTTGTTTTGAAAGATAATCCAAGCATTCGCTTAGTTTCACGATCTTACAAAATGAGTAAAAGTAGGGGTAATGTTGTCAATCCTGATGATATTGTCTCTGAATTTGGAGCTGATTCACTTCGCTTGTACGAAATGTTTATGGGACCATTAAGGTAAATGTGATATTAGTTTCCATATCATATTCCGCTCAGCTCACGAAGAAATATATTTCTGTTATTGCTTGTTAATGAACTTGTTTCTGATTTTAGAGATGCAAAAACTTGGAGCACTGGGGGCATTGAAGGTGTCCATCGGTTTTTAGGGAGGACATGGAGGTTAATTGTCGGTCCATCTTTACCCAATGGATCCTTTAGAGATGGAACTGTTGCAACAGACAACGAGCCAACCCTTGCACAACTTCGTACTCTTCATAGATGCATACATAAGGCAATTCAAAATTCAGTCTTCGAACATATTTTCTGCATATTTTTCTGTGTTTGAGTTTTTTTAATAAGCATATTTCTGTTCCATTTTCCAAAAAAAAGCTCCAATAAAGAATTTTTAAGGAAGCTGGTATATGGTCAAAAGCATCCCATCAGTGCCTCATTTGCAGCGAAAGGCCTCATTTACATGAGATCGTGGAATGAACTTTTTTTATCTTAATAACCCAACTCTAGGTCAAATGCGAGATTAAAACATGTTATTTTCGTCAAAACCCCTAAAAATATTGCCAGTTTGTACTATCTTTTTTATTACACCATAGACCCAATAATCATACATCGTTTAACATGTTAACACATGCCATCAATTTACACCATTCACTCAAGACCTTAAATGTCGGTTTCGGTCACCATTTCGGTGACCGACTGAAACGGAATTTCAATCAAAATTCGACCGAAATTTCGGTCATTTCTTGTACTTGGGGTCCATATTTCGATCATTTTGGCCATTTCGGCCAAATTTCAGTAACCTGTCGAAATTGAAATTCGACCGAATTTCGGTCGAATTTCATTGAAATTTGAGGCTATGCATTCACTTAACCATCTTTGACTCAATTTAAGTATACATATATCCAAAACATTATCTAAGTTTCACATTGTTAGACTATATGTTATATGCTTAGATGAGTAATTGGATCCCTCCATGGTATAAGTACCACATCCATAGGTTTAGTCCCACATCATCTAAGAGTGGGACACGGTCTTACTTGTGGGGCTATACAAGAAGCCCCATGCCCATCTTATCAATTGATAGAAAAATAAAGAATATCTAGCTCATTGGGAGGTCTTCTTTTGTGGTTTCATCCCTGCTCCCCATGGAATAGGGTTCCGGGAATAATCATGATGTTCTTTCAAGTTTATATTTCTTTATCTCTGATAAGCTTCTGCAATCATCGCTTTCTACATGATATTAAAGCATATTTTGTTCTTGAAGAATTATTATTATTTTTGTTCAAGATCTGTCCAAGATTCAAAGGTTTCTGAAACCCCTAGTTTGACATTGGCTAGGGTTTATTCATAAAACCCTAGATTTATATTGTCTCATACCATCATCATCTTCGAGCTTCTTGTCAAATCCTGATCTCTAGGACCGATCGTTGCAAGCCAAACTTTGCGCATATTAGGCCACGAGTCCAGGTCTTAACCATCATCCCACAATGCTCCTCAAGCCATCTACATCTGCTGCAATTTTGGGTTTGAGACCCATAAAGCCCTAGTGGATACGGTGATCAAGAAGATGGAGAAAAGGAAGGAGGGGTTCTCGATAAAGTCCCTGTGACCCTATCTTCTCCAACTCACGAGCCGTTGCACCAGCCCAGGTAACATCCATGTCACCTCTAGCCACTCACACCTTCAAGCAACATCCACATGACACCATCACCTTCCTTGTGCTACTTGTGGATCGGTGGCGATGTAAGTAGTAGACTTGTTGTCACTATATAAAAGGACAAGAGTAGTAGTATAAAGTCCAAGCTCTTGTAAAAAAGAGACCAGCCAGGTAATCTCACAAGTTGCTTGGGCCATCCCTGTGCATTTTACCTCTGCAATCGATCTAGAAATGACGATCCGCTTCTTGCTACTCCATGTAACAAGGTTGCCACCAACAAATATAGCATAGCTTGTAGTGGATTGTCGGTCCTTAGGTTAACTGGCATAATCTGCATTGGCATAAGCGGTAACATCAATATGGCCATTGACCCTCCCCCAGGAGATTCCTTCATATATCGAAGGATTGGAAGAACATCCCACCAATGACTAGAGAGAGGTCTCTCCATGTGTTGGCTCGCTTGGCACACAACATACGATGTATCTGGTCTGGTAACAATATGGTGAAGTTGTTTGCCCACTATACTCTTATATTGTGTAGTATCCTCAAACTCTGGATTAATGGATACCGAATGTCTTCGCAGTTTTGCAGGGATGCCTGATGGTTTTCATCCGAGTAGTTCAACCTCTGTAAGAATATTTAAGCAGTACTTCTGTTGTGGTGTGTAATCCCTCTACAATGCGTATCATGTTAATGCTAAGAAAGTAGCATAGTTGATCAAGATCCTTCATGACAAATACCTTCTGGAGGAAGGTCTTGGTCTCTGAATGCATGTTTTATCATAACCAATAACTACAATATTATCAACATAAACGAACATTACAACTGTGCCAGTGGATTGTCGTCAGACAAAACTAGAATAGTCAGATGTCGTTTTGTGGAAGCCAAAAGGGCTAATCTCAGTAGTGAGCCTGCCAAACCGAGCTCGTGGACTTTGTTTTAGGTCGTAAATGGCCTTACAAAGTCGGCACACATGCTATCACTCGACTGAGTAACCCGGTGGTTGTGTCATATAGACCTCCTCATTGAAATCGCCATAGAGAAAAGCATTCTTCACATTTATCTGAAAGATGAGACAAATTAGACAGTTCTTATTAGCAACAATAGAGAGAATAGTGATGATAAACCATATCTTGACCACTGGAGAAAAAGTTTCAAAGTAATCCACAACATAGGTCTCAGTGAAGCCCTTTGCTATAAACATGACCTTTAGTCTGTCAATAGAACCATCATGTGACTATTTGAACGTGAAGACTCATCTGCAGGCGACATGCTTGACACCAGGTTGACATGACGTAAGATCCCACATGCTCTTGAATGTGAGTATGTCCATCTCATCATCCATGTCCTTTTTCCAACCATGATCCTCCAATGCACTATGCTAATCTTGAGGAATAGAAATAGCCATCGAAGTATCCGTAAATTGCATGGCACAACTAGCAATGGAAGTAAAATGTGACATTGGATGCGTAGTACATTGCCTTTTTGTCCGTCGCAAAGCTATTGGGAATTCTCGTGGAGCATACAGAGCTGCAATGGTAGGGGCACTCGAATGGAGCATACAGAGCTGCAATGGTAGGGGCACTCGAATGGAGCATACAGAGCTGCAATGGTAGGGGCACTCGAAGATGGCACACCATCCTACAAATAAGGAACATGTAAAAGGATCAGGTGAGACTACGCAATATGTTTCATTTTGTAGATAATGGACAGCGGTGTAAGCTTCACATGAATATCGCTAACAAACTGACTACAATAGATAGTCTATTCCAAAAAGGTACATCATCTGATATATAGTAACCGTTGGAGTATATGCGAAACATGTTGTGTATGTGGGTAATTGGATCCCTCCAGGGTTCAATTACGACACCTCTTATGTCTAGTACCACATCTACGAGTTGTGGGATGTGGAGACTATGAAAAGGCTATATAAGAAGCCCCACACCTCCTGTAACACATGAGAGACAATGCAATGAATACATCAACCCTTTGATGCGTTCTCCTGTGGTTTCATCCCGCTCCTTAGCGAGTAGGGTTCCACGTAAAATCCAAGTGTTCTTAATGTTCATTTCGTATCTCTGATATTACGCTTTCACATTCTTCATTTTCTAACATGGTATCGCAACAGTTTTGATTCTCGAGGAGTAATTTTTCGTCGTTTGTTCAAGATTCGATTTTGGTATTTTGATCTACAAGACTACAAGATTATTATTGTTGTTCATTCAAGTTCGAGATCAACTTCTAGGGTTTCTTTCTGAAACTCTAATTCTGGGGTCACATCATTTTTCTTCCACATGGGATTCTTGTTCAAGTTATGGTGTTTTCAAGGTTTGTTTTCTGGATTCTAAAAGGCAATTTCTGAAAAAGTCAACGACAAATTCGAGAAGGCGTGTGCGATTCCTCATATGTCCCTTCGCATGATCAGGCACTCCAAGCAGCCCTGTCACATGGCCCTTCCTCGACACCAACAAACTCGACCAGAGTCGCACCAGCCTCCTGGGCAAATGAGCAAGATGGATTCTTCCCGCATGGGAAACTCTAGATTTGAAGAAGAAGAAGACCTCCACCGAATATCAGCCTGGGAGGACAACAACACCTCCGCCCAGGTGGAACTCTTCCGCCACGTCAAAGGCGCATCCCCCTCGCGACACAGATCTAACAGTGCCAATCTCCTTACATCCAGATCCAACGACGCCATCGAGAAGTCCTCTCACAGATCCCCTTGGCGGTGGCGGAATCCCTTCTGCCTTCCTCCTCCAGTCGAAGACTCCAGGCAGCACGAGCCCTTCTCTCGGTGGTGGTGGTGCCAATGACCCCCTCCTCAAGTTCTGCCTCCAGGTTGCGGTGCATGTTGCCGTCGCACTCCAACCATCTAAGCAGGCAACAACGACATCAGACTTCCCTGATGAAGGCTCCTCTCCCTCGACTCAACGAGAAGCGCACAACTACTTCTTCGAGCAAGCCAGGTGACGGTGACACATGCCCTTCGATGGGTTCTATCGTTCTATGAAGAAAGGATTCCCAAGTGAGAACCCTAAATAAATGCCTAAATGGGCCTAGTTAGGCCATATTTGGTCGAGTGTTAAATACAAGGAGAGATTTTTTTTAAAAAAAGAGTTGTGTACAAAAAAACCGTACGAGGAAGAAAATGATGTCAATTTAAAATAAAGGACATAAACGAGAGAAGAAAAGTCATAAAAAATGGAGCGGGTAAAAAAAAGGAAAAAGCTGAGAAAAAAATTTTGATCGGCTTACTTGTTTTCGTTTCTACCCATCTTTTCATGTCTTCTCCCAACTTTATCGATGTCATTATTTTCTGGCAAGTATGAGAGAAAGGAGGAGTATTGTGTAGAGTTCTACAGCTCTGATGATTCCAGTTGAGATTCAGATTCTCCAATCTAGAGGCCACCTAGATTGTCAGACTCTACAGTTCAGATTCAGACTCGACGTCAAGATTGGTTTCAAGTGTGACACCCTAGGATCCGGGTACTTGTTTACAACACATTCACGGTATTTCATTCGTTAAAGATCGCATAAGACACATGAAAATGCGGGAAAATTTTTCGTGTTTGATATTTGCATTTGATATTCATAATCAATAATGTAAATAACGACAGAAACAACATCATAAATGCCACCGATGCATTATGTTCATTTCTATACATCATTACATGTAACAATATTTATCTACAATGTATCCTTGATCCAAAAATAAGAGAAAGTCAAGTATTGTACAAAACCTGAACCAAAAACTAAACAATTTTACTGTCTGGTATATACTCAGTTGCCAGGAATCATCAACCATTACTGCAGTGCATGAACTTTGCTTGCCACACATGATAGGAAACAAGAAAATTTTGTCAACGGCCACTGGTACATCCCGAAAACTATTATAACAAGTATGCATTTAAGGTGATTGCAAAAGAAGCAAGTAGGGAGCCATAATCAACTAAAAATTTACAACTACTTGCTATGAAAAAGGTTTTCAAGCTACTCTAAAAGAATGCCCCAAGTTCACCCATTGTCTTTATAACCTTGTGTGTATATATATATATCATATTTTTAAAGATGACCAGAGTATGTGTTGTTAACTATGTATCCTTTTTGAGATCATGTTCATGGATTCTTGAAAATAGAATTCTAAGGTAATGATATAATTATTGATTTCTTGATGATGAGAATGATGAGGTTTTGACTTGATTCTCAATTCTAACTTCTCAAGTCTAGTTGACAGTCTGTGGTCTTGATCAATTTGTGACCTCACACTATAACTCTAAAGCGTGAAGAATAATTTAGGGTTGGGGTGCCTCCATAGGCATGCGATAGGGTATAATGCATCCTAACTAAGTTCCAACACGTCCACTAACTTGTACTAGTACTCGTAGTAATAACTCCAAGATCTGATCGATTGTCAACAATTGATGGTTGATAATTGATGGTAATTAATGATTTTGCATCCATTTTAATTATAGTTCACTCTAGCCAACACAACTCTAATTGATCTCAACTTTAGTCACATTCCATTATAATCCATTCAAGCTCGATTATAGTTCCTTCAACATTCAATTGTAACCGTTTCAGATGTAAACTTAGATGATTCAGATGTAGCCATAGAGGATTCAGATGTAGCATGGCCAAGCTTTTTGGCAAAACGTAACCAAAACTTATGCGGTGAGGAAGTCTCCTAAGAGACTCTTCTGTCTCACCCTCTAAATAGAATTGTGGTCCATTTGATGGATAGGTCTCCTCCAAAACTACGCCACTAAGACGGGTGAGAGAGACTCTCCGGAAAAGTCACTTTCGAAACTGGCCCGACTAGTACATGCTAACGAGCTCGTACGAAAAACTAAAATCAAGGATCCCGTGCATGGGTATCCTAAAATAGAGAGTCAGCGGAGCTGGTCAAAAGCCGGGATCCCAACGGGGTGTAAAAATACCGCGAGCTCGTGTAAAAATCGTGAAAAGGACTAAGATCCTAGACCTTCACACTAAGCGACAACTGTCCAAACTGAGCTTCCTATCTCCTACCCAGTTGAGGGTCACCACGCCCTTGCATGATTAGGTGTAAGAGTCGCCATGACCGACATTAAAATTTTTTTATTATAATTCACCAAGTCTTTCATTTGCTTGACTATTTATTTCTTCTTTACTGATATAGTCAGCTTTACTGATCTAAATTTTTTGGTCAATGATCTTAGGAAATGACTTATAGACTACTCAAATAGAAGAATATTATTATCTAAATGTTCATCTCTCAATCTTTATCAATAATAGTTTAAGTTTGGAAGTATCTTATTGATATTACCTTATCGCCGATCTTTCCAACTTTAGGTAATTATATGTCACCTAACTTTAATGATATATACATATATATAATAAACTATACATGAGGATGTCTTGATTAAATACTTCCATCCTGATGATCTTGAAAGTTGATTTATTGACCTTTTTAGTAATGGTTATAATAATATTCAAATTATGTTTTTGAGTTCACTTTTCTAACTAGATTACAACTAGATACTAAATAGTCATTATAGAATAATTATGTTAATTGTACAACAATGTTGTTAATAAGTTAGCTCACTAAGATATAAATTTTAAGATATTTAAATCAATAACAATTGGAAGTAGTCAATATGAAGAGGTAAACGGAGGTTTTGGGCGGTATGAAGCGACATGCTCCATTGTGTTTTATGATATTTTGAGAGATAATAGCGTGTCACAGCACATGCCAAAGTGAGGAAATGGACAATATCACCTTTGCATATGTCGCCATGGAAGACTGTTATCTATGATTACTGTCAAACGACATGATGGGGCAGGACAGATTATGGTGTCATACTGTCACCACTTAAAGGCCTAAGGACACCTCTAAAAAAATGTCCTTGTTCTACTAAATCAAGATGCCCCAATTTACTCAAATCTTCCACTGTAATAAACATTAACTTAAGACCTCACAAACTTCTCCATGGTTTCTCATTACACATCTCCAGCTTCCTTGTCTATAAAAAGAGAAAAATCTAGCCTTTAGTCCAACACATAACCCCCAACAGCCACCCTCGTCTAAGATAACATAGACCTCTCACGTTCTAAGTTAAGACCTTAATTTGATAACAAAAAATCTACCTCTTTCAAAGTAAGCTCCAACTTATGATGCCACTTCCTTCTTGTCTCTACGTACATGGATTGTATTTAATATTAAAATGTCCACAATTGTTCAAGGTGAGCAAACATCAACCTGCTTATGATTGACAACTACCGCTATAACCACCTCTGCATTAGTTACATCTCAAACCAACCACATCATCTCGACAGCCCTGAACTTCCTCCGGTATATTGCCAATTCTTCCACTACACTAAGATGGAGGTCGCCTTGCATTTTTCCTCCCATATAATTCAAATCCACCATACATATCTGAAGACCCAATCCGCCCATCCCCTATGAGAAATATTTGTTGGTGGATGATCACGTGAGGGATCCAATATAACAGATAAAAGCGGAACTCGAAATGCGAAAACTTAATTTATAGCAAAAGAAGAGGATCCATATCTTCTTGTATATATAACTGTATTCTCTGGATTCACAGTATAATCAAATAATCTAAGTATAATTGAATTTAATATTTACTGAATAGAGAAATGTGTTTGGAATCGAAAATAATCATATACAAAGAAATAGAAGCAGAAAATCGATCTAAATTGTGTTAGATTGCATGCATGACAGTAAGATAATGGGTATGGAATTGTACCTATGGACCAAAAAATATGATAGGATTGGGTCCTGATGTTGCATGCAAGGCAGGTAAATTTTGAGTAGCAACACCCTTGAAGTGGCTGCAATTGAGCTGTTGTTGAACAGCTCCAGCATAAATTGAGCACTTCAGGGACCCAAATCTACCAAAGTTTGGGCTTAAAATTGTGAAAGAGGAAATAAAGAAGGGAGAGGGAATGGGGAAGGTTCCTGTAACCTTCCTCATGGAGGAAATTTATTTTTTAAAAGCATTATGATATCAACCATAATGAAGTCACTAACGACATCATCCATATGACATCATTGATAACCTTATTAACTTTTATTAGATAATATAATAGTTCCAACTCTTTCTTTTTTTTTGAAAATCATAAAGTCAACAGTAATCACGCCTCGACTATCAGATTTCGACGCGCAACATCTCGATTTGATCATTTTTGAACGATGATCAATATGAGTATAATAATCATATACTTTCGGTCGGTTTGAATCCCTTAAATTCTCAAGATACAGTTTAGATTTAGGGGTTAAATTTTGTGATTTAAAAATGTCAAATGGGATTGACGAACGATCGATTCCCTTGATCTTATTTCCTCGAATCGGATTTTATTACGGTCTCAGTTTGTTTCTTGGTTTTCCGAATTTGCACCGCGGCTTTTCCGTGGCATGCATTACGATGCGATCGACTTTTGGTTAATTTCGATGGAACGACTTTTGATTCACAATCAATTAATCGATTTAGATTATTAAACATTGATTAATAACTTTCTTGGGTTAAACAGACCTTAATCAGTTCGGGATTGGGTTTAATTGGATTAAGATGTTACAAATATAAAAACCTCGGGAGTCTCGTCCTCGAGACTCGAGTCACGATCACTATGTGTCTTGTTTGGATTTTATCTGACCATAAAAACCTCAGGTTTTGAACCCATAAAAACCTCAAAGAGAAAAAGCCATATTTTTTTTAAATGAAAATAATTACAAGGCTCTGTTTAGTGATTACATGAGAAGAGTTGCGGGTATCTTGTCCGCATGTCGGTTTTGGTCTCGCATGTCGCTTATTCAATGCCGTGTTGGTGCCACAACACCTTGACTATTGGAATCTCTTTGCTGCGAAGCTTCTTTACAACGTCGTCTATTATCTGCAGTAGCCTCTTCTCATATGTCAAGTCTAGCTCCACGTCAAGATTCTCGTAGTTGATGACGTGTCGAGGGTCGTACACATACTTTCTCAAGATGGATATGTGGAAGATGTCGTGAATAGCTGAAAGATGTTGAGGAGATGCTACTCGGTAGGCCGCCTTCCCTACTCTAGTCAGATTCTCAAATGATCCAACATATCGCAACGCTTGCTTGCCACAAACATCGAATCTCTTTATTCCCTTCACGGGAGATACTCGAAAGAGTACCCAATCCCCCACTTGTAATTACAAGAATTTTATTAATATGTGATTAAGTTAAATTTGCAACCGAAGTAAGAGAAGAGGATTGGATACTTGAAACTCCAAATCCCTTCTCTGACGGTCTGCATAACTCTTCTAGCGGTTCTATGTCGTCAGAAGCTTTCGTCTCACAATATCAACAACCCTCGCAGTCTCCTCCAGGAGATCTACGAAGTAGAGAGCATGATCACCTACCTCACGCCAACTGAGAGATGTGAGGCCTCTCTGCCCGTATAGGGCTTCGAATGATGCCATGTCGATATTGGAATGATAGTTTTTGTACGTGAATTCCCCTAATGGCAGATGATCAATCCAGGACCCTTTCCACTCTAAAGTGCATGTGCGTATAAATCTTTAAGCGTTTGAATGGTGTGATCACTCTGTCCGTCGGTTTACGGATGGTATGCATAACTCATCTTCAGCTCTGTTTGTAGTGCCGACTTGAACTGATGCCAATAGAGCGATGTAAACCGTGAGTCACTATCAGACACCACCTCACGTGGTATACCATAAAGTCTGATGATATTCTGCATATATATGTCATGCCGACAAGTATGAAATAGGTTGACTTGGTCAACATGTCAACAACAACCCAAATAAAATCATGGTCACCTGGTGTGTCTAGGAAACCTGTGACAATATCCATAGAAATACTCTCCCACTTCCACTCGGGAATGGGGAGTGACTGTAATGGCCCTGATGGTCTCTTGTGCTCATCCTTGACCATCTGACATGCCATACATCTGCTAACATGTTGGACCACGTCGCGCTTCATCCCATCCCATCAGAAATGTCAATGCAGATCACGATACATCTTTCGGCTGTCAGGATGAATATATAATCGTGAATTGTGTGCCTCGTCAAGAATATCTCTGCGCAACTGCTCGTTGTTGGGCACACTGACACGACCTGTCTTCCATAAAATAGACTCTATCACCATAAATCAGCAATCTCGTCCTTAATAACACGTATGTATCTGTCTCGAATTCAAGAGTTTGTCTTCTATGAATCTACTATGCGATCCCACAAACTGCTGAATCTTGTAGGCACAACATTAGATATGGATGCACTCTCCTGAGGATACTAATCAGTCAAAGCTGTGAGCGTATCCCATGTGTATAGCTAGTTTGTTGTACCCTCAGCATGAGCTCTCTTGCTAAGCGCATCTGCTACCACGTTTCCCTTAACAGGGTGGTAAGAGATCGTGCAGACGTAATCCTTCAGTAGCTCAAGCCATCTGTGTTGTCTCATGTTCAGCTTATTATGATCAAATATGTACTTCATACTCTTGTGATCTGTGAAAATCTTGAAATTCACCCCACATAGATAGTGGTGCATGATCTTCAAGGCAAAGACAACTGCCAACAGCTCCAAGTCCTGTATGGGGTAATTCCTCTTATGCGGTCTCAACTGTCGTGGTGTTAAACAATCACGTGACCTCGCTGCATCAAATAACTCCTACAACTGCACCTTCAGCTCTTTCAACTCAGCTGGTGCCATATGGTAATGAACCATCGAGATCGGCTGTGTATCTGGTAGCAATGTGATCTCGAACTTGATCTCTCTCTCTCTCTCTCAGGAGATAATCCCGTTAGCTCATCTGGAAAAAAACATCTAGGTAGCCTAATACTACTCTGATGTCCTGTGCCATTGGTTCTTGATCGGATGCCTCTCGGACAAATGCTTGATATGAATCGCATCCCTACTTAGACAACAAGTCTTTGAGCTCGCAACACTGAAATATACTCTATTTTGGAGTCATGTAACATACCCTCAAAGGTGTACTCAGGCAAGTCTGGAAACCTGAATACAACTATCTTCCTAAAGCAATCAACAAGAGTATGATGAGCTGATAACCAATCCATGCCCAAAATCAAGTCAAAGTCATCAAGCTGAAGTAAGAGACAATCTACAATCATCTCATAACCGCCAATCAGTACTGGCAAATGTCGGATTATTAGGGAAATGCCGAACAACTGGCCACCTAGACCAGGGATGTGATATAGAGGGTATAGATTCTCTGTAACTCTACCTAGTTTGGCTAGTAGCCTCGAAGCTATAGAAGAATGCGTAGCTCCTGAATCAAATAAAATATGGAAAAGTCGACCCAAGACTGAGACCATAACTTTCACCACAGCAGTTGTCGATCGGGCCTGCTCCTTAGTAACTGCATCTAACTGACTCTATCTAGCCGATGCGGTACTGGAACTTGTCACGGTCTATGTCTGTCTCAGCGGCCTCCTGAAGTTGGAGTTCCTGCCACAGAAACTCCATGTACGTCGTACCTATAACTGTAATTGTGGCTGTAGTCGAGGTTTCCAGAACCCTGTGGGCACTGAGCTCGGTAATGTCCCCACTCATTGCACAAGTAGCTTTTCATAGATTTGGTAGGCATGGTAGCGTTCCTCTGCTATGAGTCGGTCATGCTGGAAGTCTGTCAACTTTCTATGACCCAGATGGTCGTGCTGAACTCGTACCACGATTGACAAGAGCTCCTCCTAAAGTAATCGCTGGAAACGAGCGAGGATTGCCTGAAAATGCCGAACCTGTAGGTCGAAACCGCCTGGCTGACCTCTATTGCTGAAATTGTCATCGTATTGGCCAGTGTTCACGAATGCTCTTTGAGCGGCTGCATATGCGTGTGCGGACCCACAAACGCGCCACATACGTGAATCGTTTCACTATGTGCCCTAAGCGCATGAGCGGGACGCATATGCAGGCTATGTGGCCGCATAAGCGGTTCGTTCGGCCGCTTAGGACATCGGCCTTTGTTATTGGATCCCCAAGGTCCGATTGCCGATTTATTCCCCAGGTACTCGATCGGCCTAGGTTTTCCTCTTGACTCCTCCAACCTCGAGAGCCTTCGCCCCCAACCAACGCCTCTGCCTCCTCTCGACTCCTCCGCTTCCTTCGGCTCCTCCCATCTCCTCCGCCTCCTTACAGGTCCTCCTCCTCTTCACAACTCCTTTGCCCTCTCCTACTTCGCCGCCTCCTCACTGCTACTCCTCCTCTGGCTCCTTCGCCTCCTCCCAACTCTTCCACCGCCACGCCACTCCTCCACCGCATCAGCCTACCGGGCTACGAGCAATGCCTCTACGACATCACACTCTGTCGCCAGTCGGCACTCGACACTGTGCGAAGGTTCAAGGTTTGCATTTTTGTTTTTTTCAATAATTTTGATTTTTTATTTTATTTTTAATACAGAAAGTGTATTACTTTAGATCATCACAATACTAATAATGCTTATGTTTATAAAACAGAAAAAAAGAGGACTTCCAAAATAGTAGAAGATAAAATTTTAGAAAGTGGGATTATTCACTGCTTTAGGTCATCATTTTCACAAAATACTTCATGCATATAATTTACTGACCATTTTGTGACAACACAATCGAACATCTTTGCATCTTCCAATGCGTGTTGGTCATCTTCCAACATTTTGAGATTAATGTTTTTACGACTAATTACCTCACATTCTGATTGAATATTTATCGATATTTGAAGGCATGTACACTCATGCCCATCCATCATTTTTCGATAGGAATGAGTTATTGAAACTTGTAATGTCAGTGACACCTCATCCATCATTTTTTTGGGTCGACAAACTTTATAGGACAATAAGGATAGTATGCAATGCATATTACACTTTTTTGTTCATGCATAAATCTTTAAACAATTGTTTGTTTAAAAGGATAAAACTCTTATTCGTATATGCATATTAAACTTTTTTGTTGATATTTCTATCTTATAATTATGATTGAATGTCAAGCAACTATGGCCTCAAGACTACCATCTAACAACGGTTCTACTCCTACGCCTGGAACTGAAAGTGAGCCTCCTATTAAGAGAAGCGGTACATTGGAGTTTTTTTCCTCTGTGTTCTAATGATCTGGATGGAAATATGCTTTTCTAGAGAATCCAAGTAACCTGAGCATGGTCACTTGTCGATTGTGTCGGAAGGTTGTAAAAGGAGGGATCAATCGCATGAAGTAACATTTGGCTCACATTAATGGCAATACAACATCTTGTCCCAAGGTGTCTCTTGAGGTGAAGAAAGAAACCATGGACAACATGGAAGGAATTGAAGCGAAAAGGAATGAGAAGACCTCGAGGATGAAAAAAGTTCAAGGGCATGTCTCCATCAAGATTAATCAACCTTTGGTTGATGAAGAGAGGGATGGGAAAAGGTTGCGGACTTCAGCAGAAGATGTACCAACGGAGACTCTCCGCTAATCCTCAATCAAAAATACATTTGCCAAGGTGGAACGTGCACGTGTGAATACACTTATACAATGTGAATACATTTATTGCTTTTAATGTTGTCAAAAGTGACTCATTTCTTTGAATGTGCGAAACAATTAGACAGTATGGGAGGTCGTACTAGCCTCCAACGTACTATGAGCTAACATAAACTCTTTTGAAGGAACAAGTTAAGGAAACAAAAGAGTTCTTGCAAACACATCGTGATAGTTGGAAGACTTCTAGATGTTCCATTATGATGGATGCATGGACTGATTGGAGAGGAAGGAGAATAATGAATATTTGTGTCAATTGCGTGATTGGAACTAGTTTTATGAATTCTATTGACTCGTCTACAGATTCTCATACCAATGGATAAGTCCATTGAGGAAGTTGGGCCTGACAATGTAGTCCAAGCATAGCCTCAAATTTCAGCGAAATTCGGTCGAATTTTTGTCGAATATCGATATCCAGTCAAAATCAAAATTCGACCGAAATGACCGAAATATGGGGGTCCTAGTACAAAAAATGACCGAAATTCCGTCGAAATTCCATCGAAATTCTGTTTTGGTTGATATCGAAATGGTAACCGAAACCGACATTTAGGGCCTTGAGTCCAAGTAGCGACAGACAATGCATATGCTAATTTGGTTGCTGGCAGAATTTTGAGAACAAAGTACCCACGGATATTCTGGAGTTCTTGTGCGGCACATTGCATCGATCTCATGCTAGAAGAGATCGGTAAAGAATCAGAAGTGAAAACTGCCATTACAAAGGCAAGGACATTGCATGTCTTCATATACAATCTTGCAAAAACATTGAGCTTGATGAGACAATTTACGCAAAAAGGCGAGATAGTGAGGTCAGGATCAACAAGATTTGCTACCTCATATCTCATTTTGTAATCTGTGATGGAGAAGAAGGATAAGTTGAGACTTATGTTTTCTTCTGATGAATGGAGAGCTTGTAAATGGGACAAGACCAAGAAGGGCGAAATGGCTTTAACCATAGTTTTGAGTCCTTCATTTTGGACTCAAGTGTCATTGGCATTGGAGGTCTTTTCTCCGTTGGTATATGTTCTGCGGATTATTGATGGAGATAGGAGGTCGGCTATGGGGTTTGTATACGATGAGTTGCAAGATGCTAGAAAAGAGATCATAAGCATTTTCAAAGATGTCGAAGCATCTTACAAAAATTTTGTTCATGCCATTGACTCAAAGGCAAAAGGAAGACTGGATAGTCCCCTCCACCTTGTTGCATATTATTTGAATCCCTACTTTTTTTATAGGGACAATGCTCAAATCCAGAGGAAAGGCCTTGCTCTAAAGGGATTCTTGGATTGTATGGATATTTTCTATCATGATTTAGAGATCCAAGATATCATCACCAGGAAGGAGTTGCCTTTATATGAAGGGGCATGAGGATCATTTGGCAAACCTTTGGCTATCAGACAAAAGTCAATCATTGATAATGATTTCAATCCAGGTATAATTTCTCACTAGAATTAATAGACTTATATGTTTAATGATTATTAACTATTTTTTCTTGAAAATAGCCCGTTGGTGGGAATTACATGGCATGGAAACACCACAATTGAAGGAAATGGCAATGAAAGTTTTAAGGTTGACAGCTTCTTCCTTGGGTTGTGAAAGGAGTTGGAGCACTTTTGAGGCGGTAAAGTTAAAAAATTGGTGGCATATATCTCACATGCTACAAATCATTAATGGGATGGTTAATGATATATTTATGGTGATTTTGTAGATCCATACGAAGAAAAGTAACAAGCTTGAATTCAAGCGATTAAATGATTTGGTGTATTCAGATTCAATGCTAAGCTGAGGGATCGTCATATGAAAAAAATGAAATGATCCATTTACCACAAATGATAGAATCCATTTGATTGATAACTTTATTGGGTTAAACAAACCTTAATCGGGTTGGGCTCGGGTTAATTGGATCCGGATGTTACATTGAGCCCTTAATTTGATGCGCACATTTTTGCCATCTTTTGTGTGATCTCCATCTTTGTTTTTTGTCTCGGAGTTTTCATGTGATCCATAGGGACTCCAGAGTAGAGACCACATTCTCTAAGCCAGTATGGTGGAGACCCAGTTCTCTGACGAGGAGACTTTCAGACTCCATTTTCCAGCGATCGTGGACTCCGATGAGGATGTTTCCACGGTTTTTTTTATTTCGACCCTTCTGAGATGGAGCAGTTGTCCATATGATGCAGTCTTCTACATGTGGCGGGCCAGAGTGCTCCAACGAGGAGACTCTTTTCAGTTTTATGACTTTGACATGTGCAATAAAGAGTACACGTTCTCCAACAAGGAGACCTAGTTCGACTCACACTCTTGCCTGTTTGTTCCACCTCACCTCCACGTCATGAGAAGCAACGTCCCCGACAGCAACCGATAGTTGTGTTTGCGTTGCATTGATATTGTCTATAGTGTCTTGTATTGTGAGTTCGAGATTTCTTTCTATTTGTCCAAGCTAAGCATTGCATGCTCCAGCTTGAGGGGGAGTGTTGGAGTATGTGCGTCACATGTTGTGTAGGTGAGTAATTGGATCTCTCTAGGGTCTAATTACCACATCCAAGCTAAGCATTGCATCTACCAGTTGTGGGATGCGGAGACTCAGTTTGGCTATATAAGAAGCCCCACACCTCCTGTAACAGATGAGAGAAAGTGCAATGAACACATCATCACTTTGAGACATTCTCCCGTAGTTTCATCCCGCTCCTTATGGAGTAGGGTTCCACGTAAGTGTTCTTAATGTTTATTCTGTATATCCGATATTACGCTTCCGCATTCTTTATTTTCTGACAATAACGATGACCTGTAGAGCCGTAGCGCATGGACCCATTTTGGGTATGAGAATTATCCAAGGAAGACATACTTGATAACATGAGGAGACAATTTGTCTGTCATCTCCAAATTATGTTTGAAGATAATGCAATCAAAAATCTTCAATGAAAGTGGAAAAGGTTCATTGTAAGGATACAAGAGTGACAAAGGAGTCACCTCATTGAGGAATGAAGATGGGACCCTATTGATAAGGTATGTGGAAGTGAAAAACGTCCCTCCAATGGCTTTTGGGAACCATCATGTGAGTAAGAAAGGTACAAGCAATGTCTAGAAGGTGGCGAAGCTTCCTTTTCGTCGCCCCATTCTGTTCTGAGGTATACAAACATGAGGTCTGCTAAAGGGTCTCTTGAGTGGCAAAAAAGATACCAAACCTTTTGAGTGAACTTAAGAGCATTGTCTCTCTTAATAGTCTGAATATATGTAGAGAAAGATGTTTCAATAAGCTGAAAGGAGGACTTGACAATGTTATTAATATCCGATCGTTCCTTGATTAAATAGACCAAAGAAGAGCTGTTGTAATCATCTACAAAGACATTAAAGTATCAATGACCCGCAGTAGTACGAACAGGACAAGATCCCCAAATATTACAATGAACTAAAGGGAAAGGCATTGATCGACGTGGCTCAGTCCTAGGTGGAAAAGAAGCCTGCTGATGTTTGCCGAACTGGCATTCTTTTCGCTCAAATGGTTTTAGAGAGGATAATTCGATAAACATCTGGGAAAGAGATTCAGCAAAGGGGTGATCGAGCCGTAAGTGCCATAGGAACATATCAGTAGAGATGGAGACATCACCTGTAAAGGTTGAGACAATGGGGATATCAAGGTAGTAAAAGTCAATCTTCTCATGTCCCCCACCAATAATTTGCATTGTGCCGATGCCCTGAAAATAACAGTAGAATTCGTACAAAATCACACGACGGTTCAACTCAACACATACCTTGTGAACTGACAATAAACTCAAAGGAAAATCATGTGTGCAATAAATGTTAGATAGCCTAATTCGGAGGAAAACTCCATAGTCCCAACAGTGACAACAGAAAAGTGGGCATTGTTAGCTAGTCAGACTGACTTTACAACAGAAGAGGTCAGAAAATGGCCTTCTCTGGTCAAGTGAGTAGACGCATTGGAGTCAATGATCCATGTCGGAGTTGTAGTAGGCGTAGAGTTGGCTACATTACCAGAGGTAGTAGCTAGATGAGTGGTAGAAGTTATCTCACTAGAAGTAGAGTTTTGCAGAAGCTTTACCAGACGGGTGATAAAAGTTCCTTGACCGCTGGCAAATACTTTAAATGCTTGAAACTAGAGCACGTAGCAATCTGTGCCCTTGAGTCTAATCGAAGTCTCATGTACCATCCTAGATGATGTGTATACACGGGGTTTGGTCCCGGCAGATGTTGTGGCCATCTTGATCAGACAGAGAAATCAAAAATTAGCTGTAGAGAGAGAACCAACGGAGTCTGATTTTTTTTTAAAATCGTGTATCAGAATTGCACGTAGCAATCGTAGATGAAATCAAGAAGTAGCTGTAGAGAGAGAACAAACGGAGTCTGATTATCTTAAAATCGTGCATAGCAATCGTAGATGTAGTGTACATGGGTTGAGACCAGAGGCAATTTGTGCCCTTGAGTCTGATAGAAGTCTCATGTATCATTGTAAGATGATGTAGTGCATGGGTTTGATCTCAGCAGATGATGTGGCCATCTTGTTCAGATAGAGAAATCAAGAAGTAGCTGTAGAGAGAACCAACGGAGTCTGATTTTATTAAATCGTGCATCAGAAGTGCATTGAATCTATAGTCCTTGTTTTCAATAAGCATTGAATTCCATTTAACCAAATCTAGAGATAGCTTCAGATTTCCTAAGAGATATTCCAGATTGGATTTCAATATGCATTTAACCAAATCCGGAATTCAATGTTCCAATCTGAATTGAACCAAACTTGGCTTTCAATATTCCAATCTGGAATTACATTTAACCAAATATGGCGGCATCGGAATCCTTGGTTTAATAGTGCAACCTGTCTAGGGTGCTGAAGATTAACCAGAGGTGAGGCGATGATCCCAGGAGATATCCCAGATATTCCAGGCGCAATGGTCCTGGAGTCACGATGCTTCCCCAGGCAATTCATGGCTCCGGGGTGATGGGTTCTAGGGCTTCCAGGCAATGGGACTCCTGGAGTCCCGACGGGGGTAATAGGATCTAGTGCCTCCAGGTGATGGGTCCCAGGCTTCTGGACCCTGGGCTATGGAGTCACAGTGAACCCTGGTGCGAAGCGTGAGAAGGCCCGCTGGGATCAATGGCATAATGCCAAGAAAGGAGAATGAAGCTTCGTTGCTCTAATATCAAGAGGGAGAGGAGAGATGCGCGGGCGGTACCCGGTGTTGCTCTGATATCATGTGGAGTATTGTTAGAGAATAAATTATTCAATGGCCCATGATTTCTTATATAGCGAGAAACCTTATATAGGCAAAAAGAAAAAATTACATAAATAACCCGAAAAGAGATTACATGATTCAGTAAATACAAAGAAAACTAACCCATTAACTCTAAGATGTACCTCTTTTGTCTTATAAATTTTAATAATCTTTTCTGTTGGAGTATGTAATAGAGGGGTACCACTTACTCATGTTTAGTCTCACATCTACTATCTATGAGACTCCAGTCTTTTTGTGGGGTTATATACGAAGCTTCACATCTCTTGTACTCATTGAGAAAATTCAATGGAAGATCCGACCCTTCGAGGCCTTGATTTCATCTCGTTCCCTCACGGAGTAGGCTTCTACGTAAAACAAGATGTTTATGTTTGTATTTCTGATCACCAATTTAGCTTCCACGCTCTTATTTTCACATGGTATTAGAGCGAGTCGATTTTGGGGATCTGATTTTGTTTTGACGTCTATTTTTCCATGTTCATTGATTTGCTGAAGTCTATTTTATTTGCAATCATAAGGAAAGTGGGTGTAGCTTCGATCGAAGATAAGATGCTAGAAAATCGCTTAAGGTGGTTTGGTCATTTGCAAAGGAGGTCGCGTAATGCACTAGCTAGGTGATGCGAGTGTTGGGATGTTGAGCCGACTAATAGAGGGTGAGGAAGGCCCAAGAAGTGTTGGATCGATACTATCTGAAGGGATCTTAGTTTTTTGGATCTAAGCCCAAGAATGACCGAAGAGAGATTTGAATGGAGGCAAAGAATCCTTGTAGCTGACCCTACTTAATGTGGGAAAAGGCTTTGTAGTTGTACGGTTCTTGATGGAATCCTAACTCTGCAAGATAGAGGAACCCTAGTTCCGGTTCTTATGATCTCGTCAACTTTCTACATGCGGCTCCTCTCCAAGCACGTGAAGCAGCATCAAACTCATCGCTGAGCAACATGCCTCCTCCAGTAGCATGATGTTGAAGTACGTCTCCCTCGTGTGAGTTTTGATCACACCCCTCAAGTATCATGGGCAATTCCAGGTCTCCTCTTTATCTCTAGTTTAGATGGCAGCAACATCATCTTCTACAACAAAGCCATCTCCATGCTAAACTTTCAAACTTTAGGCCTTCAAGCATCGAGAATTTTCTCTATGATTCTCGTCGACCATAGATTCCCTCAAGCAACGAGAACTCCTCTCCAAGCGATACCCCTTCCTAACGCAGACCTTTACTCCAGGCTCTTCCTCCTCGTCCATTCAAGCAGTGAATCCCTAGCCCCCATTGCCAAGGACGATTCGACCTTCATATCTCCTCTTACCGCACCCATCAGGCGGCACGACCCTGCGCGTGCATCTGCTTCTCCACGTGCATCCTCCTAGCAGTGATCTCGCGTACCTCATCTTCTTCTGGCGTCAGGAGCTAAAAGCCCCATAGAGAGCGATAGGTTTTGGGTTCCCTAATAGGAACCCTAAATAATATATGTTTTTTTCCTATAGACGACCCCTTATGCCCTATTTTTCCCTTTTATTTGAAATATTGTAACGGCCCATTGGGCCCAGTTCCGAATAAAAGGATAAAGGAGAAGGGAGATTGTGTTCTGTCATTAAAAAAGTGAGGGGAGATAGGCTTTTTAGGCCCAATTGGGAAGAAGAAAAAAAGGGGTTTGTGAGAGAAAAATGAGGTCGTGTTTATTAGCTCAATCTTGGCCATAGCTATTTCAGAAAGAGAGTGTGTATTTCATAATTAAAAAAATGCTATGTAGACGAAGAATACATAAGTTAAAAAAAGAGAAGAGAATAGTTGAAAAAAGGGGACAATTACTAAAGAAGATTTATGCAAAAACGAAAGAAAGGAGAGAGAGAGAGATAGAGAGAAAAGAACAGAAATGCATGTTTTGTTTCTACCAACATGATCATCTCCGTTTCAGTCAACCCCTTGGATCGTTGCCGGTGACTTCAATGTTACTCTCCATCCGTGGGACCGATCGGGAAATCGTGGGGGATGCGATGCGGGGTCTTCTAAGCTTTGGGACTTCATCGCGGATTTTGGGCTTCAATTTGTGGATGCATATGGATGTTTGTACATGTGGTGGAATTCCTGATCGAGATCTCATCTGGACAGATTCTTGGTTTCTGTAGAGTCGTGGTGGTGTTTCCGTGGCAAGGGCGTATACGCTCCCATGGGCGCATTCTAATTGTTGAGATATTTATAACTCATTATATTTATTTCTTATTTCCATTTCTTTCATTTACCTCTCGTGTTATTTATCGAGAGCTTTTCTCCTATATAAGAGAGCCCTAGGGTCTCAATAATGATATGATTCTGTTCTTTTCTCCAACATGGTATCAGAACAGTGATTCTAGTCTGGGGTTCCCATATCCCTCCAAACCCTAGCCGTCCCCCCACCCTTCGCCTCCGCCACCCATGCGCCGCTCCAGCCGGCTCCACTGTCCCAGTCACCCACTCCCCTACCGCCCTAATCGGTCGTTGCCGCCCCGACTGGCCACCCCTCGCCGCCCCAACCGGTTGTTGCCGCCCCGACTGGCCCCTCTGTGCCGCTCGCTACTGCTTGAGGGCTGCGATTCTAGGGTTTTTGCAGGCTGATAAGGTCTGATTTTGGTCGAAATACGTGCTTCTGGGCATATAAATCATGTTTTTCAGCCCTAGACCTCAACAATGATTGAAGAGGATAGTTGTATGAGTCTACACGCATAATTGTTCCTTCATATGGTTGTGTAGACTTGCTCGTAGAGGTCTACTCCATAGTTTGGTCCAGAGTTTCGACAATTTTTCCATCATGTCAGAGAACAAGAGTGATTTTTTCGTCGTCTGATGCCGTGAAGGGCTCGGATCCTATCGTGAAGATGGATGAGACCAACTACGAGTTCTGGTCCATGCAGTTTCGCACCCTTATGCAGTGCCATAACAGGGAGCACATTTTGACTGATTCAGAGCCGACAGGAAAAACTGGGGTTAATGCTTCATGGTAGCAAGATGATGCCTATGCACTGATTTGGCTCTCCGAGACGTTCACCACGGAGATTGCCAACAACTTCGTCATTCAACCTACGGCCAAGGTTATGTGGGATATCCTGGCTGACACATATTGGCAAGCAAAGAATGAGAGCAAAATCCTCCAGTTGCAGTATGACATTTTCTCAATAAAGCAGAAGGGCCGGCCTCATCATGCTCATTTCTCTCATCTCTGAGGCATGTTTGAGCGTCTTCATAGCTTCATGCCCATTACTACCGGCACTGAGCAACATCAAGTATACAGGAATGCCTTTATGACAGGAGTCTTTCTGTCATCTCTTGTATCTAAGTACGATGCAACATATACTCAACTACTTACTGGAGAAATGATACCCTCGATGGAGGAGGTCTACAAGAGGCTGAGCGGGATCACTACTTCGTTTACTACCGTAGCTCAAAATCCCTCTGCGATGGCAGCTCCTCGTAGAGAAGGGGTACTTCACAGTTTCGTGGGCGTGGATCCCGTAGTCGAGGAGGATATTACCATGGCCCATGCTCACATTGTCATCGTCCAGGACATTCGGAGGAGACATGCTATCTAAAGCATGGGTATTCAGCGTCTGCCAGTGTAGATGAGCAGACAGAGACTCCATCTCTGTAGCATCCGGTTTCCAATCAAACCTGAAGTCGTCCGATTTTTGGTCTAATGAACCCAAAAACGTTGTTGGTCAATGCCAAACAACCTAAAACGGTCAATTTATTATGAATCAAAAGTCGTTCGGGCGAAATCGACCGAAAAACGGTCGCATCGTAGAGCGCGCCGTGAAAAGCCGCGACGCAAATTCGGAAGCCGCGGAATAAACCGAGACCGTCATTAGATCCGATTCGACGATACAAGACCAACGGAATCGACCGTTCGTCAATCGGACGCCATTTGATATTTTAAATTCACAATGTTTAATCTTAAACAAAAACCGTATCCGAAAATTTCGGGTATTCAAAACCCGATCGAAAGTATATCAACATTATACTCAAATTGATCGTCGTTCCGAGACGATCAAAACGAGATATCGTGCATCGAAAATAGACACCCGAGGTGCACATACGGTAGATTTTTACAATATGTTAAACAAAGAGTTTTATTTTTTTTAAATATATATATATAATACATACGGCTCCTGTTAACAACAGCAAATTCCAGCTATCTTATATCCCCCATTGGGCACTTTCCTAATCACCATTTGGCTCCTCCTTGCATAACACTTGGACTAAAAGATATTACAAGTGTCATGAAAATATAACTCTTCGTTGGGTATATAAACCCCTTCTCCTCTATACATACACCCTTCCATTTCCAACGAGACTTCTCTTCCCTTTCTTTCCATATTCCCGATTGCCTCCCCATTTCTCTACGAAGGCTCCATTCCCTCTTCTATCTTTTCTCTATTCTAAAATCCATCGAGATGCCCAAATCCCTCACCTGTTGCAGCATAAATATCTAACAGCCTTGGTTGCTGCCTCTATTGTGCAGCAAGGCCAGCTGCTGTCCTTGCAGTTACTGCCATTAGCAGCAGTCACTGCTGCTCCAAAAGCAGATTGATAGACTCCCCTCGAGAGCCCCGGCTGCAGCCTCACTGTTGCAACCTCATCCAACTGCTTCGGCAATTGGCCCAAGTGAAGCCGTTGCATGCATGTCAGGCTTCTTTTGGATTTAAACATCAAAGGTACTCTCTCTCCCTCCTCCTTGCTGCCATGCATGCTCATTTCACTTGATATATGTACAATCCCATCTCTATTCTTTTGCTGTCCTGCATCTGCATGTGCTTTTGTAGCATAATCAGTTGCTTTTCAAACAAACAAAGCATGTGGTATGCTTGATTAATAGTATATTTTGATCCTCATGGGTTCGGTATCACCTTGCCTGATTCTATTAAAAATATACGTAATCTGGATTTGATTTCAGTCCTAATTTGATATGGTTCCAGAATTATTGGAAATTTATAATTTCTGTATAGTAACAGTGTTCGTTCAATACATACATACATATATATATATATGTGTGTGTGTGGTTGTCTTTTGACTGTTTAAATAATGGCAGAAGATGTGATTTTACTGCAATTCAAAAAGATAATACAAACTCCTGTCTCTTTTTACAAAAAGAAATTTCAATGGAATGTCGTTTCTGATGATTGATTGAGTTTCTGATGTTTATTATTGAGATATTGTTACTAATGTTGTTAAATAATACTATAGCTACAACTAAAGATCATGTTACTGCCGTTGATCTAAATCATTCACACCTCGAGATTTGACTCATTTATCAAATTCAAGAAGATCTCTATTAGGTTAAGTTTTCAAATTTGTTGTCTCAGTTTCTTCTTATATTTCTAAAATTTGCAAATTGTTTGTCCATGCCAATCACAACAATTGCATGTTCAAACTCCTTTGAACCCATGCACCTGCAGATTGATAATTATTACTTATTTTAGGGATTACACAATTATTAGCCATTAGTTCACGTTTATAATAGGTGCGCAATCTCATGTATTGAGTACTTACTTCAAATACACCAAATTTAAAATATAAATATATATATATATCCAGTTTACTTTAATGTGTGTCATTAATATATGACGTGGGATGGACACAAGGTATTTAAAATTTTTAATATGTAACTAGTAAATAAATATTGGGGTTTCGTTTTGGGCAAGTTCATTAGTTAAGAAATTTAAATTGCTTATAAGTAATAAACTTCCTGGCTATTTAAGAGAAAACTCATTTTTGTTAATCTCTTGATTTCTCATATAGGTTTTGATAAGTATATATAATTGGTGACTTCCATCTAAGTGACCTTTCTCATTGAATCAAGATCTCAACTGTAAACTAAACAATACTTGTTCAGATTTGAACAAATTATTGGGATAGGTTGCGGGTCATCCCCAGTACAGCTCAAAAAAAAAAAGTGCACCTCACTTGCATTATACACTTGGTTTTTGCCTAGCTTTATTATATGACACATACCAATTACGTTTAATCTTCACATAACTCCTGTTGCTATATATGGCAAGTGTACCTGTACACTCATATACTGACTTTATTCAAGAAATGATATGGATGCAGATATGATGATAGTTATATCAAATTCAATTCTATTCTTATACATTATTAGAACATGAATTTAGACCATAGGCATGTACATCCATCTGGTGAAAATCCTTGATCACTTATAAATTAATTGTGCCGGTCTTGGTGAATCTTACACCAGACCGTGCGAGGGCGCGGTGACCCTCAACTGGGCGGGAGATAGGAAGCCCAGATTGGGCAGCGGCCGCCAAGTGCGCGGGTCTAGGATCCCAGTCCTCTTTCGGTTTTTACGCGAGCTCGCAGTGTTTTACGCCTCGTTGGGATCCCGACTTTAGACCGGTTCCGCTGACCCTGACTTTTAGGATACCCAGGCGGGGGATCCTTGGTTTCAGTTTTACGTACGAGCTCGGTTGCCCGTACTAGTCGGGCTGTTTTTCTAGAGCGACTTTTCTAGGGAGTCCCTCTCACCCGTCTCAGTGGCGTAGTTTGGGAGTAGACCTATCCCTCTATTGGATCGCGCTTCCAATTAGAGGGCGAGACGGAAGAGCCATTTGTAGGCTTCTTCACCGCTTGAGTTACTTCGCCAACAGACATGGCGATTCTACATCTAGATCATCCATATCTGCATCTACACCATCTGGAGTTGTATCTGAAACATTGGAATTAAGAGTTGAGAAGTTACGATCAACAGTTAGGGTTAGTAGGAAATGACCATTCTCTCTACCCAATGATTTAAATAAATTAATAGATCTTTCCAATCATAACCTTTCCATTATCACTCAACAACGTGATCTATGAATAGATGTGTGCTTACACTCAGATACTCATGAATACTCAAGTACTATAAAATATGTCACATATGGGAAATGCTGGGGTATGGGACAAACATTTGAGATGCTTACAAGTAGCCTGAAAAACCTTTTTCATTGCAAAGTAGAAATAAAGTTTAATTTGAGTTGTTCTTGCCTCTCTACTTGCTTTCTTTTGTAAATAATAAATGCATGTTATTTTATATAAGTTTTTGGGAGGTACCAGCAACCGCTGACGCCTTTTCTTTCCTAATATGTGTGGCAGGCAAACAGCCTGCAACTCATTAGCTGTACATGCTTCCTGGAGACAAGGTTTATACCCGACGGTATGAATTACTTTGTCTCAATTTTTGTCCAAATAATGATGTAAATGTTATCTCTTTTGTATCACATTTTGGGATATATGTTGTAACATGGAATATGCTTGTACATGTTGTAAATGGATATGAATATTAATGAAAAGAAATTTTGGTGCTGTCTGTCTCTTTTACTTGTGGTCATGTGTTGAGAATGAATGTCATAGTTGAAAAAAAAAATTTTTTTCCCTGTTTTTCTCCGACAAGTGCGATCAAATTGTGAATGAAATATTGCGAATTGCGCGTAAACGGGTACCCGGATCCTCGGGGGTTCACAGTTTGGTATCAGAGCAGTGGTACCCCGATACGCACATTCGCGATATTACAATTCCAATCGCATTAAGTTCTCGAATCGCGATCGTCTACTGACTTGTCGTGAGTTCGAAAAGGGAAATATGACATTCATATTCAATAACCACAGATGTCACCAAGTTCATTAATTTTCATCTTATATCCCAAGAAGAGAAAATCATTTATGATAAATATCTGTCTAGGGCATCCTTATGACTAATTATGGTTCTCATGCAGAGCCATGGCATCTCGACCAGGTCAGGATACTTCTGATCAGCTGGCACGCATACTGAGCGCACTTACCGATCTTCAGCAGCAGCAGGCTGCTATGAGAGGCCAGCAGGAGCAGATATTGGCCCAGCAGACTGAGATTGCCGACAGGCAGACGGACATGGAGATGAGATTTGAGGACCTGTCAGATTTCACGTACTATCCATCCCAGGATGGGATACGACAGGACCAGCACCAGTCCGTTGAGGTGGAGCAGCCTCATCCTGATGATCCACTAGAGGACATTCCAGAGCATGGAGTTGAGGAGGATGCAGACTTAGACAGGGAGCAGGACCCTGTTGACTTTGCTGACGAGGATACACACGAGTATGCAGCCATTCACAGGCATCAGTCAGTCTTCACTTCTTTTCAGCGGGCCAACATACCCTTGTTCGAGGGCACAGGTCCACCAGACGACGCTGAGCAGTGGCTGAAGAGAGTAATGAAGGTGCTCAGGGCGATTCAGGCGCCACGAAACACGTGGCTATCTTTCATAGAGTATTCACTGATAGACTTCGCCGAGCGATGGTGGGAGGCCGTAGTGTCCGAGCTAGGCCGAGAGCCTACTTGGAACGATTTTGTGACGAGGTTCAGAGCCCACTTCTTTTCTGCGAAGTGGAAGGAGTCCCAGCGCCGACTGTTTGCCGAGCTTCGTCAGGGACAGATGACCGCCAGAGATTATTTCATCCGATACACAGAGCTGTCACGACACACACGAGCAGCTGGCGCATTTCCAGAGGAGAATCTGGAGAAGTTCATTGGCGGCATGCGAGAGGAGGTGCAGGAGAAGCTGGCTGGACTGCATATCACTTCTATCTCCGAGGCTACCGATGCTGCGGAAAAGTTCGAGGACATCAGAGGGAGACGTTACGGGAGCTCGTCTGGAGCACCGCCTAGACGTTACGGGACCTCGTCTGGAGCTCGTCGGGAGCTCGTCTAGACTTTTGGGCCGATACGTCGACCGTTTCAGCAGCAGAGGTCAGCCAGACGGTTCCGACCTACAGGTTCGACATTCTCTGGCAGTGCTCGCTCTTCTCCATCGACTACTCTAGGAGGAGCACTTGCCGGACGAGGTACAGAGTCCGCTCGACCATCTGGATCGCAGCGAGCAGATAGACCACCTGCAGGACCAGCTCGGAGCACGGACACAGCTACTCCCTCTACTCGACCAGTCCGGTGCTACCGATGTCACGAGTGGGGACATTACCGTGCACAGTGCCCACAGGCTTCTGGCGAGCCTCAGCCACAGCCTTCTCAGCCACAGCCTCAGACACAACGTTCAGGGAGTTTCCGTGGCAGGAACTCCAACTTCAGGCGACCGCAGCAGCAGAGACAGACGCAGAGTGTGGCAGGATCTAGTGCTGCATCAGCCAGGCAGGGGCAGTTACACGCAGTCACTGAGGAGCAGGCACGTTCAGCCGCTACTGTAGTGAAAGGTATGGTCTCAGTCTTGGGCCGACCTTTCCATGTTTTATTTGATTCCGGCGCGACACACTCTTTCCTTGCTTCGAGGTTGCTTGTTTCTTTAGATAGAGTTGCAGAGACGCTATCGTCTCCATATCACATCCGAGGGCCAGGTGGCCAGTTATTTGTCATATCTCTGATAGTCAGGCACTTGCCCGTACTGATTGGCGGTTACGAGATGATCGCAGACTGTCTACTCCTACAGCTTGATGAGTTCGACTTGATTTTAGGCATGGATTGGCTATCCACTCATCATGCACTTGTTGATTGCTTTAGGAAGACGGTTGTCTTCAGGATTCCAGATCTACCCGAGTTCACGTTTGAGGGTACTACACATGACTCCACCATGGAGTACATTTCAGTATTGCGAGCCCAGCGACTTGTTGATCAGGGTTGCGATTCATATCTTGCTTTTGTTCGGGAGGTGTCTGATCAGGAGCCGATGATACAGGACATCCGAGTAGTCTCAGAATACCCTGACGTATTTCCTGATGAGCTACCAGGGCTACCTCCTGAGAGGGAGATTGAGTTCGAGATCACATTGTTGCCAGATACACAGCCGATCTCGATGACACCATATCGCATGGCACCAGCCGAGTTGAGGGAGCTGAAGGTGCAGTTGCAGGAGTTGCTTGACTTGGGATTCGTGAGGCCGAGCACTTCACCTTGGGGAGCTCCGGTTTTATTTGTCAAGAAGAAGGATGGATCCATGAGACTATGCATCGATTACAGGCAGCTGAATAAGAGAACGGTGAAGAACCGTTATCCCTTGCCACGTATCGATGATTTGTTTGACCAGCTCCAGGGATCTTCGGTTTTCTCGAAGATCGATCTTCGCTCAGGTTACCATCAGCTGAGGATTCGCGAGTCGGACATTCCGAAGACAGCCTTCAGGACTCGATATGGACACTACGAGTTTGTGGTGATGCCGTTTGGGCTCACCAATGCACCTGCGGCTTTCATGGATATGATGAACCGTATCTTCCGTCCATACTTGGACAAGTTTGTAGTAGTGTTCATCGATGATGTGCTCATCTATTCACGGAATGAATGGGATCATGCGAATGATCTACGGATTGTCTTAAATACATTGCGGGAGCACAAGCTATATGCCAAGTTGAGCAAATGTGAGTTCTGGTTATCCCAGGTCTCATTTCTCGGGCATATCATTTCTAGAGCAGGCATTGCAGTTGATCCTGCGAAGATAGATGCAGTTATGTCTTGGGAGCAGCCCAAGACAGTCACTCAGATTCGGAGCTTCCTCGGATTAGCAGGCTATTACAGACGCTTTGTCAGCGGATTTTCACACATCGTCCGTCCATTAACACGATTGACGCAGAAGGGGGTTCCATTCATTTGGGACGATTCATGTGAGCAGGCCTTCCAGACACTGAAGGAGAGGTTGACTACAGCGCCTATTCTTGCTCTTCCTTCAGGCACTCAGGACTATGCAGTCTACACGGATGCATCTGGAGAAGGTCTCGGAGCAGTGTTGATGCAGAGAGGACAGGTGATTGCTTACGCATCACGACAGTTGAGACCGCACGAGCGGAACTACCCCACACATGACTTGGAGTTGGCGGCAGTTGTCTTCGCCTTGAAGATCTGGCGCCACTATCTATATGGGGTGAACTTCGAGATTTTCATAGACCACAAGAGTCTGAAGTACATCTTTGATCAGAAGGAGCTGAACATGAGGCAGCGTAGATGGCTCGAGCTGCTGAAGGATTATGATTGCACGATCTCTTACCATCCCGGTAAGGGAAACGTGGTGGCTGATGCACTTAGCAGGAGAGCACATGCAGAGGGTACGGCGAACTGGCTATACACGTGGGATACACTTGCAGCTTTGAGTGATTGGCATCCTCAGGAGAGCGCATCCATTTCTACCACCGTACCTCCACGATACAGCAGTCTTTGGGATCGTATTGTAGAAGGCCAGAAGACTGATCCTTGGATTCATGATAGATACATGCGCGCCGTCAAGGACGAATTTGATGACTTTGTTGTGATGGAGTCTATTTTATGGAAGGCAGGACGGGTAGTTGTACCCAATGATGAGCAGCTTCGCAGAGACATTCTCGATGAGGCACACAGTTCACGGTTATCTATCCATCCAGGCAGTACAAAGATGTACCGTGATCTGCGTCGACATTTCTGGTAGGATGGGATGAAGCGCGATGTGGCACTACATGTTAGCAGATGCATGACCTGTCAGATGGTCAAAGCTGAGCACAGGGAGACCACCAGGATTACTGCAGTCTCTCCCCATTCCCGAGTGGAAATGGGAGAGCATTTCTATGGATTTTTTCACAGGATTGCCGAAGACGCCAGGTGGCCATGATTCTATATGGGTCGTTGTTGATAGGTTGACCAAGTCAGCCCACTTCATACCTGTCCACACGACTTATACTCCATCCAGATTAGCCAAGCTCTATGTGCAGAACATTATCAGGCTACATGGTATACCACGAGAGGTAGTGTCTGACAGAGATTCGAGATTTACATCTCACTATTGGCATCAGTTCATGACAGCACTACAAACAGAGCTGAAAATGAGTTCTGCTTATCATCCGCAGACAGACGGGCAGAGTGAGCGCACCATACAGACGCTTGAGGATCTACTTCGCGCATGCACTTTGGAGTGGAAAGGGTCCTGGAAGGACCATTTGCCCTTAGTAGAATTCACGTACAACAACAGCTATCACTCCAGTATTGGCATGGCACCATTCGAGGCCCTATACGGGCGGAGATGCCTCACGCCTCTCAGTTGGCGTGAGGTAGGTGATCATGCTTTGTATTCCGTGGATCTCTTGGAAGAGACTGCGAAAGCTGTTGATCTTGTGAGACGGAGGCTTCTGACGGCACAAAGTCGCCAGAAGAGTTATGCAGACCGTCGGAGGAGAGATTTAGAATTTCAGGTAATCTAATTATTTTCTCCTCATCCCCTCAATTATGATATATAGGTGTTCAACTTAATCTCATACTAATGACATTCCTATCAATTATAGGTTGGAGATTGGGTATTTTTACGAGTATCTCCCATGAAGGGAGTGCAGAGATTCGGTGTTCGTGGCAAGTTGGCGCCGCGATATGTTGGACCTTTTGAGATTCTGGCTAGAGTGGGGAAAGTGGCATACCGAGTAGCCCTTCCCCCACATCTTTCAGCTATTCATGATGTTTTCCACATATCCAATCTGAGGAAGTATGTCCATGACCCTCGCCACATTATCAGTTACGAGAATCTTGACGTAGAGCCAGATCTGACCTATGAGGAGAAGCCTGTTCAGATACTTGACCGTGCTGTGAAGAAGCTTCGCAGCAAGGAGATTTCATTGGTCAAGGTTTTGTGGCACCGACACGGCATCAAGGAGGCGACATGGGAGACTGAAGCCGACATGCGGGCACGATATCCGCAGCTATTCTGATGTAATCGTCAAAACAAGCTTTTGTAATTAGACACATTATAAATATATGGCTTGTTTTCCCTTTGAGGTTTTTATGGGTTCAAAACCCTTCGAGGTTTTTATGGACATATGAAATTCAAACAAGTCACCGAATAGCCTTAACTCGAGTCTCGAGGACGAGACTCCCTTTGAGGTTTTTATATTTGTAGCATCCGGTTTCCAATCAAACCTGAAGTCGTCCGATTTTTGGTCTAATGAACCCAAAAACGTTGTTGGTCAATGCCAAACAACCTAAAACGGTCAATTTATTATGAATCAAAAGTCGTTCGGGCGAAATCGACCGAAAAACGGTCGCATCGTAGAGCGCGCCGTGAAAAGCCGCGACGCAAATTCGGAAGCCGCGGAATAAACCGAGACCGTCATTAGATCCGATTCGACGATACAAGACCAACAGAATCGACCGTTCGTCAATCGGACGCCATTTGATATTTTAAATTCACAATGTTTAATCTTAAACAAAAACCGTATCCGAAAATTTTCGGGTATTCAAAACCCGATCGAAAGTATATCAACATTATACTCAAATTGATCGTCGTTCCGAGACGATCAAAACGAGATATCGTGCATCGAAAATAGACACCCGAGGTGCACATACGGTAGATTTTTACAATATGTTAAACAAAGAGTTTTGTTTTTTTTAAATATATATATATATAATACATACGGCTCCTGTTAACAACAGCAAATTCCAGCTATCTTATATCCCCCATTGGGCACTTTCCTAATCACCATTTGGCTCCTCCTTGCATAACACTTGGACTAAAAGATATTACAAGTGTCATGAAAATATAACTCTTCGTTGGGTATATAAACCCCTTCTCCTCTATACATACACCCTTCCATTTCCAACGAGACTTCTCTTCCCTTTCTTTCCATATTCCCGATTGCCTCCCCATTTCTCTACGAAGGCTCCATTCCCTCTTCCTGTTGCAACCTCATCCAACTGCTTCGGCAATTGGCCCAAGTGAAGCCGTTGCATGCATGTCAGGCTTCTTTTGGATTTAAACATCAAAGGTACTCTCTCTCCCTCCTCCTTGCTGCCATGCATGCTCATTTCACTTGATATATGTACAATCCCATCTCTATTCTTTTGCTGTCCTGCATCTGCATGTGCTTTTGTAGCATAATCAGTTGCTTTTCAAACAAACAAAGCATGTGGTATGCTTGATTAATAGTATATTTTGATCCTCATGGGTTCGGTATTACCTTGCCTGATTCTATTAAAAATATACGTAATCTGGATTTGATTTCAGTCCTAATTTGATATGGTTCCAGAATTATTGGAAATTTATAATTTCTGTATAGTAACAGTGTTCGTTCAATACATACATACATATATATATATGTGTGTGTGTGTGTGGTTGTCTTTTGACTGTTTAAATAATGGCAGAAGATGTGATTTTACTGCAATTCAAAAAGATAATACAAACTCCTGTCTCTTTTTACAAAAAGAAATTTCAATGGAATGTCGTTTCTGATGATTGATTGAGTTTCTGATGTTTATTATTGAGATATTGTTACTAATGTTGTTAAATAATACTATAGCTACAACTAAAGATCATGTTACTGCCGTTGATCTAAATCATTCACACCTCGAGATTTGACTCATTTATCAAATTCAAGAAGATCTCTATTAGGTTAAGTTTTCAAATTTGTTGTCTCAGTTTCTTCTTATATTTCTAAAATTTGCAAATTGTTTGTCCATGCCAATCACAACAATTGCATGTTCAAACTCCTTTGAACCCATGCACCTGCAGATTGATAATTATTACTTATTTTAGGGATTACACAATTATTAGCCATTAGTTCACGTTTATAATAGGTGCGCAATCTCATGTATTGAGTACTTACTTCAAATACACCAAATTTAAAATATAAATATATATATATATATCCAGTTTACTTTAATGTGTGTCATTAATATATGACGTGGGATGGACACAAGGTATTTAAAATTTTTAATATGTAACTAGTAAATAAATATTGGGGTTTCGTTTTGGGCAAGTTCATTAGTTAAGAAATTTAAATTGCTTATAAGTAATAAACTTCCTGGCTATTTAAGAGAAAACTCATTTTTGTTAATCTCTTGATTTCTCATATAGGTTTTGATAAGTATATATAATTGGTGACTTCCATCTAAGTGACCTTTCTCATTGAATCAAGATCTCAACTGTAAACTAAACAATACTTGTTCAGATTTGAACAAATTATTGGGATAGGTTGCGGGTCATCCCCAGTACAGCTCAAAAAAAAAAAGTGCACCTCACTTGCATTATACACTTGGTTTTTGCCTAGCTTTATTATATGACACATACCAATTACGTTTAATCTTCACATAACTCCTGTTGCTATATATGGCAAGTGTACCTGTACACTCATATACTGACTTTATTCAAGAAATGATATGGATGCAGATATGATGATAGTTATATCAAATTCAATTCTATTCTTATACATTATTAGAACATGAATTTAGACCATAGGCATGTACATCCATCTGGTGAAAATCCTTGATCACTTATAAATTAATTGTGCCGGTCTTGGTGAATCTTACACCAGACCGTGCGAGGGCGCGGTGACCCTCAACTGGGCGGGAGATAGGAAGCCCAGATTGGGCAGCGGCCGCCAAGTGCGCGGGTCTAGGATCCCAGTCCTCTTTCGGTTTTTACGCGAGCTCGCAGTGTTTTACGCCTCGTTGGGATCCCGACTTTAGACCGGTTCCGCTGACCCTGACTTTTAGGATACCCAGGCGGGGGATCCTTGGTTTCAGTTTTACGTACGAGCTCGGTTGCCCGTACTAGTCGGGCTGTTTTTCTAGAGCGACTTTTCTAGGGAGTCCCTCTCACCCGTCTCAGTGGCGTAGTTTGGGAGTAGACCTATCCCTCTATTGGACCGCGCTTCCAATTAGAGGGCGAGACGGAAGAGCCATTTGTAGGCTTCTTCACCGCTTGAGTTACTTCGCCAATAGACATGGCGATTCTACATCTAGATCATCCATATCTGCATCTACACCATCTGGAGTTGTATCTGAAACATTGGAATTAAGAGTTGAGAAGTTACGATCAACAGTTAGGGTTAGTAGGAAATGACCATTCTCTCTACCCAATGATTTAAATAAATTAATAGATCTTTCCAATCATAACCTTTCCATTATCACTCAACAACGTGATCTATGAATAGATGTGTGCTTACACTCAGATACTCATGAATACTCAAGTACTATAAAATATGTCACATATGGGAAATGCTGGGGTATGGGACAAACATTTGAGATGCTTACAAGTAGCCTGAAAAACCTTTTTCATTGCAAAGTAGAAATAAAGTTTAATTTGAGTTGTTCTTGCCTCTCTACTTGCTTTCTTTTGTAAATAATAAATGCCTGTTATTTTATATAAGTTTTTGGGAGGTACCAGCAACCGCTGACGCCTTTTCTTTCCTAATATGTGTGGCAGGCAAACAGCCTGCAACTCAGTAGCTGTACATGCTTCCTGGAGACAAGGTTTATACCCGACGGTATGAATTACTTTGTCTCAATTTTTGTCCAAATAATGATGTAAATGTTATCTCTTTTGTATCACATTTTGGGATATATGTTGTAACATGGAATATGCTTGTACATGTTGTAAATGGATATGAATATTAATGAAAAGAAATTTTGGTGCTGTCTGTCTCTTTTACTTGTGGTCATGTGTTGAGAATGAATGTCATAGTTGAAAAAAAAAAATTTCCCTGTTTTTCTCCGACAAGTGCGATCAAATTGTGAATGAAATATTGCGAATTGCGCGTAAACGGGTACCCGGATCCTCGGGGGTTCACAATCTCCTTCTCATGATGCGAGGTTTGATGATATTATCTCAAGGTTGAGAGAGATGATGACTACACTGCATGCCCCACCAACAGGATCTTCAGATGTTGCAGCTGCTGTCAGAGCTTTTACGAGTTCGTCAGGTATTGCATATGCATTTACCAGTTGTAGCAGTTCAAATTTGACTGATTGGATCATGGACTCCAGAGCTTCTCATTATATGTGTGGAGATCAGGCCCAGTTTACTTCTTACAAATCTATCCCTTTTGGAAGTTCAGTGGTGATTGCTAATGGAGTTCATCTACCCATTGTTGGTCAGGAGGAGATTGTTCTAGCTACATCGATGCATCTGTTGAATGTCTTACATGCTCCAGCATTTCAGTTGAATCTTTTGTCTATTAGTCAGATTACAAAAGATTTAAATTGTCGTGACATATTTGATCCTTCTTCTCTTGTGCTTTAGGACATACTCACGTGAAGGGTGATTGGATGTGGCCATGAACAGAGAGGGTTGTACATAATGGTCCAACCTCTTTATGCCGGTGCTGCTACTATTCCATCTGTATATGTTTCTCCTGTAATGTGACATCTTCGCTTTGAACACCTTCCTTTACAGAAGTTGTGTCATGTTCTCTGTCGGATCTCTACTCGTACTACCTTGGAATGTGAGGCATGTCAGCTCGGGAAGCACTATCGTTCTTTTTCGAGTCGTCAAAGTCGTCACAGTAGTCAGTTGTTTGAGTTTCTTCATTTTGATATCTGTGATCCTAATCGTGTTCCCGATCATCAGGGACATCGGTTTTTTATGATTGTTGTGGATGATTTCTCTACATTATCTTGGATTTTCTTGTTAAAGAATACGTATGATGTTGGTCATGTTATTAATTCTTTTCTTATTGAGATTAAGAACATTTTTCCTGCTAATGTGAAGTTTATTTGCACTGACAATGCATTGGAGTTTTCTACTTAACAGTTGTCTGACTTTCTTAGATCTATTGGTGTTGTTTATCAGACTTCTTGTGCTTACACTTCGCAGCAGAATGGTGTTGCCGGACGCAAATACCATCATTTTTTGAATGTCACGAGGGCTCTCTTGATTCATAGTCGAGCTCCTCATTCGTTATGGGGTGGTGCGGTTCTCACTGCATGTTACTTGGTGAACCGCATGCCTTCTACTATCCTTAGAGAAAAGGCTCCTTTCTTGATTGTGTTTCTCGAGAAAGACCTATTCTCCCTTACTTCCGAGGTCTTTGGGTCTATGACATTTGTCTACAATTTTACTCCTGGTCGTGACAAGCTCTCTCCTAGAGTTGTCAAATGTGTGTACCCAAAAGTGTATAGATGTTCTGATCCTATTGGGAGAAAATATTATATGAGTACTGATGGCACATTTTTGAGTCTATTATGATTTTTCTCCTACAGGTGATTGGTTGTCTAATACTAACTCTGGGGAGGATATCTTTGTTTCACCGCATCTGTTATCTCCATCAACAACACCCCATGTTGAGTCTCAGTCACCTCCACCTCCGTCTACCCTGATACAGTTCCTACCAAAGTTTTGCATTCGCAGGTCCTCTATTCGCACCTCTGCTCATGCACCTTCCATGTCATCCAGCACGCCTCAGGTATGTAATGCACACATTCCTTTTACTGATGGCGCTGGTGATATGCTTGTTCCACGGGATACTATACAGGAGGAGCTGATACTAGAGAACAGAGAGGTTGTTGATCTCGATGTACCTATTGCCTTGAGGAAGCCACGTCGTAACTGAGCCACGTATCCTCTAGTTGCGCATGTTTCCTTGGACCATCTTTCAGAGGAGTACATGAGGTTTGTTATGAGACTCTCAGCTATTACTATTCCGCGAACATATCTGGAGGTCATATGGATAGCAATTGCTGACTTGCCATGGAGGAGGAGATGGTCGTTTTGCAGTCTCGTGGTACCTGAACTGTTGTTTCTGCCCCTCCAAGTGCCTCTGTTATGTGGTGCAAATGGATCTTTACAATGAAGCGGCAAGCACATGACAACGTGGATCGCTACAAAGCAAGGTTTGTAGCACGTGAGTTCACCCAGACTTATTGGGTGGACTATTAGGATAACTTCTCTCCAGTGGCCAGACACTCGACATTGCACATTCTTTTATCAGTTGTTGTTTCACGAGACTTGCCACTTTACCAACTTGATGTGAAGAATGTGCTTATATATGGAGATTTAGAGGTTTATATGCAACAACCACCAGGGTTTGCTGTTGAGGGCGTGTCTCAGAAGGTGTGTAGACTCCACAAAGCGATTTACGGCATCAAGTAGAGTCCGAGAGCTTGGTACCATAAGCTGTTAGAGTTGATAGAGCACTAGGCGTTTGCTCGGTCACACTGCGGATCACTCGCTTTTTGTTCAGAGGATATAGAGAGGTATTGTTGCTATTCTTATGTATGTTGACGATATTATTGTCACGGGTGATGATGAGCAGGGTATTCATGCGGCCAAGGAGTTCCTAGGTCAGTAGTTTGTGACCAAGGACCTTGGCAGTCTTCGATACTTTCTTGGATTAGAGTTCGTTAGGAACCAGCATGGTCTTGTGATGACCCAGAGGAAGTTTGTCACTAATCTCCTACTAGAAACATGTATGACAGGGTGCACGCATGCTACTATTCCTATGGATCCACACATGAGATTATATGATGATGACGCTAAGGAGGTAGATAAGAGGAAATACATGGAGCTTGTTGGGAAGCTCATATACGCTACCATCACCAGGCTAGACATATCCGTTCCTGTAAGCATGGTGTGCCAGTTCATGGAGCAACCCAAGAAGGTTCATATGTATGAGGTCTATATGATTTTGAGATATTTGAAGAATTCACCTGGTACTGGACCACTGGTCTTATATTCAGCAGAGGTACATCTCTTGAGGTGACAGCTTGTGCAGATGCAGATTATACAGAATGCCCTTGAGACAGGAGTCCACTTCTGGCTTTGCTGTTTTTGTTGGGAGCTCACTCGTGTCATGGAAAATCTAGAAGCAGACAGTGGTTGTTATATTTAAGGTTGCAGAAGTCGGCTCGGCAGGATCACTAACTAAAGATTAATCAGCAGTTGGGAGAGTAATTTGATTTAGTCGGTCATTAGTCGATTTTGAATTTTTTTAATTATTTAAAATATATAAATCAATTTTATAATATATACTCTCATTTATATTCATATATTTAGCAATTTTAATGTTTTTAAGAGCTTAAATAATAATGCAAGTGAAGAAAAAATGAAGCAAGTTAAGAACAAAAAGCTTGGTACATAGTACGGGCAAATGTTTAAAAATAAAAAATGATGAGTAAGAGAATTGTAATTCTGCAATATTAAATATTAAAATGGTAATATTACTACAACCTACAATCATGGTATACAGCAAAAATCATGGCTTAAGTTTTTTTTGTTATATATACAAGATTCGTGTGTAGTATTTTGGCCTTTGGCTCTTACCCTTTTGACTTTCTCTACTCTCTATTTTTTTGCATAACATTTAATAACATTTAGAAATCATATACTCCAGAAATAATATCATCCACATTGTTATTAAACATATGCACTGCTCCATAAATTTATGCCTAATCATACCTGATCATTTATGCATCATCATATGCATAAGCTATTTTTTGTCATTTATTATACCTGATCATTTAAATGGAATCCACATTGCTCCAGAAATCAAATTTGAATATAACCTATGCATATAATGAACAATCCACATTGTTATTAAACCTATCAACCGAAAATCTAAATGTCCTAATCATATATAAAATCAAATACTAACCTAACAATGTCCTAATCATATCTAAAAGTTCAAAAAAGCAAAAAAAGCAAAAAAACTAACATGGGCGACGAGGATCGGGCGTTGGAAAAGCTCTGAGGAGAGCTTTGGCTGTAGCTGGAAGGGGCCTTTATGTTGGTGATGCCGAGGCGGAAGGCCTTTGACCATCGTCGGAGGAGATGTAGTCCGGCGACGTGGTTTAGTGGAGGCGGAGATGGAGGGCGCATCAAGGGTTTGGGTTTTTTAGGGTTCAGGTTTAGGTTTTCAGGACAAGGGAGCTTACTATCGAATAGTATGCTCCTCTATCGATTTAATCGGGTATTCAGGTATTCGATTTTTGGGGGATCCGATAAAAAGGTCTATGCAAAAAGCGGTCGTGTAATCGGCCGAGTAAACCGATTAATTGACAGAGTAATCGGGCTGGTTTGATTATAGAGCAACTTTGGTTAGTCGACTCGGCTACCCCGCCGAGTCAACTAATCGGACCGACTAAACGGGTCAGTCGGCCGATTTTTGCAACAGTGACTATATCAAGTGCAGAATCTGAGTAGAGGGACATTGCACAGGTGATAAGCGTCCCGCACCCTATGTTAATTCGGTCAAATTAATGTCCAAATTAATGTTAGTGATTCGTTGCAGTCGGATACGAGAGGCTAGTCAAAAAACCACTTCTCAATTAGTGTTAAGTTAATTTTAAGTAGCAGATATATTTTTTTACTTGGTGGAGTCCAAGGTCGATCTCAGGGAGGCATCTGTCTCCTTAGGTAAATTTTAGCAAGCGTCCAAGTGTCGGATTTTCGAGGAGGTATTTTTTTGGTCTTTTTAATTTTTATGCAGACTTATGCAGAAAATGCAGGCCAATTTAACGTTTCAATTTAATTAATATATCAAATGAAGTCCAAAAAGTATGAAAATTGGCCAGATGATTAGTGATGGTGAAAATGATCTACACTAATTTTTTTGGATTTTTCAGTCACTAAATGGATTTACTGTGAATTAAATAAACAGACAGGGTGATTTTCAATATTTAATCTTTAATAAATACCAAACCACAATTTCTTCAAGAACTAAAATTATCCTAGATAGCACAAATGATAAGGAATCCAGGAAAATTGAAAGATCTGAATTTCAATGTGAAATGGATTAATTAAAATCTAAATAAGAAAATCACTCAACAATTTATTTAGGCCTCGATATGCGTGCAAATGACATGAGATTTTTATGGTATGTTAAGAATACTGTCCTTAAGTTACTGTGAATTTTGGATGATTTTTGGAAGCACAGAGAATTAACTACAAATTAAAAGGTGTCACTCGGCAAAATATGTCAAAAATTCACCAATTAATTCATTAATAATTCAACTGAAATTACAAAAATATGACACGTGGACCAATAGACAGAGGACAAGTTTCTCAACAAAATGCAATTTTTAGAATTGACAAATGATGTAAAGTGCAACCTAGGGATGCGTGCAAACACAGGGGTATAATTGCAATACAGGAAAATAAAAAAATACAATAAGCAAATATGCAGACAGGGACTAAAATGCAATTACCTATAATGTTGTGGACTTGAATGCAAATTCTCCACAGGGCACGTGCTTCTCACGTGGGCTCAGCTTCACAGGGACCTCTTTGCAAATATGGAAAGCTCCAGGGGCCTCAGTGTAAATTACCCAGGGCGCACGTACTCCTCACGTGGGCGGCCTAGACTCGGATGGCTGCGGAGGCTCGGAGCTAGGCTCGGGCGCTCTGGAGGTCTGGAGTGAGGTTCGTGCGACCCGAACCTAGGCTCGGAGAGGAGGTTCGGGCCGGGGCTACGTGGCGTAATGAAGGCCCTTGGATCAAGATGGATCCGAGGGGTGTCGGTGCCGACGCGTGGCGTGACCTCGGGCCTTTGGATCGATGATGATCCAACGACGGTCGATGGAGGCTGAAGATGCTGACGTGGCTTTCTCCTGAGCATGGGATCAAGGATGATCCTACGGTCGATGGCGAGTCAGGTGGGCGGGCGACGTGGCCGACTGCGAACCGTTCGATCGAGATGATCGAACGGCCACTGGGGCTTCTTCCTCGACGGCCCTCCGCCTCCTGCGGAGGAGAAGGCGGGGCTCCGGCGTAGCTGTTGTTGCTCCGCCTTTCCCTCCCGACGTCAGTGAAGGTCGATGGCGAGTCGGAGGTGCCTCAGAAGATGCACGGATGGTCGACGAAGCCTCCGGTGGTCTCAGAAGCGGCAGAGGGTGGATGGTTGGCGATGGCGATGAAGCTCCGAGTTGGCTCCGGTGAAGTTCCGTTCAATCAGAAGAGGAGTACCTGCAGGTGTTGGAGAAGGAGCCGAAGCTCGTGCGTGTGTTTGTGAAGAAGTGAAGATGGTTGGCGAGGCCTAAGGCGAAGGGAGGCGGTCGGGCGACGGTGCTCCGGCCAGGTGGCGGAGCTGGAGCTGATGAAGGTTGACGTACGTCGTCGGAAGGTGCGGAGGGGTCAGCGAGGATGGGAGCTTCAACGCGAAGCTCGGCGAGATGGAATGGAAGCGAGAAGGTGATCGTGGATGCGTAATAAAATCGGAGAAGATAAGGGAAAATAAGAAGAAGATCGGAGGAGGAATGGAGAGGGTTCACCTGGGGATTGGACCTCCTGCTTGGGGTCCAGGTCTTCGCTCGAGGGACCGGTGGTGTCCCGAGCTCCAGCAGCTGCTCGGAGGAGTGGCTGCGACACGGCGGAGCTGCCGTGGATCTCGCCTGAGCTGAAGCCCTTCTTCGCTCGATGAATCGCCGAATTGCTGTCACCAGCTGGAAGATCAGAGCTCAGGGAAGCTCTCTGGAGTGGCGGATGCGGCTGAAGGTTGCCGATGGTGGAGTATTTAAAGGATGGAGTTGGTGGGTTGGCTGGTGACGAGGTGAGGTTTGTGGTCGACGTGGGGCTTCTATGGTGGAGGTCGTGGGAAGCGAGGGAGCTGGCGAGGGTGAGGGAGGAGTGGTCTCCATCGTGGGGGTGTTAGCTGTCGGAGAGGGTGGCTGACGTGCAGCCGGAAATAGAAAGGGGGTGCCCCTCCCGCAAGGCAAGGAACGTGGGAGAGAGGGGCGCCCAGAGGTAGGAGACGAGGTCTCCACCGTTGGATCTTGTGATCCAACGGTGGTGATCGAAGCGGAAGGGGACGTGTGTGATTAGATCAAGGCACGTAGATGATGGGCCGTGATCGCGCCACGTGGCGAGAGCTGGGCGAGGCGCGGGCGAGCGGCTTGGATGAGGAGATGGAAATGATCGAGCGGACGAGGGGCGCCAACGGAAGGGCGGCTGCGATGGAGAGATCAAGGGCCTGATCAAGCGGTGTAGATGCCGCCACGTGGAGGGCTCTGGTGAGGGCGCTAATGTGCGGCGTGGATTAAGGCCGGAGATGATCTGATGGTCCAGGATTTAGGCGCGCGTGGGCAGAGCTGGGCCGTTGGATCTGGAAGAGGATCCAACGGTTGGAGGTGAAGGCGGATGAGGCAAGGGGAAGCGGGCCGCGTGGCGCAACCAGAGGGCGCCACGTGGCCTGCTGTGAGTGGCTGGAACAAGATATACGTGTAGAGAGAAGAGGGGGCCGAATTTGGAAAAACTCAAAACATGAAAGTTGTAGATCTCGATGAGATCTACAAGTTTCATGTTGACCAAAGACGGAGATGAGGTCAAATATGATACATAAATACAAAGATACAATTATACACCTATGTAGTATACAAAGTGGCCCAAAAACCCAACTTTCTCATACGAGCTCCAAATTTAATGAAATTAGTCTCATTTTAAAGGTCTTTTAATGTGTAGTATTCTAAGAGTAAGTAGACCTAATTCGGAGTTTGTATGAGGGCTTTATGTGCATTTTAGTGTATAGGGGTTCTAGGGCTTTATTGACTATTTTACAAGGGGGATTTTTGACATTCTTCCCTATATTATTAACTAAGGAGTACATATTATAGAGAAGAGGTTATTTTAGTGAATGGGTATTTTACAAGGGATTTTTGGCTTCTTATTTAAATGTAAATGGACTGCTAAAATGTATGAATTATGGATGTATGCAAGAATGCTATTTATGCAATATAAAGGGAAACATGCATCTATTTTCTCAGGAACAAGGCTCTATTTTTTACTTTTGAAGTGATGAATCACAGATTCATCAACAGGGGAGTACAAAGATGATGTGGGTTAGATCGGTCTTGACTGATCTTGCTATTGAGGTTCCTCTTCCCATGCAGCTTTTATGTGACAAATGACAATCATGCAGCTTTTTTCATTGTCAATAATCCTGCATTTCATGAACGAACCAAGCATATAGAGATCGATTGCCACTGTACCAGATACATGATCCAGAAGGGCCGCATACCCACTTCCCATGTTTTTGTTGGAGATTAGATAGTTGATATCTTCACCAAGGCCCTTGCTAGAGGCCCTTTTCTAAGATGTTCCAAGCTGATCTTAATAGACATATATGCTCCAGCTTGAGGGGGAGTGTTGACATATTTATAACTCTTTGTATTATTTCTTATTTCTATTTCTTTCATTTACCTCTCGTGTTATTTACTCAGGGCTTTTCTCCTATATTAGAGAGCCTTAGGATCTCAATAATGATATGGTTCCATTCTTTTCTCCAACACTAATCATACTCCATTGATGTGGACTTCGGTGGAGGAGGTTTGACTTAGATCTTTCTTCCATTTTGAGCTGGTGTGGTTGCTTGAGGAGGGCATTCGTGAATTGGTGTCTTCGTTTTGGGCGGAATGCAGGCCACAGCGGTCGGTTACGATGTAGTTGGCGGCTAAGCTAGATGCGTTGAGAAGATACTTGGTGGTGTTCAACAGGGAGAACAAGGTGCGTCGGTGGTCTCCAGGAGGGTGGTGGCCCAGCCTAAGGTGTGCAAGCTTGATAGGCTTGAGGATGAGAAGGAACTCACAGTGGTGGAGGCAGAGGAGAGGGGCGGACATCTTGCAGATATTGTTCTGAATGACAAGAAGGAGGAGGTGGCGTGGAGGCAAAGATTTAGACAACGTTGGCTGAAGGGGGACGATGTAAATACGTGATATTTCCTTGCCATTGCTTCCGGGAGAAGGCGCGGAAACTACATTAATTCCATTGAGGTTGGTGGTACCGTGGTTCAGGGGTGCTGGGTTGTGGGGCTGCGCTCCGGTTAGACTTACAGGACATCAGCAGGAGGGGTTTGCATGTTGGTTGGGGATGGTGGGGAAAGGGCATGTCTTGCCTTTCTGAGGCTCAAACATGCTCTTTGGTTCAGGAATTCACAGAGGTGGAGGTTAGGGCGGCCTTGTTTCAGCTCAATGTGGATAAGGCCCTTGACCTGGATGAATTCCCGGTTTGTAATGGAGATGTTTCAGGAGTTTGTTAGTGGTAATAGGGGGTTTGAAAAGATGAACAACGTACTCATGTTCTTGTTGCCTAAGCGGGAGAACTTGACCAAGGTGGAAGACTACAGTCCCATTACGCTCTCCAATGCGATCTATCTCATTATTGCTACTCGCGAACCGGTTCCGCGGCATGATGCAGGATCTCATCTCCCCTTAGCAAACTGCGTTTGTGTCCGGGAGATTAATGTAGACGGATTGGTGATGGCATCTGAGGTGATTGCGGATTGGTGGAGGAATGGGACCAGGGTTTTGCTATGGAAGATGGATTTTGCGAAGTCTTATGACTATGTCAATTGGCGGTTCCTCTGGGTATCTTTGGAGAAGAGGGGATTTCCTCGGACTTGGGTGGCGTCGATCAAAAGATGTGTCACTACATCTTCTTTTGCCATGCTCACTAATGGCAGGCCTGAGGGGGGCTTCTTTCAAACTTAGAGAGGGGTTAGACAGGGGTGCCCTCTAGCCATGTTGCTCTTCGTGCTTGTTGCGGACGCATTGGCAGTCATATTGCAGTTGGTTGTTGAGGGGGATTGGTGGGGGATGTCAATGGGGAGGTCTCCATTTCGTTGTTGCAGTATGCTAATGATACCATAATGTTCCTGGGACATGGTTTGGTTAGATTCAGCATGCAACTATGATTGTGGACGTATCTGGTGACATTTCTGGCTTTCGGATCGATAGGAAGATATCATCAATGGTGTAATTTGGGTTGTCCGAGCTGGAGGCGCAGGTGGCTGTGAACATTTTGCGCTGGCCTTCTGGCACTCTGCCTATTACCTATCTTGGACTTCCTCTAGTGGGGGGCCTCCTGCGGGCATGCGACTGCATACCTTTGATGGCAAGATTGGAGGGTCGTCTGGTAGACTGGAAGGCATCTACGTTGTCTAAAGGTGGGAAGTTGATTCTACTGAAGTATGTCCTTTCTTCCATGTTGATAATCTTCTGCTCGATGCGGCTGTTGTCAGTTGGGGTTCGCAAGAGGATGGAAGCGCTCATGAAGAGGTTCTTGTGGTCGGATCGTAGACATGCGAGGAAGGGTTGTCATCTAGTAGATTGGGCCACAAAGTGACATCAACAAAAAGGATAGGAGATTTGGGAGTTGTGAGATTGGGGGATATGAACAATTCGTTGGTAGCAAAGTGGGTGGTTTGTATTTGAGGAAACTCTGAGGATCTTTTCTGCTGCCTCTTGAGGTAGATCTATGGTATTGCGCTTTCCTTAGAGACAACCCGTGTTCGTGCCATGTCCTTGTTGTGGCAGGTTGTTGCATGGGTCCTTAAGATGACGAAGATGCGATCAGTCTTGGGATATGGGATGTTGTTTAAGTTCTGGATTCATAATTGGACAAGTGACGGAGTGCTGAGAGAGAGATTCCCCAGGCTGTTCGGGCTGGTGAAAGAGTGGCATCGATCAGCCACTTGTGGGAGCATGGAGATTGGAAACTTCATTTCTCTTCGGTACTCTCGGACATATGGGTGGAGGACCTCCGTAGATTGCAGTGTGAGCTGGCGGAGGTGGAGGGCCTATCGACTGGTCGGGACCACTGGATGTGGGGTGATGGCTGATTTATGCTGAAGAAGACATATCTGTTCTTCATAGACGAGGAGGGCCAGGGGAGTGGTGAGTACCAGGAAGGATGCCAACATCATCTGGAGGAGCAGGATACCCAATAGAGTCAAGGTTTTCGTGTGATTATTCAGCCTTGGGAGGGATCTAACCATGTGAAGCCGAGGTCAGTTGCTAGGTGTACATGATCGCCGATGTGACAGATGTGGCATGGAGGACGAGGATTTGGACCACCTTTTTTCTCATGTCCACATTCGATGCGGGTGTGGAGGGAGGCACGGATTTTCTAGGTCAGAACGGAAAATGGCTCTAAGTTCTAGACTAGTATCGGATCAATGGGCGGAGATGGCCACGCGGATGCTTCTTATCCGTTTGCCACCCTGTGGGCTTTCTCGTGTGGTAGGAATGCTAGAATTTTTCGTGGGCAGGTGTTCTACTCTGAGGATGTTGTTAAGCATTCTAAAGCATTGGATGTCGCTTGTGGTTAGGCAGGTAATGCTATGTAAAATCCATATTTAATATATATAAATATAGCATATCTTAGTGATGGATACCAGCTTGGGATTCCACCCTTCTTTCATCAAAAAAAATCTACACTATTTATTCGATCAAGTATGGGAGAACGAGGGAGTCAGAGATGGAGCACATTCTTCAAGACTTCTACTGACTGACCATGACTGGCAGACCGACACTCCAGACTACTACTGTTATCATCTGTCTTCACTGAGCATCGACTATTTCATTTGGTGTCTCTATCCCTGACTACTACTTCGTGCTGAACTTTCTTCTTCTACTGCGACTCTTCTCCAGGTACGACAGAGGTACGTCTCGATGACATGTTATTGCAACGACTGCTATATGCGCGATAAGGGTACGTCCCGTTGACCTGAGCGTCACAAACCTGTCATTGAACGAGGTCTTCTACCATCAACGGGCATATTCTTTTCAGATGTATTGTGTGAAGATGAGTTGTATACTTTTTCTTTTTGTTGCAAGCTACATCTTTCTCAGCTCCAGCTTGAGGGGGAGTATTGGAGTATTGATGCAATATTTCCCAAATTGGCAGGGCAAATCAAATTGAATCAGAGGGCTGATTTGGGGATTTTTCAAATTGGAGAATTTCGTCCTCAATTAGTTATTTTCTATTAATTGGATAATTTATTTAAATAAATTGAGATTGTTATCTCAATTTTTGGTAGATAAAATTAGTTCGAGTCTAATTAAAGTAAATTAGTTAGATTCTAAGAGTCAATTAGATAAGTTGGGATTTAAATTGATTCTCTTTCTATTTTTGGTAATTCCACCCCTCCTATATAAAGGGGTTGATAGTTTATTGTAAAGGGACAAGTCCAGTTGATATATGAAAATTGAGTTTATCTCATTATCTTCTTTATCTCTCTCTTTTGTTATTTCCTCTCAACATGGTCTTCACGATTCGTCTCCTAAACCCCGCGTAACCGACGCGTTTTTCTCCCTCTTCTTCCCCTCTTTAAATTTCTTCCACCAAAACCTATTTCTCTACCGTTGCAAAAATTCCCGTGTGCATCAAGTATAATAGAGGGGACCACCCACTCATGTTTAACCCACATCTACTCTTTGTGGGACTCCGGTCTGTTTGTGGGGCTATATAAGAATCCCCACAACTCCTGTAGTCATTGAGAAACATCAATAGAAGGTTCGGCCCTTTGAGATCTTCTCCCATGGTTTCATCTAGCTCCCTTACGGAGTAGGATTCCACGTGAAACAAGATGCTTATGTCTGTGTTTCTGATTACTGATTTAGCTTTCACACTCTTATTTTATCACTTTCTATTGAGGTGTGGGCTCTCATGGATGATATGGGTCCTTCATCCCCTCGAGGAAAGGTTGCGATCCAGCCCAGGAAACTGACTAGTCAGAGACATGGTGTTTTTTAGACAAATGAAGGCATGATGTTGCTTCTCTTCATCTCCACAAACGAGAGACGGGGTGCCAGTTGGCTAGAGGGACAAATTTGCACCAACACTTTGCTCCATGGGCATATAAGCTATGCAATCTGCGGCAGATAAAGTGTGAAATTGGGACTGCCAGGTTGATGTTGCTATGGTACAAGGATCAATAGAGATTGCAAGAGTTGGAAGGCTAGATATAAATATAGAGAAAAGTGACTGATAGACCGGCATATACAGGTGTTAAACTGACATGATTTCCCTGGATTTGCTGAACAGTGGTGGTAATTTTCATGAGCAGTGTAATGGAAAATAAATCCTTATTCCGGGATGAAATAAAAATAGCATTTCCAACCTAGCTTGCTTTGATGCCCTAGCTTATCTTCCAAAGGAGGTGAAATTTGGGAAAACATACTGCCTTTCTTCCTAATATTTCTTAAACATACAAGAGTTGAAGGAAAGAATTCCCAGCTTTTCTTCCTTTACCATTGACTATAGAATTTGGCCCTCACTCATTTTTTCTGCATTGAGACATCCTCATTTGGCTGATGGTTGAATGTTGAAATTCGAGAACAAAAATTTATGATGGCGAAGGTTGAAGAATCTGTATTTCTAACTGACTTGCCCAGCATCATGCTATATGTTATGGATTGGAGAATGACAGAATATTAGTTGGAACGGACTAACAGTGGTATTTTACAGATGGAGAATTTGTTAAATGGCAGCCTATATAACAAACTCCATTCTGTTCTGATAGGGTGTTCAGTGAATAGTAAAACCATTTTGAAATTATTGATGCACAATTTTACGTTGCAAATTTACAAAATGCTATTTCCCTCTAATTTTATCAAATAGTATGGAGAGTACACAATACTATTTCCTGCAAGTTACTCCCTTGAGAAGGAAATACTTTTCAATTTCAATTTATACTTATGAATCAATTTATGCTTGATTTGAAGCACAACCAATTCAACATCAGTCAGTCGGGGACAATCTTAGGTTCGTTCATGTATGATTTTTTATTACTGTTATAATTGTTTTTTCTACAATCTTTCAAATTTAGTTTCTGGCAGGTATTTATGTCACGTTATTTTCTTCTGTGGCAGCGCAATTGGTTCTTTCCAGTTGTCCGTGGATGCATCGGATTATTAGATAAATATTTTGTCTCCACTTTGATCTGCAGGTCTCCGAAGAAATCAAAGAAACTAGATTTAATACGGGTATCTCTGCTATGATGGAGTTTATCAATGCTGCATACAAGGTGTGGATAATGTTTAGAAATCGTTTTAATTACACATTCGTATTGTTATTTTTTCTTTACAATTTTACAAGAAATTCATGCATCATTGTCTAGCTTTCCATTGATCGAATCTCACTACTCATTTCGAACCGAATTTGCTGGAATGGTCCTACACCTTGGTAGACATGTCTGGACAAGAATATTTCTGGATTGGTAATTCGGGATGGTGCATTAAATTGTGAGTGCATATACCAGGCAATTTCCAGAGTGGTTGCTTGTGGATACTAATGGACGCTGAACTAAACCTGCTGGTGTGTTCCCAGATGCAGTTCAGCCAATTGAACTTTATCATTTTTTACCACCATTTTATTCAGAAATCAAAGTTAGCATTTCATAGAAAGTTATTATGTAAAGATGAATGGTAAATAGAGAGAGAGAGATGTTTTTAAGGAAAAGATTAATGTGGCATCACAAATAGATTAAATGAGATGTGTGTAATTGGATGGATTATGATCAGAGAAGGTTGATCAGATATGGTTGTTGTTGGAATATATGTTGTGCATCACTTATGTGGGAGATGGGTAAATGGATCTCTCCGGGATCCATTTACCACGTTTAAGTCTTTAGTCCCACATCTACCAATTGTGAGATGTGGAGATTCAGTGAGGGCTATATAAGCCCTCACCCTCTGTATCCAGTGAGAAAGTGCAATGCATAAATCAGCCCTTTGAGGCATTCTCCCGTGGTTTCATCCCGCTCCTAGGGAGTAGGGTTCCACGTTAAATCACGTGTTCTTTCAATGTTCTATTCTTTTCTCTGATATTAGATTCCGCATTATCAGTGTTCAGAAAGTCGGCCTATGCGGTCGCATATGCGGCCGCATATGCGTAGGCGGATCCCCTACCACACCGAGTATGTTATACTCGATCAATATGCGGGTCTGGGGGTATGCTCGGCCGAGTAAACCACATATGTGGTCGCATATGTAATAGAGGTAACTATTTGCTTCTCCACCATCTTCTCGACTTCCACATGGGTTGCTCCTCCATCTTTTTCTCCTATGCCGAGATTTGTTGATTGATCTATTTAGCTCTATATCTCTCTTTTTTTAATTTAGCATCAACAAATCTATATTTTTAAAATTCTCCAATGACAGCTCTAACTTCTACATTATCTCATAACTACATGAATATCGAATAAATTACATGTGTATCTTAGATCTTTTTAGGATAAAATGAATATAGATGCCAGATTTGCATGGAATTTTAACTGCACGGAACAAATTACGTATATTTAATTTAAATGGTTGAATTTTTTTAATATTTGACTTTGAGTAGACAAATACACCATTTACTAAAATATGAAAGTTCATGGTTGTGTTTACTAACAATGTGACACTTCAGAAAAAGGTTTCCTTCCAATTTGGACAAGGATATCAACCATTTTTTCTTTCTTCAATCAATTTACAACATTTTTTACTCTCTCCATCGTTAACATTTTTGTCTCTTGGAAATGGATGACCTTTGAAAATGCTTTGGTTGATATCACATTGTACAATAAAGTCTTCACTTCATATTTCTTCCATGTTATATTTTTTAAACATAAATATCTAATGTTTGAAATTATTATATTTTTAATTTTTTAATTAAAATAATAGAAACCGCATAATCCGCATATACTTCCGCATATACTTCCGCCTACCCGCTTACTCGCTCCAGACTGCCTGACCGAACGAATACCGCATATCAACTTTCTGAACCTTGCGCATTATTATTTCCTAACATGGTATCAGAGTGGGTTAGATTCTCGAGGATTTGGTCTTAAGAATTATTTTTATTCTATTCGAGATTCGATTATCAAGAGCATCTACGATTGATGAAGATTATTATTCAGTTCAAGATTTATATTTAGGGTTTCTTTTCAAACCCTAATTGGTTCTAGGGTTTTTCAGCATGCGAAAGAACGACGGGTCTCCTGCGCGACACCTCTATCGTCTGCAATTCTACCGTACAGGAGGTCCATATCATTGCCATCCCTCGCGCTCCTAAGGTTGCACAAGAGGTGCAGACCATTGCGAAATCCGGCCCCAACCCCCAGGCAAGGAGTCTCTTCTCCCTGCCACATGAAACAGTGAACTCGATTGACAGCCTCTTCCTGCCTACATTTCCCGGCGGCATACTCCATCTCCAGGCGGAAGGAAGGCAACCCTAACCGCTTCTCCCATACTTTGCGATACGGCTCGGCAGCATCCTCCGTCTCCCTTCGCACCTAGACGACGCAGCTCCGAGGAAGGAGCACTGTGTGCGCCTCCTCCTTCGTGATCCTAGGAAAGTCCCCCAGGTGACACACCTTCTTTAAACTCAACGCGTTCCCAGTAGAGGACGCATCTCCAGACCCTAGCCATCGCGTGCACCTCCTCCTTGCAAGCGGGTGTCGCCCTCCAACTCGATCGCCCATCGTACGGCGATCCAGGTGGCACGCGAACTCCCTTCTCCACTGGTGATTCGATCTCCTGTCAAGCCCATGCGATCGAGGTGATGTAGATCTCTCTCTTGCAACCAAGCGACGAGCTCCACCAGGCGGCGATACCGCTCCAGACCATGAGGCGGTGGCGGTGACGCTGCGACTATCTGCAGCACAATCCCATCGAGGGCGGCAATCTCACGAGGGAAGGGTTCCTAGGGAACCCTAAATAGAAAAGATCATGCTTATTTTTGTCCCAACGACCAATTAATAAAACGAGGGGAGAAAAGTAAGGGACCAAATGGGCCAAACAAAAAAACGGGGGGGGGGGGGGGGAAGGGTGGTCGGTCGTTTAAAAAATGTGTATTTATTAAAAAAGAAAGAGGGAAAATAATGATGAGTGAGATGAAAAAAAGAGAAAAAATAGCTGAAAAAAGAGAATTATAAAAAATGAATGATGATTTGCAAAAAAAACCGTAAACGGAAAAAAAGAGAGAAAGAGGAAACTCGAAAAAATGACGCATACAAAAAAAAACGATGCTTGAAATGCAGAAAAAATGTGACGGCTTATTTGGTTTCTCCCAATTTCATTGTCTTCTCCCAAATTTGGTCGACGTCATTGTTTTCCGACAAGTATGGGAGAAAGGGGGAGTATTATGTTGAGTCACAGGTCTGTTCCAGATTTAGATCCAGATTATCCACTCCAGAGGCCAACCAGATTTCTAGACTCTGCAATTCAGATATCCAGACTCGACGTTTAGATTTCGAGTCTTCATTTTAAGACACGCATATGTTTGTGGTCTTTTCGATTTGCTCATGTTTGCAATCATTGTTCGTGGTCCCCATCTTTCTTGTTTCGAGCAGGGTTCTCATGTAATCCATAGGGACTCCAGAGTAGAGCTCACATTCCCTATGCCATGTGGGTTAGGGTTTTCATGTGGTTTCATAGGGACTCTTGAGTAGAGTACCATTCTCTGTGCCAGATGGGAGAGACTCGGTTCTCTGATGAGTAGACTTCTTCAGACTCCATTCTCAAGTGATCGTGACCTCCAGTACGAGATCCTTCCGAGGCTCCTATGAGAGAGAACCCACTTCGAGGTCCCTATGAGAGAGACCCATCTTCAGAAATCTACGTATGGATAATTAGCGATGCTCTTTTTGTCCCTTTCAAAGATGGAGCAGTTGTCCACACTGGTGTGGCGGGCCAGAGTTCTCTGTATAGAGACTTATTTTAGTTGTAGTAACTCTAACAGGCGCAGTACCGAGTACATGCTCTCCAACGAGGAGATTCAAGTTGACTTACACTCCAGCCCTTTCGTCCTCCTTACCTGTACGGCATGAGAAGCAACTTCCTCGACAACAACCGATAGTTGTGCGTGTTGAGTTGATATTGTCCGTAGTGTCTTGTATTATGAGTTGAGATTTCTTTTTATTTGTCCAAGCTGAGCATTGCATGCTCCATCTTGAGGGGGAGTATTGGAGTATATGTTGTACGCCACTTATGTGGGAGATGGGTAAATGGATATCTCCAGAATCCATTTACCACATCCAAGTCTTTAATCCCACATCTACCAGCTGTGAGATGTGGAGACTCAGTGAGGTCTATATAAGATGTCTCTCTCCCTCTATATCCAGTGAGAAAGTGCAATGCATAAATCAACCCTTTAAGGCTTTCTCCTGTGGTTTCATCTCGCTCCTTAGGGAGTAGGGTTCCATGTTAAATCCCATGTTCTTTCATTGTTTTATTCTTTTCTTTGATATTAGCTTCCGCATTATTATTTTCTAACAGTTGTTGATGCCAATTTTCCGTGTGGCATTATGTTTTGTGATGAGGATTAAATTCCCAATTTCGATTGATGTTATAAATGACAGTTGGAAGAGGATGATATGATGGTTAGGTAGTGAATTCTAGTCAGTACGAGGGCAATGTTATATGGTTCCCAAAGATGATTAATGGCGGTATCTACAAGCGTGCAAAGGTCAAAATCGAGGCACCATCTTTGGTAAGTGAGCGGATTTAGTAGTGGAAGTTAAGAGTCATCTAAGGAATTCATTTTGATTCCCTCTTTACCAACTATTTTCTTGGAACAATGTGGTGCAACACCTCAGCAAACATGTAGTTAGTTGAACTTCTGTTAGGGCACGTACGAGTAAGTGGTGGCTCAGCTCTTGCTATCGAATCCTTATCTTTGGCAAACTCTACAATTTTATTTAGTTGGCGTATGAGGGTCTCGTGGTTCATTAGATCTGATTATGCAAAGTTGGACCCTTATGCTTTTGTTACGGATTTGAATTGGGGGCAAGGGTCATGGGGTCTATCCGGCAACTTGCAAGCGATAGCCTCAGAGTTCGAAACGAGGCCTCTTATCCAATGAGAGGCATCATGTGTGAGATGTAGCCAATGAGAGGCCAGTAAGTACGGCACCTTTGGAGGAGAAGGTTTCTTTGGCGACTGAGGTGGTAGTGAATTTTGATGACGGTTGTGAAAACCTTGAGTTCTAGGGGGCATATTCAAAAACATGCAAAGGATTATACATGGTAGTGTCGAGGTGTGAAGTAGTGGTTGTTTTCACTCAGAAGAGAAAAGAAATCAGACCATATGTTCTTGGTTTGGGAGTCCTACATGTGATGATGGTTGCAATAGTTGCCCGACTAGACCGAATATCCGATCTGAATATGCGGTTGGGGGGGGGAGGGGGTCACCGACTGAATTGTCTACATTCAGTCAATATTTGGTCCAACTGATAGGATAGTCAATTGTTTGTTCACTGACAACTGGATTTTCTTTATTTGTAATTTTTTAAAGGTTCCCATTTATTGTCGTATTACTCCGAATGTTAAAGCCCCATATATGTAACTTGTTAATTAGTATTTTTATCTTAGATTTTTGATAATTGATGGCCATATATGTATACAATTATAATAATATATGTATAATAAATTATTTGTATATTTCAAATAAATAAAAAATATATAACCGAATAATTCTAAATATTCTCTCGAATAACAAGTATTCTTTATTTAGTGGCCCTTCCAACTAAGTACATGTTGAGATATTTCTACATTCCGTATATCCTTCCAGTTATTTTATTTCTTTATGTCTATCTTATTTAATACCCATAGGCACACATGAAAATGCATGGTGGCCACAAAAACATGATCGCAGACATGTGCAACTGAAACTGAAAACTCAGAATCTGATCATCGTTGGGTCTGAACAAAAACATGTCTTTCTTTTTTTTAACTGTATCCTGTAGCCCTTCTTGGGCTTTTATAAAATTTTAATAGGAAAAAACATGTGGTTGCTAATTAGGGTTCCCTTCGTGGGAACCTAAAACACGAAGGGGGTTGCCTGCTGAATGGAACCATGCATGCTTTCTTACGTCGTCGTTGGGATTTGAGGGTTGGGAAGCTGGATCTGTAGGGAGTCGTGCAAGGGCTTCTTAAATGCAATGGTGCTCTCATGTACGATGGTGGCCGATCCACCGATTGTGGGCCTCGCGTGAAGCCTTGCTGGAGGGCGACATTGCTTGGAAGAGGATATCTACTGATGCCAAGATCTTGAAGAGGCAAGATCGCCTGGAACTCAGGATTCTGCCATTGCGAGCGCTCCCTAGAAGATTACTGGAGGTGGCTTCGGTGGCTTGCGGGCTCTGGAGTGGCATCGTCGCCTGGAGTGAAGGACTGGCTTCGCGTGCGGTCCGATATGCTGGAGGTGGAGCAGGTTGGAGCACCACCTCTTGGTGGAGGACCGCCTTAGGGTTCCTCCTAGCCTGGAGTTTGCAGGCCGCCACCGCTAGGCAGGGGCTTGCCTGGGATCGCTGGAGCGCGTGATTCAAGGAGATGCACACGATGGAGACGGTGCGCGAAGCCTTTGGGATTTGTTGGCGAAGGGGATGTCGGTTTGCGCGAGAGGTCTCGCACTGAAGATCTACAGCACAAGGGGATTCATCACCACAAGTGTTGCATGAGTGTTGCACCGCGGGGGACGCCTGAGAACAACCTCTTCTTCGAATATGGTCGTAAAGGGGAAGTATTCCTCCTGGAACCCTAGATTTGGAGAAGTTCTCTTGAAGGGAAGTGGTGTCGTCTGGGATCGTCAGGGGGTGGCATAAGGAGGTAGAAACCCTAGATCTGGAGAACATGGAATGTTCCTCTTCGATGTCACCTGGGGATGGCTACCGCCATTAGCTACAAATGGAGATGGATTGGTTTCTCAATAGGGCAGATGCACGGCATGCGCAAGAGATGAACTTCTGCACATGTGCAAAATAACGACCAGTGCCGATTAAGGTTTCAAGAAAATCCTGGAACTCTCCTTGATCTTGAAGGAATCATATATAATAACAATCTTCAAAAATGATTCTTCAACAATAACCAAGAATCGAATCTCGAACAAATCACGAAACCAAAAAAACTTCGAGAATCGAACCCGCTCTTATACCATGTTAGAAAATAAGAATACAGAAGCGGAATCAGAGAAAAAGATAAACAAGAATAAACATCAGGATTTTACGGGGAACCTTACTCCCTAAGGAGCAGGATGAAACCATGAGAGAATGCCTCAAAGGGCTGATGTGTTTATTGACTTTCTCACTAGATACAGGGGCTGAGGGGCTTCTTATATAGCCCTCACTGAGACTCCACATCTCCTATATAGTAGATGTGGGACTGTAGACTTGTATGTGGTAAATGGATACTGGAGTAATCCATTTATCCATCTACAACTCAAGTGACGCATGACTCAAATGCTCCAACACCTTAAACTTTTTTTGTTTTATACCTTTAGTTTCTTAATTATGTTTATTGTCAGATCTCAAACCAAGACAATGGTTGTATGGAATCAATTGATACTGAATCACATGATTCAAGTTTTTTCCTTTATAATTTTGTAAAATCTCATCATTTGATAATCTTCATTTCTTATATTGTTGTGTTAATGTAATATATTCTTTTTTAACTTTTTTTAAATAATAATAATGAAATCTTATTCTAAAGTAGTTCCTTAAACTATTAAACTTTTCCATCTTAATCTCATTTACATTATTCGTTTACATTTTATGTTATTGCATTTTATGTTATTGCATTCGCTTTTACTATCTTGGTGTTGTGTTTTACGTCTATTGATGATATTTTACATTATATATCGATGTATGGAATCAATCGATACAATATCACATGATTCAGTTTTTTTTCTTTATAATTTTGTGTAATCTTGTCATTTGATAATCTTCATTTTTATTATTGATGTGTTATTTTTTAAGTAATAATAAATCCCATCCTAAATCAGTTCTTTAAAATATTGAACTTTCCCATCTCAATCTCAAACTCGGTTATATTATTAATTTACAATTTACGTTATTGCATTATTCTTTACTATCTTTGTGATGTATTTTACGTTTATTGATGATATTTTACATTTTGTTTAACGTAATTTAAACTAGTCCCTTAATTGTTAAGCTACCGCAGATTAAATTCATTTACAATGTCGCTTTACATTTTATGTTCATATTATTTTATTTCACCTTTTAAAAAAGGAAATAAATTCATTTACAATATCGCTTTACGTTTTAAGTTCATATTATTTTAATTCACCTTTAAAAAAAGGAATTAAATTGTTTCGGCGTGGTTATAAACATATCATGTCATTTATTTGCTTTGTAGGGCATGTCGTACGTTAAAAAACACAATAATGCAATAGTTTATAGAATTTAGCAACAGTTTACTTTTATTAACATTATTTTACATTCCGCTTCTTTATTTTACAACCTTGTCCATTCAAATATCCCAACCAGCCTTTGTTACCTCTTTGGCATGTTTGTCAGTATGATTGATTAACATGACTGATTAAGGGTCTGCATGATCGATTAACATTCAATTAATATTGAATGAATTCATATCGATCCATTGATTACAAATCAAAATTCATTCGGTCGAAATCAATCAAAAGTCGATCGCATCGTAATGTGTGCCAACAAAAAAGTCGTGATGCAAATTCGAAAAGCGTAAAACAAACCGAGACCACCTAAAAATCCGATTCGACAAAATAAGACCAATTGAATCAACCATTGTTGATCGAAGGTCATTTGATATGTTAAAATCACAACATTTAATCATAAACCGAAACCGTATCTCGAGAATTTCGTAAATTCATAGACGATCAAAAGTATACGAATATTTTCCTCAAGGATGGAAGGAATATGTCCTACTGAAAATAAATACACTATATATATAGAGAGAGAGAGAATATAATTTCGGCATGTTTTTTTGTGTGGAAGCATCTAGGTAGCACTCATCAAAGAGAGTTAATCTTTGCATTTACATTCTGTTACAGTAACACCGCTAGCTGTCATTATATTCGGGAATACATTATGAGAGAAGAGATGCAGATATCTTTTGGTCAATTTATTCATCATAACAGTATTCCTTCTCCTTTTGTTTTATAGTAGTATGATTTGTATCCTGATTCATTGGGTGGAAGACCATTCTCTCTACCACTATAGGACTTGCCTTTTCTTATTCATTGTAATGCTTGCTGATGTAGGTTGACACTTCATCAATTGATTGGTTTATGGGAGAGTAATTGAATGCAATTATATATAGCTTATTTTAAGTGTTTAATCATTTCTAAAATATTCCCTTTTATGTTGCTAGTGGGATCAACATCCAAAACAAATATTGGAAGCTTTTGTGTTGTTGCTTTCACCATATGCACCTCACATGGCAGAAGAACTTTGGTTTCGTCTGGGCAATTCGAGTTCATTGGCTTATGAACCTTTTCCTGAGGTATGATTTTTTCTTATTTTACACTCTGTGATCTGCAGTGTCGAACATATTCTGCAATTCTTGGTTTTATCTGTGGTTGATATAAATTAGATTTTTTTGCATTCCATCAGCTATTTATTGACAATTATTTTATACGTACGTGTATAAATATACAGTCATTTTTCATATATACATACATATATAATTTCATAACTTGAAACTTTGACTCTAGTAGATATAAATTAGGTTAGTCTTCTTAGAAGTCGAGGTACGTCGACGAGAGCCTCTTTGATCTTTTAGAGAAAGAGAGAGATGTTAAGATGGGAGAATAAGAGATAATGGGAGAGGGCTCCCTATGGCGAGGTAGATCTCAGGATAATCTTACCCTCCTTATGGAGGTCGTTATATATAGGGGCGTGAACGTCCCCTCGCCAAGTCCGCCCCCCTCCCCCACGCCCGACGGTTACGGTCGTCCTTACGACCCGGCCATGCCGCAACTGCCGCCCTCCCGGATCGGGCGGCGACGGTTCTTGGCCACTTGGTCAACAAACCGTTCTACATCTCCCACTTGACCAAAGTGGTCAAGACATATATACTCCCACTATCCGTGTAGTATATACAAGGAGATTTATCATGTGAGGATCATTATCTATGAAACCTCTTCCTTGACTCAAACATTTCTGAGTCCCATTAAACCAACATGTTTAATGTATGTTCCTGCTATTATTCCCTTGGTTAGAGAATCAGCCAACATGTCACTGGTAGGTATGTAGGTTACCGTGATTTCTTGCTTCGCCACTATATCTTGTATATAGTGATATTGGATCTCAATGTATTTTCCTTTAGAACTATTAGCCCCGCTATTAATCAAGCTAATCGCAGCTTGATTGTCACAATACATTTCAATTGGTCCTTTGACCAATTCAAGGCTTAGATTCTCTAGAAAACGTCTGATCCACACAGCATGAGTGGTGGTCATGCTACATGCAATGTACTCAGCTTCCTGTGTATGTCGAGATACACATCCTTGTTTCTTGCTACCCCAAGAAACAGCTGCACCACCAAACATGAACAGGTAACCTGATGTAGATTTTCTATCATCTACATCCCCTCCGAAATCGGCATCGGAGTAGCCTACCACTTCAAGCAATTCTGCTTGATATACAAGTTTCAGATGTACTGTTCCTTTCAGATATCGAAGAATCCTCTTTACAGCTTCCCAATGTGCTGGACCGGGATTGCTTTGATATCTACTGACTAAGCTTACTGGGTAAGCTAGATCAGGTCGAGTACACATCATTGCATACATTAAACTTCCTACCGCTTGTGCATATGGTACATCTAAAGGTTTTTGCCCCTTTCCGGGACACTGACTCTTACTGAGTCTCTTTCCCATCACAAGTGGTGTTGGAGCTGGAGTGCTATTCTGCATTCCAAATCTCCTTAATACAGCATGCAAATATCTTTCCTGACTAAGGCTCAATGTCCTTGAGTCCCTGTCTCTTGTTATTTGAATTCCAAGAATATAGGATGCTTCGCCTATGTCCTTCATCTCAAATTCATTGCTCAATTTCTGTTTGATTTCATTGAGCATTTGTATGTCATTACCTGCAAGCAGAATGTCATCTACATACAATGACATGATTGCAAACCTGCTCCCACTCTTCATGACATACACACAGTTATCCAATTTATTTGAAACAAATCCAAATTGAATAACTTTCTCATGAAATTTGAGATACCATTGTCGTGAAGACTGCTTTAAGCCATATAATGACTTTCTTAACTTGTAAACATTTTTCTCCTGACCTTCAACTTGAGATCCCTCAGGTTGTCGCATATAAATCTCCTCCCTCAATTCTCCATTAAGGAAGGCCGTCTTCACATCCATTTGAAATAATTCCAAATCCATATATGCAACTATAGCTAAGATCATCCGAATGGATGCGAACTTAGCCACTGGAGAGTAGGTTTCCTGGAAATCTATTCCAGCTTGCTGAGTATAACCCTTGGCAACTAATCTGGCTTTGTATTTATCAACAGTACCGTCAACTCGATACTTTTTCTTGAATACCCACTTACATCCTATGGATTGCCTACCTTCTGGCAAATCACATAATTCCCAAACACCGTTTCGCTCGATTGAGTCCAACTCATCTCTCATGGCGGCCGACCATGATTCCGACTCAGATGAAGCCATAGCTTCATTAAAGGATATGGGATCTGTACAATCCGCGACATCCTCATCCACGGTGTAGCACGACGCCTCGCATCCATAGAAATGGTAATCTTCCATCCATGTGGGCCGTGTTCTGGGTCTCTTGTTGTCGATTATACTCGTGGGTTGTGTGGGTCCATCCACTTCCTCTAAAGGATCATCATGTTCCATAGGTTCATTCTCTACATTTGGATGATCGATATCATCCTCAAGTTCTTGCCTAATGCTCAAGTCGTCTTCATTGTCTTGTAAGACAATAAGAGGATCTGATTCCTCTACTTCATGCTCCTTTTCTTGATGAATTTCAAGAAAAGTTGCATCACGACTTTCGATCAGACCTTTAGTTTCATGGAAGAACCTATACCCTTTAGAATTTTCACTATATCCAATAAACTTGCACTTTAATGTCCTGAAGTCTAGCTTGTCCCTAAGCCGACTCGGTACCAGAACATGTGCAACACATCCCCATTTCCGGAGATGGCCCAATTCGGTCTTTCTGCCATTCCATATTTCATATGGCATTGATTCTACGGACTTGGTGGGAATCCTATTATGTATATAGCTCGCAGTCAACACTGCCTCTCCCCAGAATTTCTTGGAGAGTCCTGAGTGTGAAAGCATACACCTTACTGCATTCATCAAAGTTCGATTCTTTCTTTCAGCTACACCATTCTGCTGTGGTGTATAGGGCATTGTAGTCTGCCTACGAATGCCTGCCTGAATACAGTAATCCTCAAACTCCTTTAAGGTATATTCCCCACCTCTATCTGTCCTAAGAGTCTTGATTGGTTTTCCCAATCTTGTCTCCACTTCTGTCTTATATCTCTTAAATATTTCAAATGCCTCCGACTTTCTTCCTAAGAGATAGACATAGGAGAACTTAGAGTAGTCATCAATGAATGTTATAAAGTATTCCTTATTTCTATGTGTGCTGACGCTCAGTGGTCCACATATGTCTGAATGGATCAAACCTAGTAACTCTGTTGACCGAATTTCGGTTGAGAAGGGTTTTCTCGTCATTTTACCGGTCAGACAGTGTTCGCAGGGCAATGTCCTTGCACCCGTGATCTTAGGCAACAAATTTGCCTTAATCATTTGATCCATCTTAGAATTTCCTGGATGACCCAGTCGCATGTGCCACAAGTCATAATCAGACAAATAACACAAGGAATAATCAGAAGCGACATTCATTGATTCACTAGAATTTATTACAGGAAGACAGAATAGGTCATGCTCGGGCACAAACTTTCCCATCGCATAGACCTTTTTATTCTTGCCTATTGACACACGCTTATTGTAAAACCTAACTTCAAAGTCTTTCTTGAGCAGCACTGGGACGGATATCAGGTTCCGACGTATCCCTGGGCATATAGTACATCATTCAGTACCATAATGCTATCTCCCAGGTCAAGTCTGTATGTCCCAACACCTTCCACGTCCAGGTATGTGTTGTTTCCCATGAAGATCCTCTGTTCGCCTTTGCTCAGCTCCTTGAAGTCCATCAGGCCTTCCTTCATCTTGGCGATGTGTCTGGTTGCTCCAGAGTCGATCCACCATCCATCATTGTCTGTGATGACAGAGTTGCATTCCATGACAGCCGCGAATTCCATTTTCTTTTTGCCTTTATTTTCAGGAACTTTAGAATTTCCCGGCTTCTTCTTGTTGGGGCAATTGACCTTGAAATGGTCATATTTGCCACAACCGTAGGAAGAGCCGCGTGGGTATTTCCCACTCTTTCCCTTGAAATTCGCCTTGGAGGGGTCTAGCCTTTTCTTCGCGTGCACGGCATTCGCTTCTTCTTCCTCCTCGACCTCAAAGATCTCAGCTTTCGATCTTTGTTTGGAGAGGTCCTGCTCAATTGCCAACTGTGCAGGTAAGTCCGTCACGGACTTAATGTTGCCATTCATCCTCAGAGATGTGGCAACCATGTCGAATGATGGAGGGAGACTTCCTAGTATGGCCGCGATTTGCATCCTCTCCAGAATCGCGCAATCAGCAGCCGCAAGATCCTTGGCCATCACGATCATCTTGTTCATGTGCTCGAGGATGCTTTCAGATTCCTTCATTCTACACGAGTTGTACTTGTGTAGAAGAAGCTGGACGCTCACTTCGGATTTGGAGTGATATTTCTCCTTAACCGCGGTCCAGAGCTCGTAAGCTGATTCGCAGGTCTCAAAGACCCGAATCAGGTTCAGATCCACGTGGGTCAGCATAAAGCTCCTAGCCCTATTATCTATTTTCTCCCACTGTTCGCGGGTCCTAATTTCATCCACAGTTGGATTCTCTGACAAGATTGGGCCAGGTTTATCTATGATGGAGTGTATGCTATCGTCCTTACGACCCGGCCACGCCGCAACTGCCGCCCTCCCGGATCGGGCGGCGACGGTTCTTGGCCACTTGGTCAACAAACCGTTCTACAAGTCTTTGACTCTTCGTTGTCCATATGGATGAAAAAGTTCGCTACATGATACGTGTGATTGATTACACAATATCCAGTCCTATTGCGTTGGATTACATTTTTAATCCATTATGACGGACTATGTGATTATGTCTATTTTAATAATATTATTTTTGGAAGGTAGGAGAATTTATTTATGTTAGAGTATGCGTCATTTATCATGTAAGATGGGTAAATGGATCCTCCCAAGATCCATTTACTACATCCAGAGTTTAGTCCCACATCTACCAGTGGTGGGACTTGGAGTCTGTGGAGGCTATATAATTGTTTAATAGTCGGTCGGCTGACTAGTCAGCCTAATTAGTTAGCCCCGTGTGTTGATTTTTTTGGATAATCATTTTTGGCTTTTTTTTTAAAAAGAAAACTTAGTTTAGTCTGAGATGCTTAATGTTTGATTGAAATTCAAATATTTCTTTAATTTTATTATAATAATGTAGAAAACGTGAAATAAAATATGATTTATATATTTTAAATTAATTTAAATATATATGATATCATCTGTAGTCTTACTAAGTCCAATTAGTCACCTAACTACAACTACCGATTAATCCTTATTCAGGAACTGATTGATTATTGACTTTTGTGACCTTAATAAAGGTTAGGTCAAGGATTACTAAGAAACCTTTACAACTAGTTGCCCCACCTTCTACAAAGATTACATCATATGCAACTATAAAATCATAAGAGATAACTCTAGAATGCAGGATGTATTTCGAGCAAGGGCATTGGGCTATCAGTTTGCTATATCTTTCCTTAACTAATTATCTAAAAAAATCCACAAGTCAGGCAACAGGAAACCGCCCCTTATAAGTAGCAAAAGGTATCCCCCGTCAGTGTCCTACCTTTCTTAGTCTTCTCTCCACTTTATGTCTAAATCCCACTATGGGGACTAGTGAGTTGTTGTTCTTGTCATTAACCTGCTTGTTGTGCTATTAGTAACCCTCTTGTTCTGTCAATGAGCTGCTTGATTTTTTGTCACCTTTCTTTCTAGTTCAAATTGAATACATGTGTACATTCCTTTGATGTGAAAGGGCTCTTTTTTCTTCATTAGTTAGTGAAAAAATATGAAACAATGCCTTGTCAACTCTCTGTGAAATGCTCATTTAGTCGTGGGCATCCAAACACGTCGTATACAGATAAATAACCAACTCGCAATGAATAGGGATGGTAATTCCACACCGCAACCATATGTTTTTAGTTCAAAAACAGCATGGATTTCTTTTTATTCAAAAGCATGAACGAACCTGCTAACTCTTGCAGAAACCTCGCAATCCTCTCGTCAGATAATGACTGTCAGTGGAGCAAATACAATAATAGGTGACGTCCTAAAGTAGTGGTGGATCCCGGATTACAAAGTAGGGGGCCCATCGACAAATAAAAATAGTAAATAAGATTGTAATATACAAAAAAATCAATATAAACATCCATATGCATGGAGATATATAAAGACATGTTTTACGTATATAACAAATTTAAAAGTACATACCTACACTCAATGGCGAACCCAAGATTAGCGACTAGGCAGAGAACCGACCATAATTTCTATTTGCATCATAAACCAAAAAATAGATACAAAACTGCATCATGGAGTGGATCCTTTTGCTTTCAAAACAGCAATGTGCTAAAGTTACTATTATGCTCAACTTGAAATTATGGTTCACATCGATTCTCTTCTAGAAATTCGATTACACTGAATCACTTTCATCTAAAGAATGCTGACTGAAAACATAATGTGATGACCAAGGACTAAATTTAAAAAGAAAAGAATTCTCTACATTATAGTATTGATAACATATCCATATGTACTGTTGAGTTATTATACTTATCTGGGTAAACGGATCTTTGGATGAGAGACCGTTTACCCATCCTTCTCTATATATTGTACTCATCCCTCATTTGAAAACAAGTTTTTTAGTGAAGAGTGCCCTAATCTCTAGTGAGGGAGATTAGGGATTGAGAGCCCCTGTGGTTTTTCCCTCTCCGTAGGGTTTTCCACGTAAATCCGTGTCTCCATATTTGTGTGTGCTTAGTGCGTTTGATTCTAACATGGTATCAGAGCCTCGTTGAGGCATGTGAATGTGTTTTTCTGCTGCTCGAAGTGCTGGAAATTGGTTCTACGGTGCTGGATTCTGTCTTTTGGCGGCGATTTTTCGATTTCTCTCGTCGTCGGTCAACCATATTGTGTTGCGGAAACCACTCCACGCATTTTGGAGTTGTGGTGAAGGTCGGAATCCACCCGCAAGAGGCTGTTGCTGCTGCTGTTATGCTATCTTTTGGCATCTAAAATTGATCCGAACTCCATTGGTGTTGTGAGGTACGTTCCCTGGTTGTTGGGGGAACAACCTTTGGTGTGAGCCTTGTGCTCTTAAGTGTTGTTGTGGGCGTATAGCCTGGTTTTTGGGGACATTTCTGCCCCTCTTTTGCAGGAGAATACTTGGTTGTTACTGTTGTCCACCAGGTGTTCGATAAAAAGCCACAAAGAGCCTCATTGAGATCTTCTGTGTTTGAAGTTCTTTGTGCTGAACTGTTATTCCTATTGTACTCAAGGTGTATGATTAAATGTCTGTGAGAAATAGTCAAAATCTAAAGGCTACAAATTTGTTGGTGAATGATCATATGATGCTTGGAGTTTCCAGAGAACCTGACTTGACAAAGGATACCATCATGGAGTTACAGTCTTTTTTGAAGGAATCATTTACGAAAGAACATGCCTCCTTGCAATCGACAAATAATGGTTCAGCTTTTAATATGAGGAGAACTAGCAATACTTGCTCTACCAAATCTGAGTGGATTATCGACAGTGGTGCTTCCGATCACATGACAGGTGATCATAGAATGTTTCATGATTACAAGTTATCGTCTGGAAGAGAGAAAGTTACCATTGCAGACGGGTCTCCAACTACTGTTGCTGGAAAAGGAACGATTTCTGTTGTTGATCGTTTCCTCCTTACCGATGCACTTCATGTTCCCGATTTCCCAATAAATCTTTTGTCAGTCAGTAAGATTACTAAAGAATTGCACTGCAGGTTGATTTTTGATCACAAATCGTGTGTCTTAGAATACTTACAGACAGGAAAGAAGATTGGAATTGGATTAGTTGAGGATGGATTATATCGTCTTCCAGCTCGAGTGGGTCAAGCCCTTACATCTGTGATGAAAGCTCGCCTTGAAAAGGACAACTCTATTTTAGTACGAAAATGGCATGAGCGTCTTGGTCATATCAATTTTTCTTCTCTACAAAAGTTGATGCCTGAGATATTCTCTGGATTGTCTGAGAATGATTTGCAATGTGAGGTTTGCCAATTTGCAAAGCAAACACGAACTACATTTCCTGCATCTACTGGTAAATCTACTTGTGCATTCGAATTGGTGCATTCTGATGTTTGGGGTCCATCAAGTGTGAAGAGCATGGGTGGCCATATGTACTACATCACTTTCATTGACGATTTTTCAAGAAGTAGTTATGTGTACCTTTTAAAACATAGAAGTGAAGTTCATGCTGCTATAAAGAACTTTATAAATATGGTAAGCACTCAGTATGTAACAATAGTAAGAAGACTCAGGACTGATAATGCCAAGGAGTACATGGAAAGTTCCCTACATGTTTTTCTTGATGAGAAGGGTATCATCCATCAAACCTCATGTAGTTACACGCCACAACAGAATGGGATAGCTGAAAGGAAAAATCGCCATTTATTGAATGTCACAAGAGCACTCCTACTCCAGCGAATTGTGCCAAAGAATTTTTGGGGAGAAGCCGTCTTGACAGCTGCCTATCTAATCAATAGGACACCATCTGCCGTAATCGGGAAGAGAACTCCTTTCTCTGTCATCCATCCAGATACCTCTCACTTCAGTTTGGACCCACGAGTTTTTGGATGTGTATGCTTTATTCACAATTCTGGACCAGGTTGGCGTAAGTTGGATCCAAGAGCCACGAAATGCATCTTTCTTGGGTATTCTGGAATTCAAAAAGGATACAAATGTTATGACCCCGTGGCACGTCGTCTTCATGTAAGTAAGGATGTTACTTTCTTTGAGAATGAGTCCTACTTCCCTAAGAGATTTCCTCAAGGGGAGTCTGTGAGTACAAATGTTGAGGAAAATGAGAATGGGATTTACTTTCTTGGTGACATACAAGAATCTATCCATGTGGGGGAGAACAATGAACAAGATAAAGACAAAGGCAGTGAAAATGCATGCAGATTTGGACAGATTTATAGCAGACGAAAGGGATCGGATAATGTGATGGAAAACGAAGAAGAGATGATACCGAACCAGGGTGTCAACCTTTCCTCCGACCATGATGTCAACCCTTCCATGGGTGATTTTGACCATGAAAGCTCTACAAGTGCTCCTCTCCCTCCTGATATTCATACTGAGAATGCCAACCCTTTACTGGATGAGCGTCCCATTGCTATGAGAAAATCTACTAGAAATGTTCGAGCCTCTACTCGTTATCCAGTGGAGGACTTGGTTGCCTATACTAACATGAGTTCAAGATATAAATGCTTTATTACCTCTCTTGATGCCCATCATGTTCCCAAAAATTTTGATGAAGCCAAAAAGGATCCGAAATAGATAAATGCTATGAAGGAAGAAATGGATGCCTTGGTTAAAAATAATACTTGGGATATTGTTGAAGCTCCTAAGGGTGTTCACCTTGTTGGCTCTAAGTGGGTCTATACAATCAAATATGATGCGGATGGGAATGTTGACAGATTCAAAGCTCGGCTTGTGGCTAGAGGATACAGCCAGAAATATGGGATTGACTACCTGGAGACATTTGCTCATGTCGCCAAGATGAATACGATCAGGGTTGTTATTTGTCTAGCAACCCATTTTTCCTGGAAGATGTATCAGTTGGATGTGAAAAATGCTTTCTTGAATGGTGATCTTAAAGAAGAAGTGTATATGAAAATGCCACCTGGATTTGATAAGGATAACAAGTGCTGCAAACTAAAAAGGTCTTTATATGGATTAAAGCAGCCACCAAGAGCTTGGTTTGAACGTCTCCGTGTGGTCATGATTAGGAATGGATATATTCAAGTGAATGGAGATCACACTTTGTTTATAAGGAGGAGTGATGAAAAAAGATCTATTCTATTGGTGTATGTCGATGACATGATCCTTACAGGTGATGATGAAGAAGAAATTTCCAGGATAAAGAAAATACTTGCAGGTGAATTTGAATTGAAAGACTTGGGAAAGTTAAAGTACTTCCTAGGTATTGAGATGGCTCGATCTCCAGAAGGTATGTGTCTAAGTCAATGAAAATATGCTTTGGACTTGTTGAAAGATTGTGGCATGTTGGGATGCAAGCCTACTGCTAATCCTATTGAGGCAAACCATAAACTGAATAAAGAGGATGGTGACCTTCTTGATGATGCTGGAAAGGGCAGGTATCAAAGATTGGTGGGAAAGTTGATATATCTTACCCTTACTAGACCGGATATTACATACGCCGTAAATGTGGTGAGTCAATTCATGCATGCTCCTACTACCTCTCATGCTAATGCGGTGAATAAGATTTTATGCTATATAAAAGGATCACCGGGAAAAGGTCTTATGTTCAAGAAGAATCATGAGGTCACTATTGAAGGATACACTGATGCTGATTGGGCTGGCTCCATTGATGACAGAAGATCCACCTCAGGTTATGCTGTATATTTTTGCGGAAATTTGGTTATTTGGAGAAGTAAGAAGCAGAATGTGGTTTCAAGATCAAGTGCTGAAGCAGAATACCGAGCTCTTGCAAATGGCGTTACAGAAATTCTATGGCTAAAAATTTTGCTCCATGATCTGGGAATCAAAGTTAATATGCCAATGCAGATGTTTTGTGATAATAAGGCTGCAATAAATTTAGCCAACAATCCCGTAATGCATGACAGAACAAAGCATTTGGAGATTGATAGACACTTCATCCGTGAGAAGATTGATGATGGACTGTTGTGTCTGCCTTACCTGAAATCTATTGATCAGGTCGCTGATCTCTTCACAAAGGGGTTGTCTACGGTACAATTTGAGTTGAATGTAGGCAAGTTGGGCATGGTGGACATGTATGCCCAACTTGAGGGGGGGTGTTGAGTTATTATACTTATCTGGGTAAACGGATCTTTGGATGAGAGACCGTTTACCCATCCTTCTCTATATATTGTACTCATCCCTCATTTGAAAACAAGTTTTTTAGTGAAGAGTGCCCTAATCTCTAGTGAGGGAGATTAGGGATTGAGAGCCCCTGTGATTTTTCCCTCTCCGTAGGGTTTTCCACGTAAATCCGTGTCTCCATATTTGTGTGTGCTTAGTGCGTTTGATTCTAACATATTGCTCCTATATATATAGTATTATATATCACATATTGCTCCTATATACATACATTGTTAAATATTTTCTTTAACACACATTAAATCTAAAACTTTGACGTATTACATGAAATTATATACTAAATTATGTAATTTAGGATCTAAATACATACAAGTCAAGAATCGATAATATAAATAAGTCCATAATAACAAACATAATGTATTATATAATATTAAATCCCTAAAATCATATGTACCTGGTGCAACCAGTGCAGCTGGTATGTGAGGAAATGGGGTGCGTATAACATGTCCGAGAGAGAGGGGGGCCGTAAGGAGTCAAGAATGCTGAGATGTGCTCTTAGCCATTATCATGGCACGTTTAGGACTTGAAGGAGAGGTGGGGTCTATGGCACGGTGTCACCTCATGGGAGGAGACTTAGGGGAGACGCAACAACCTAGAGGGAATGTGCAGGAATCAAAGCTTAAGGAATGGAAGGCATAGACGTGATGAAGGTGGCGGTTTTAACTTCCAACTCTTGCTACATGGACGACACAATAACACAAACATGGGATTTTTTACATTTTTTATGAGGCAAAATAAAAAGAAATTGAGAGGTTGGGGGGCACGTGCCCCAATATTAAATATGTAGGTCCGCCACTGCCCTAAAGTGCTTCTTCCCCTTGAGTGCATGCTCATCGTGTACTACTTTATCTCCTACCCTGAAGGAGTGGATAATTTGCGTTAACCTTAGCATGGGAAAGAAATCTGTTGTTTTTCTCTCTTTTAACCATGTATGCATCCTTCCCATTGAATCAACGGCCCTGAACTCTGACAGTCACGGAATACCAACAGAATTATATCATGTCAATCCCTTAATTTTGTCTCCTGCAAAAAAACATCACCCTTTTATTTTTTTTTAAAAAAAAGCATCACTGTGTCTGCTCGCTAAAAGCACACCTTCCCTCCACACACATGCACATGTGAAAGCACGCACACACGTGCACACACCATTCTTTGCTTCTCGGCATCAACTAGACCCCGGACATTCCAAGATGTAATCTACATGAGTTTACCGCCTTTGACCATGTGGCGCTCACAACTCCTACTCCCTGCTTAATCAACACACAGAATCCAGCCCCAATTTCCACCCTTGCAACAGAACACCTGCAGCCTCAGTCAGAGGCACCATTAGCTTCCACTACTTCCCAGCCAACTCACGTCTCTCCAGCACTATCAAGGATTTGGAATTTTCCTTCAATATTTCTCTTCTTACAAAAAGGAGGTCGGTTGATGCATCCGTTAAAAGATGCGAGATTTGAGATGTTGAGCCAGTTAAGAAAGGACGAGGATGGCCCAACAAGTGTTGAAATGAGACTATCCGAAGGGATTTTAGTTATTTGGATTTAAGCTCGAGAATAACCCAAAACTGATGTGAATGGAATGGAGGTAAAAATCCATGTAGCCGACCCTACTTAATTCTGGGAAAAGACTTTGTTGTTGTACAAAAATACAGCCTAAGTACGATACCGTCATCCACCGGTGCCAGATTTGGGTGATGCACGAAAGTGAAGGACACGTGGTATATTTCTTTGCACGAATAGAAAAAGTTGCAGACATAAAATTAGAAACCAAGGCAAAACTAAGATGGCTCCACCTCAAAGAAAAAGGAGATATCCTAACCATATTCAACAACGATATGAGTCCCGAATCCAGGTATCCAGCTTGAAAAGCATGTTGTAGCCATCTATGAACAATGAAGTACAACCATCAACAAAAAGGGCTAGAGGTTTCCTATGAATAATGAAGTACTACCATCAACAAAAAGAACAAGAGTTTTATCTTTAGACAATGGTTGAATAAATTGTAGGCACCGAGAGCCGCCCGGCAGAGATGCCATGGGCTGTTATCTCAAGTGCGACCAGCTTTGGGAAAGTTTGGTCGATGCTTTATTTAGAACAGAAGGGAAACATTGAGGCTTTTCGCATTTATCTGGCCCATGTGGCTTTCTAGGAATGCTTGGATCTTACATGAGGACTGGGGAGTGCTATTATATCGTGGAAGTGGTTGGACTAGCCAATTTCTGCTATGAGTCATGGTTCCTTTTACTGTAACTTTCTGCATACGATGAAATGAAGTTTTATCGGATCAACAACTACCTTGAATGTGCGGTTCTTCCCTTGGAAAACAAAAATCAGTTGCTGCAATTTATTACTGAATTACTCGTTCGGAAATTAGATTATGGTCTTAAGAATTGCACTTGTCCTGGACATGCCCTGGAAAATGATATCTTCAATGCGTGACCGCCAATTTCAGTCAAATTGAGTGTAGAATTCCTGGAGAAGAACTGCTTGACAACAAAATCATTAGTGGGAGGAGCGAACATTTTCTGGTACTGCTGATTGTTGTCAGTGGAGAAAAATAATTAAGATGACAATTCAAGGCATGATAGCATGTTCGAATGGGATGACTTTTACATGGAAATGCTCTTACTGTTTCAGCTCATTTCTATTCATTTTAAATGTAGTTTTTAAGCATTAGACTTCTGTGCATGATACCAAAAGCCGCCTCGATAGATATTGTTGATCGATCTCATGGTGGAAGAATTTCTCTCAGGCCAACAGCGAGTATTTGAAAGATGACAGCGTCGTGTTGCCGGTTCAGATCAATGGGAAGACGAGAGGTACGATACTTGTAGACAAAGGCTGCTCGGAAAAAGATGCCTTTGAAGTCGCCGTATCGGATGAGAAACTTTCAAAGTACATACTTGGTCAATCTATCAAGAAGACGATATACGTCCCTGGGAGAATTTTGAATGTCATTCTGGAGAAACAAAAGGTAGCTCCATAGTCATTCTTGTATAACTTGTTTTATTTTATTTTAATTTTACACCCAGTTCCTGTATCTGTATCTGTATCTGTAGGTCAGTTAGTTATCTTTTACTTGTATGTTCATAGAAGATGCAGAATTTTGGTCTTTGAGAGAGGATGGTGACCGTTATCAAATCGAAAGAGCGTATCTGTAAATTCTGTCACCGCCGACGCTGTATTTGATTGTTCCATTGATGCACTTGTGAAGAATGATGCATTTCTTAAAGTGTATATTGTTTGTAATTTTGTAATTTTATCGATTATACTATTGGAGTACTCGGCCTCGACGTCCTTGAACGCACCATTTCTTGAACTGTTCTCGTAAGATCGTTTGGATCGTTAGTATTATTAGAAGAACGCGAAAAGAATTAAGAAGAATACCAAAGAAAATAAACTGAACACATCTAAGCTTCTTTTATGAACTCGTGTGGTTTAAGTAGATGTCTAGATGGGTTTTAACTCTTATTTAGAAAATTTATGATGATGAGTGTGCTATTCACCACAAACTTGTGCTTAACTTTTGCTAGTCCCTAGCAAAAGATTTATTCTAAGAATAAAGAGTATAAATATGATATAGTATATACAAGAAAAGTAGAAGAATAAGTCTAATGTGAGATTGCCTTGAGGGGCTAAAATTTCATGAACCCAATGATTGACGATCTTAAAGAGCATTGCACATTTCTTTAGGGGTTGTTCGGGGTAAATCCCCTTTGGGGTGGTTTACCCTCCCTAACCCACTCCTTTCTCTTTCTAAGTGGGGTTCACTTTTTATCTTTTTTAAAAAATTAAATAAATCAATTCCCCATCATCAATTCCATCAAAAATAATATATTATACCATCATATCATATAAAAATTATAAACTACTCCACTTCTGCTCACTTTTTCAAACTCTAATACAATCACATCACAATAACTACTCATTTTTTCAAACTTCAATACAATCATATCACAATAAATCCACTTCTAACCCACCTCCAGTTTAACCCTCTATCCAAACACCAAAACCCAAAAATGGGTTACCTGCTATTAGTTTAACCCACCTAAACCCACTATCCAAACACACCCTTAGGGTTTGTTCATTTGAGGAATAATATTCTTGATTTGGAGTCAAAATGTGGAATAATGTTTCCCTTACTATTCTTCCATTGTAAGCGTTTCCTATAAACAAAAGGACAAATAAGTATCACTTATCTAAGTATACTAAGCAAGATATGCGGTCTTTTAGTTCTAACTTATCTAACAAAAGGACAAATATGTATAATCCTAGGTGGTGAGAAAGAAGTCTAGGTATAAGTTGTAGCTATTATTATACATCATATTTTTTTACGGTAGGCATGATCTCATTTTTTTTTGTCTCAAATGTATACCTTCATAAGCTCTGCAGCCATTGACGTTGAACCCTAAAAATAAAAAATTGAACGTTCAGGCTCTGTTTTGTTACATTTAAAAATAAGGTTAATAATTGGGGATCGACTCACTAATGAGTTCTTTTTTATAATTTACCTTATTTCTTATCTATTTTAATAGAGTTGTATTTAAACTAATCATATATTCATATAAAAATATCCAAAAGTTCTAGAATTTACATATATTAATAATCATAAAAATTAATTATGAAAAACATGTGTATAATGAACCCATAATAATAAACAATTATAGTTAACTTATTTTAATTGTATTGATGTTGTATAACTTTTATATTTATGAACAAAATCTAAAAGACAAACAAAATAATTATTAATAAACAAAAAATATATGTGTATAAAATACCTAACAAACTTAATAAATCCATAACTCACAAAAAGCAAGATATATATTTCAAATCATTCCCTTGTCCAATTGGGAAGAATTTCTTGAAAATGATTTGCCTTAGTTCATTTTATTTGGTGAAGAAAGCCCCAACTTTATTTGTATTTTATTGTTGTTAATACCCTTAGGTAGCGTTTGGTTCGCGGGTTACCTGCGAGTTAGGGGAGTTTACCCCCCCCCCCCCCCACCTAACCTACATCCCCCTCTCTCCCTGTGGGCCCCACTTTATTCCTTTTCTAAAAAAATAAATAAATCAATTTTACATCATCAATCCTATCAAAAAAATAATATATTATACCATCATATCATATAAAAATTATAAACTACTTCACTTCTGCTCCCTTTTCCAAACTTCAATATAATCACATCACAATAACTACTCAATTTTTCAAACTCCAATACAATCACATCACCCTAAACCCACTTCTAACCCACCTTCAGTTTAATCCTCTATCCAAACACCAAAACACAAAAACGGGTTACCCTCTACCCAAACACAAAAATGGGTTATACTGGTAGAGGGTAATCCGTTTTTGTGTTTTGGTGTTTGGATAGAGGATTAAACTGAAGGTGGGTTAGAAGTGGGGTTAGGTTGATGTGATTGTATTGGAGTTTGAAAAAGTGAGTAGTTATTGTGATGTGATTATATTGAAGTTTGGAAAAGGGAGTAGAAGTGGAGTAGTTTAATATATTATTTTTTGATAGGATTGATGATGTAAAATTGATTTATTTAATTTTTTAAAAAAGGAATAAAATGGGGCCCACGGAGAGAGAGGAGGATGTGGGTTAAGGAGGGTAAACTCCCCTAACCTGCAGGTAACCTGTGAACCAAACGCTACATTAGTGAATGTGTATAGTTTGGTCATTATTGTTTCCATAAAATTTGGGAAGTTGTGTAATGGAGGAGGGCTTAATTTTCCTTTGTTATATAATGGAGGTTCAATGGTAGGAGTGTAGTTGTCTATGGTAGCTCTAGTTTATTATCTATTATATTCTTATAAGACTAGTTCCAATCGATTTCACATTCAGGTCATTTTCTCCATTGATTAGCGATTAAAAGTAATCATATCTACTACTCGATCTTCTCCTATTTGTTTTGTTTTGGATTTCTTTATTCTTTGGGGATACTTCTCTCGAGGTTATAAGAGTTGGAGCATTAGAGAATCTCTACCATGTATACAATGGTACAGAGACAAAATTATATTTTTTTTCTTTATTATTTATTCTTTTCAAATATTTTTTATTTTTTACCCAGACAAAAATATATTTTTTTTCTTTATTATTTATTTTTTTAAATATTCTTTTATTTTTTTGAATTATTGAAGATAAACTAATTAAGATTTGTAAAAGGAGCTATGATTAGTTAAGAAATAATATATCCAAACTTTTTAAAAAATTGAATGATGTTTTTACCAATAAACATGAAAAAAATTACTTATTTGTCTAAAAATTACTTGCAAATCAAGGTGCAAAATTTGCATACTATGGAACAAGATAAAAACAATAATTAGAAATCAAGTATCTTGTGTACAAATCGAGCATCCTTGCGCTCGACCTTAAACTACTTCATGATTACCAAAGTTATAATTAACATTTAAAATTAAACTACTTCATGATTACCAAGTTATAATTAACATTTAGAATTCAGATTGTCTTTTTAAGTTACAGTAAAAGTGTTAAAAATTGTTTCATAGTCATAATTGTCGTAGATGCATCATTTTAAAAAATGCATAAAGCGTTTGAGAACAATAAATCAACAAAATTATTTGGTGTGAATTGGAAGATATATCATGGATCTTTTTGCAGATAAAAAAATAAATTTACAAATTCGATTCATGACATAAGATGGAGTTTATAAAATGACAATCATGTCTGAATTAATTTTTCTATTTTTTTAAGATTTTTTGGGATTTTTCAAGAATATGTAAGATTTTTTTTGCATATTTTTGAGTTGTTGAAGAAGAAAACGCATGATGGAATCTGACCACATTTTAATCATAAGGTGGGAAAAGGCTATAAATTTTCATACATGTTATGTATTTTATTCACATTAATTTAAGACATGTTACTCAAACATTTATTTAATTTTTATATTTATGAGCTACGTTGAAATCCTCCATAAAAAGTTATGGTAATGTTTGAACTTTGACGTCAAAAAGCTTCATTGAACATATTGAATCTGACTTTCACTTAAATGTCATGCCATTTTTTTAATTCATAGAACAAAAGAAATACATCACTGGAATCCTTGATATCCTCTACATATGAGATACTATTATCAACATCTCATATGTCAGAAAAAGTTAGTGTAAGTAGACTCAAGATGCGATTCAGTTGGATAAGATAAATTATTTTTTCGTCCCATTGTATGTACTATTTAGAGGGGCTCCAATATCCAATCCACTTTCAAACTACTCTCAACATTAAAAATATTGTTCTTCATAAAAAAATCGTGCGATATAAATGAGTACGCATATATGAATCATGTAGGAGGCTTAAATACGGATAGAATGTCGCCACAAGCTCTTGTAATTAGGTTTATACTATGGACTGTTAAGGTGGTTCCATTGATTTTGCATATTCTACCACATTCATGATGTAATATCACGATTTCATATCCAAGATATCCTATGAAACACTTCAAACAACTTTTGATGAGTCAAACAAAACAATCTCAAAAAATTTCCAAATGAATCTCTTGAATGCCATCTCCAAATGAATCTTCATTGGTTTCATAGATCATATTGATAACTAATACCATTGTACCATAGATCCACATGCATGACAAAAATGCAATAGTTCATCCACAAATCTAAAAAAAATTACACATAGTATATACAATGTAATAAAAGATTTAAGAAATCAGGGTTTGTAATACAACTCAACTGCAACAAATATCCTACATAAAAATGGTAAGGAAACAAACTTTCTTACCTTTTTCCCTCGGATTTGAAATGAATAGAGGAAGAAAATGAACTAGAATGCAGAGAAGAGAAGTGCAACCCCTGACAACAACACTTCAGTTCGAGGGGAGAGGGTCTTTACATATATGGTTAAAGAGGCTCTTTTCAAGAGATTTTTTTGTTGCAAAACAAAGCCTTCCTTATGTTTATGACATATGTGAATTTCTCTTTTTGTAAGCATGGTCATAATATATATGAAATTATTGGATCTTATATCACAAAATTAGGAGAAGATCCTAGGGTTGGCAAAAACTACCACTATATCATGGTTTATGTGGAAAGATATATTTAGAAGAGCCTTCGAGTGAAACGAAAAACCCATTTAACGCTCTCTTTCTTGAGATAAATCAAATTTTATGTAGCTCCATCTTTCAATTTCATAAGTTTTTCATCTCTTTTTTATATCTAATTTACCCTTTTTCGCGAGGTCGGGAAACTCCCTTAGTTTTGATACAAGGCCCGATTTTTACATGCTGAAACAAGTTGTGGCAGGAGTGAACTCTCTCCAAAATCCTAAAGAAATGATCGTGTGGGGAAATTGGTTGTTTTGGACTAAATAAAAGGAACTTTATTCTTAAGATAAGTTTTCTTGTATAGCCTGTGACATTTTGATTTCGACAGACATATCGATTTTTTTTAATGTGTTGAGAGAATGTAGCATCTTTTCATCTTGGAAACACGTTATCATATTTTTTTAATTTGACTTGGTTTTGCTACTCTTATATTATGAGAATGAAAATTTAATCTTTTATCTAGAAAATTTAGGAATTAGCAATTGTGGAGAATACTTTTTTTAACATATTTAAAATGAGAATATGTGGAAGAAAGCGTGAGTACCATGGCAGAAAATTTTCTCTTCCTCGTCACCAATGGCGAGAAGACCGCCCATCAGACGCTTCTCCTCCCAAACACCTCCACCCAAATGCCCAACTCCCATCACCACCACCACCACCACCACCACCACTCCCCTCCGCGACCTCATCAGGTCCTCCCTTCACCTCTGCCTCGCCCTCCTCCGTCGCCTCTGGCGCGCCCCCTCTCTCCTTCCCCGCGACACTCTCACCCTACTGCTATCCTTCGATCCCAAACACCACATTCCCAGGCCAAAGATCGAGTCTTTATGGTCCATCTTCCTCTGGGTGCAGAAAGGGCAGGTGGGACACTTCCAGCACCTCCCATCCTCCTGCGAAGCCATGATCTTGCTGCTCCTGAGAACTGGTATGCTCCAAGAAGCCACTTTCCTGCTCGGTCAGATGGAGTCGAGGGGTGTTGTCGGCGAAGCGGGCGGAATGATTTATGGGTTTTTCATTTCGGGGTATTTGGAGATCTGTGATGTGGGAAAGGCAGTATCTTTCTACGATCAGGCGAGGATTAGGGGATTTGTTCCTGGGATTTTGTGCTGTGAGGCTCTTCTCGGGGCTCTGATTGAGGAGGAAGATTGGGAATCGTTTGTCAGGGTTTATGTGGATTTGGTTGGGTTGGGGGTTGTTGGATTCGACAAAAAGGTGTTCTTTGATGTTGCTGTGAGGCATTTGGTCAGGGAAACGAGGGTTATGGATGCTGCGGATTTGCTCAGGAGAATGGTTGGCTCCGGTAAGGAGGTTGATCCCGCCGCATTTGATAGGATCTCAGATGCGTACCGAGTGAAGCGAGACTTCGATGATCTGAGGAGATTTCTGAGGCAGTGGAATCACGCGCCAAGTGCTGGCATTTGCAACAAGATTGTGTTTTCTATGTGCGAGAATTGTGGTGTGGACGAAGCTGTGGTGTTCGTGCGTGATTTGGAGGAGCTGGGATTCTTGCTTGATGCTGGAACTTATGGGGTATTGATCAGTTGGAGCTGCAGGGAAGGAAATCTGAGAGGTGCATTTGTGTGGTTGTCTGACTTGTTCTCGAGGAATTTGAAACCTGATGTGTGTTGCTACAATGCAATCATGTCTGGGTTGTTTAAGGAAGGGATGTGGGAGCGGGTTAAGGATGTGTTTCTCGACATGATTGAATGTGGAGTGGAGCCTGATGTGTCGACGTTCAGGATTTTGTTGGCAGGTTACTGTAGCAAGAGGCAATTCGATGAGGCGAGGTTGACGCTCGAGGATATGAAGAGGCGTGGGTTGGTTTCTCTGGCTCCATCCGAGGATCCGATCTCCAAGGTCTTCGCCATGCTTGGACTTGAGCATCTGGGTGTCAAGATAAAAAGGTGCAAGGACATCGGTTTTCAAAAAGCCGAGTTTCTTGATTCCCTTGGCAATGGATTGTATTTGGATGGGGATGTTGACGAGTTTGAGCGTCTATTGGCTTTGATTCTTAACGATGCTATGGTTCCCGATTTAAGCCTTTGCGTTATGAATGAATGCCGAAAGGGTAATGTGGATGCCGCGATCAAGTTGAAGGAAGAGATCAATAGTCACGGACAGGATGTCTCTTTGCATGCAAATGCTGCACTGTTGAAAGGCCTAACGTTATCATCTTCACCGTCAGATATTTCTAAGGTAATTGATCTTTTAGAGGAAATGCCCAATCTTGTGGATCTACTGGATAATGAAGTGCTAAGTCGGCTTGCACATAATCTATGTAAAACAGGCTTTCTGCTTAAGGCAAAGTTGATTCTGGAGAAAATCGTAAGAAGAGGACTAGTTCTTGATGTCGAGACCTATTCAATGCTATTATCGGGCTTTGCTGACCAGAAAAATCAGCATAGATTTAAAATGTGCTGGGAATTTGGGCACAAAAATGGACTAGTTTTTGAACCCAAGAAATTCGAATTTTATACCAGCTATCTATGCAATTTTGGGATGCTAAAGGAAGCATTAGAGCTTTTTGATTGCATGCTACACATGCACCCAAGCTCAGGATCAGTTTTCCTTAATTCCATTTTATGTGACCTATGTGTAACAGGTTACACCAATAATGCCTATAGTTTGTGGAAAGATGCCACACAAAAGGATCTAAATACTGAGCCAAAAACCTATGAGCGTCTCATAATGGGGCTATATCATGTGAAGATGCTTAAAGAGGTAAAAGAAGTGCTTGATTTTATGTTCAACGGAAATGCAATACCTACAATGAGCACATGCCAGGCGATTTTTCATGTGTTCTTAAGATCCAAAGAGATAGAAAAGGTCATGAACTTGAAGCAGACCTTACTAAACAATGATCAAAAAAGTTCTCATCTCTTGCACAAAGGTTTGATCAGTGCCATGTGTAGCACAGGGTATGTGAAAGAGGCAAGGCTTGAATTGTTTGAAATGGGAAAAAAAGGTCTTCTACCAGAGACATCTACCTTCAATAAGATGCTTGTTGGATACATGGAAGAAAACAACCTCGCTGATGCAAAGGAAGTGTTATGTTTCATGTTAAAAATGAATATCGTGCTTTGCATGACAGGTTACAAAAGGCTTGTGCGACTGCATTGCTTGCAAGGTCGATTATTTAGCGCCCTCAGTTTGAAAAATTTACTCACGGTGGGATGCAAATCTCAACTCATTACTTTGTATAACTTTATTATATTCTCTCTCTTCCAGACTGGACATGGCTCATTTGTAGAATATGTTCTGGATGAAATACGTGATAAGAACTTGGTATTGGACAACATTTCTTATGATTTCCTCATACATGGATATAGTAAGTGTGGGAATATTTCCAAGTCTGTTGAGACACTATTTTCTATGATTGAGGGGAATTTCAAGCCGAGTACTCGTAGCTTTAGAATAGTAATTTCTTATTTATGTAACCAGTTTGATGTCATCAGGGCGTTAGAATTAAGCAAGGCTATGGAACGTTGGGGCATTAAGCATGGTCTTGGTATTCAAAGTGCACTAGTTGGTTGCCTCATTTCCCAAGGAAAATTGGATGATGCAGAAGCGCTTTTAACTCGATTGGAGCAAAATGAGTTGGTTCCTGGCAACATTTCTTATGACAACATAATCAGGAATTTGTGTATGCATAGGAGAGTGGATAAAGCAATTGCATTGCTTAATATGATGCTAGAGAGGAGAAACCTTCCAAGCGAGATTAGTTACAACTCAATTCTCGACAACCTTATTCTCCAGAAAGATTATGATCATGCTCTTGATTTCCTTGTTGAGATGCATTGCATGAACCTTCCACCTAGTAAGCAGATTTGTGTCGGGATTATTCAGGCGCTATGTGGATGTAGAAGAAGTGATGATGCGAGACTGGTTCTGGAATTAAGTCTGCAGTCTGGACTAAAACTCCCAGACAATGTTATATATTCTATAATTGACGGCTATGTTGCAGAAAAAGATTCACGCAAGGCTTCAGATTTTATGCTTAAAATGCGGCGAAGTGGGCACCTTCCGGATTTTAAGACCCACTGGTCTCTTATAAGCAATTTAAATCACTCCAATGATAATTATGATGGGACAGAGAAAACATTTCTATCTCGCCTTCTTTCTCAGAGTGGATTTACTTCTTTGGTGCAAAAAATAAAATCTTAACGATATCAGGCATGCAAGTTAACTGTACGATTTCAGGTAAATTTTTAATGTCATTATATTCACATGCTAATCATAATGATAAATTTTATTACAAAATGAGTTCCCTTATCCTTCGTCTTCTATTGATGCTAATTTTAATGATCACACGCCCACTTTTGCCATTTCATGAACACAATATATAAAATGGATGTTTATGTTTTTGGAGCTATTGATTGCTAGTTGATCATTGATATAGTAAATTTATGCTTCATCATATTTGTGCACTTCAACTTAATCGAACCTGAATATCATCTATATTATGATTCTACTCCATGCATTGTTGTAATCATTGGCCACGTCTTGCTAGAGGTATATAACATCTCTGTGTTTCTTTTTTTAGAAGTAATGGGATGTACCTCCAACAGAGGCCCATCCAAAAAAATGTATTAAGAAATTATAAACATAGGTGTTCCTTGAAACACAACAACAACAACAACAACAACAACAACAAAGCCTTTTCCCACAATTAAGTAGGGTCGGCTACATGGATTCTTTGCCTCCATTCAGATCTATCTTGGGTCAATCTCGGACTTATATCCAAAAAACTAAGATCCCTTCGTATAGTCTCTTTCCAACACTTCTTGGGCCGTCCTCGCCCTCTCTTAGCCAGCTCAACATCCCACCACTCGCATCTCCTAACCGGTGCATCAGTTGACCTTCTTTGCAAATGACCAAACCATCTTAAGCGGTTTTCTCGCATCTTATCCTCGATCGGAGCTATACCAACTTTCTTTCTGATTGCATCATTCCGAATCCGATCTTTACGTGTATGTCCACACATCCATCTTAGCATTTTCATTTCTGCTACAACCATTCTCTGCACATGTCTATGGTTCACAGGCCAACATTCAGAACCATAAAGCATAGCAGGTCTCACGGCTGCTTTGTAAAACTTTCCTTTAATTTTTAAAGGAATTTTCTTATCACAGAGAACAGCGGAGGCTCCTCTCCACTTTAGTCAGCCTGCATTTATTCTATTAGTAACATCTCCATCAATTTCCCCATCATGTTGCAAAATAGATCCCAGATATCTAAAAGAATCTCTCTTCTGAATGTTATCGTCACCAATCTTCACCTCGATTCCTTCACCATTGCTTCCATCAAAGGTACATTCCATATATTCCGTCTTAGCCCTACTTATACGAAAACCTTTAGTCTCCAATTCAAATAGGTGTTCCTTGAAACCTTGAAGTTATTTTTATTAGAGACCAAATTCTTGTCATGATCCATTTTATTGAAACCTGGCGAAGTTATAATTGATTGATTTCTATTTTCGATGAGATCAAGTCTCTTTTTATTTGAATTTTGGCATGCACGATGTAACCATTATTAAACATATACCGACATCCTCCATAACCCCCGTCAGGAGGTGAAGTTAATCCATGATTCCAGGGTGATGGGAGCCAGGATAAAGAACAGGAAATTGGTTGATATAAAAATGAAAAACTTCTTATTTCTTGGTCAGTTTTCCCTTGAGCAGAATATCGTGATAAAGTTTGGGGTAACTGCTTTGGAATAAGAACCTTGAAGCTCTAAATATTTATCTGTTCTATGTGGAGGTTATATCTGTTTTATCTCTTGGTCCAAATTTTTTCTGTTAACTAGAAATTTCTTTTCTGCAACAGTTATATCTTGTCTGATTCCAGTGTCATGCAAGTGCAAACTGCTGATGGTGAATATTGTATCTGTTTTATCTCTTCATCCAATTTTTTTCCGTTAACTAGAAAATTCTTTCCTGTAACAGTTATATCTTTTGTCTGATTCTAGTGATATGCAAGTGCAAACTGCTGATGGTGAGTATTCGTTATGATGCTTCTGAAGCCAGATTCCAGGGCCTACCAGAGCTGAGGAGCAGTTGTATGAAAGTGAAGTGGCGCACAATGTAGCTAAACTGATTTTTTTCCTCCAAAATTATTTTTATTAATTATTATTTTCTCCGTCAGATCATCTGACTTGAAATAATGTAGGTGCATGGCCGAGCTTGCTGTAAATTTCTCCAAAGTTTGTGTGACACAATTATCTGCTATCAATTTATGGAAGAATTGTTAGATGAGAATGCAGCAGCTATCAACTTTCTCACCGAATAATAAAAATTCATGCTTTTTAAGGTACTTTTTGAGTATGACCAAATATTTGAAAATCCAATTTCGGACTGGATTTCTTCTTTAATTGCACTTTTAAATTTAAATCTGTTGTCTGATTTCAGGTCAGTTCTTGTTGATTCAACTAAATTTTTATCTAAATCGTGGAACCTGTCCATCTACTCTGACTTATAAATTGGTAAGTTTAAGCTCTAGAAGAATGCATTTATTGGTGACTTATTATATGTCAACCAAGAATTTATCCAATGAAATTTGCAGTAATTGGTAGATACCTATTTCAGAGGCCGGTTGGGGGTGGATCTGGACGGAAAAGTGTGGTTCTTTATTGATGGAGAGGAGGATACTGTTCATGTGTTCTTCACTTGTCCACATGCCAGCTCAGTTTGAACGGAGTTAGAGATCCATTGGATAGATGCGAGTAGGGCAGACAAGTTCAGGCAAGCGTCCTGTCTGGGAGACTTGGACGTGGGGACTTGTACATACAATGCAAAGATAGGATTGGCGTTATAATCCTGTTGGTTTTATGGAATAATATGTATACCAATTATGTTCAAGGGAGAGATGTTATGTGGAAAATGTGGTGTATAACGCAGAAGCTCTATTCCTTTCATGGGTGTCCTTGTGTCGATGAATCAACATGAGATATCATCCTTTGACTTGTATAAAAAACATTTGTGCTTATCGGAAGTGTTAGAACCTACTTAACCATGTGAGGTAGTGTGAGTGTACCACTCTGATCAAAAGCACTTACCTAATGCAATGGCACGAGTTAGTGCTTGCAGACGTAAGTTAATCTTTATTTAAACAAAAAACCAAGTGATATTTAGATGTTACATGCGTACTTGAGACATCTTCCCATTTATGCATATTCCATTATACCTTGTCAAGCTTCTATGTCCTAACAATTCCGTATGTGAATGATTAAGAGAGCGAGGGGTAGATGAGAGAGCAAGAGAGAGCGTGGTGTAGAAGGGAGGAAGAAAGTCTGGTCCATCGATCCACCCTTTTGTAAGAGTGGCAGACCGTCATATGGTTTAGTTCGCGATCCACCCTTTCTAAGGATGACAGACCTCATTGTTAAGTCCTGCAGGAGATGATGCCTCCTCCGATCTAAGGGAGACTCCTGTAACTGCAAAGAGTTTACAGTGGAGCAGTTGAGGAGTTGGACCTCAAAAGCTGATCTAAGACTAGTCCTGTCACCTCGAGGGGGATACTCCATCAACTAATTATGCTGTTCGAGTGTATGTTCTCCTTAACTTCTCAACAAATTCTCAATTATGGGTCAGATGTATCGGACTGGGCTTACCGAGCTACCTTGGGTGTGCCCAGATCGATCTAATCAGTGTGCATGCCACTCTAGATCACGGTTCCAACTTCCAAGTACCTTACAATCATCGTCTGAAAAAATGAGACCTCTCAATATTCTTCATCCGAGAAGTGTTAATATGACCCTTTGATGACATGGGTAAAGGAGTTTATGAACCTGGTTTGGTCTAATTTTCACACAAACTCATGCATAATACCGGGAATTCGATTTCTGTTAAAGCTTGTATTCTTGTACTTTGCATCGGATATCCTTTTATGATTTCTTATATTACAGATAAACAAATCTAAGAATATAGTTTTCCATGTAAGTGTATATAGTTGTGCTTTCACATTTCATATACATTTAACTCCGCATTTAAGAAGGCTTTCCACTGCATGTAGGGTGTCATTGTTGAGTGTATACCATATATGTAACATCTCGGGCTTAGGTCCCCGATCTGTTATTGAGGAAAACTGACCTTAACAACTTATTAGGTTCGGGGCGCACATAGCGAGGCAGGCAGCTGAGAAGGTATTGGTGTCAAGGGGACAATGTCACGATGGGGATTGGGAAAACGGGAAGAAATAATCATAGGAAGTAAAAATTAGGTCATGGGAGGGAAATTCTATTTTTAAGCAATATTTAAAAAGTAGTAGGCGGTTCCAATTCCAAATCTTATTCGTGACTTTTATTTTGTCCCCTTAATTATATTGGATATTTATTTAAAACTTTAAAAATTGAATATTTGTATTTGTATCCTCTTCCACATTTGTATTTATCAAAATTTAGGATAATTTGTATTTGTATTTGTCAGATGTTGGATTTCAATATTTGTGTTCGTATTTGTCATGTACGAAAAATGCTATTCATATCCTCTATTAAACAGATACGGAACAAGTACGAACAAATGCAAGTAAATTTGTATACGTTTTCATCCCTACAAATGGATAACCATTCTGTTAATTGTAGGTGTTTGAATGGTTAAGAGGATTGGAATGGTAAATGTAATGTCACATTGCTTGTGTATTATATTGATTATTTTTATGATTACATTATGTTTTTTATGTTTGCTTATTTATTTGAACATGGTTAAAAAAATTATAACAAAAAAGAATCCATACAACTAATTCCGACACAAGAACGCAAATGGTTGGGGATAACCCAGAACCAAACATGGGGTGCAGTTTGCCCCTAGATAACTCTGCAATCATAGAAGAAACGATTTTTTTCGTCCAATCGATCCATTATCAACTTATCATGTGTTAGTGATTTAACAGGAAAATGATGGAAAATAAACTGGTGACTTTGCGCTTCTATGAAAAAAACATAAATTTCTTGACTTTTTAATTTTACAGAAAACTTAGAAATATAGAGAAACCCTTATGAGAACTAAACTTTTCCTTCTGTTGCTTTCTATCCATTTACAAGAGTGAGGAAGTTGAAAATGAAGATGGGAATTTTCTTCTAGATGGGAAACGAAGGAATGTGAATTTAAACAGAAAGATAACATTAATAAGATATTTTTGTTATTTTTTTTTTCAAAATTCTGTTGGTTTGAGAGAGCACTTTCCTTCCTTTTCCATTTCGAAAGTACTTTACAATTACATTAATAAGGAAAGTGAAGTATAATCGATTTACCCTTGGATTAATTGTCGACTAAACAGGCTTTAACAAGCATTCACTTTCCATTTAGCATGCGTGATGTTGGAAAAAGGCATCTCATCTAGGAACTGATAATAACCAAAATTCAACAATCAGTTAATACCCATAAATCCAGTTGGTCACTTACCTAATCGCGATCCAAACCTTATCATACACCTTATCCCTTCCAATAGGATATTACATCAGTATTTATCCCACATGGAAAACCAATTCTCTGCTGGAAGTGGTTTTACAGCATGGGATGTTGTCCCCTTACAACTCTGTGATGATGTTCCAACGACCATCATCCATCTTTCAAAATCATTACTTGGTACCATTGCAATGGTTATGGTGTGATTTACAAGGGCTATGATGAAATCACAAGATTATAACGGTCGTCGCGTTATCGAATAAGGATCATGGTGTAAAAATACCAAAAAATTATAAATTGTGTTCATTTCCTAGTTGGACTTTTCTCACCGTTATCTTCGGAACATCCGAAATTCACGCATGAGAAAAACCGGGTGTGAAACAATTGCAGAAAATCTCCTCAGTGGAATCGATGTAAATTGACCACCCGTCTCCTTCCCGAAACAAGAGCAAATGGCGGGATCACGGACGCACGTGCTACCGCTCTCTCTACTCCTGCTGCTCTACACCGCATCCGCCGCACCTGAAGCTCGAAGCACGTCGCTCGCCTTCCTCGCTGCGCGATCTCCGCATCAGCCCACGGTTCACGATCGTCCTTGGTTCAGTCGAGATCGCACCTCCAACTGGTAAGATTCCGTCTACCGGAGCTGTTGTGGTGTCATTGGTGTGTCCAAGATGCGATCTTTGATGTGGGAAATGGTGTTTCTGATGTTTGTAGGGGGAGAAAGGAGTGAAAGGGAGCAGCTGTGCGTACACTGTGACCATAGTGACGAGCTGCTCATTGCCCTCGTATCCTCGGGACGAAGTCAGCCTCGAGTTTGGAGATTATTATGGCAATGAGGTTTGACCCTATTTCCTTTGATCATTTTTTGTCTCATTGTATTTAAGTCTCTCCAATAAGATTTTGTCTTTCTAGTGCCAGTCTCATTTCTGATTCCCTTTTAATATGGATTCTTGCATACATTTGGACGCAAAGGATCCATATACCAACTCCACTTGTAGGGGAAAAGACTGGTTGCTGCTGTTGTATATTACTTTATTGTTTAGGAAATCTGTCGATTTTTTTATAGCTTTTTTAGTTAGTATTTATTCCCGTCGTGAAGATGAATCAACAACTGGGCGGTTTGGAGAATTAAGAAGTATCCACAGTGTTGCATCTGAAATTACTAAATTTTAATCTCCATTATCTAAGCAAGGCAAGAACTTACCCATTGGAAGATGAGTTAGATGCTCAAGAGACTTTGTCTAGAATCCACTCTTTGGAAAGTTGCCCTTTATGAATCCAAGTTCATGATTGGATTAACTAACTTCAAAATTGCACGTTTATGGTTGGATTAACCAACTTTCCCCTCAAATTGCAGGTTGGTTTTCAAAAACTGAGCTCGTCCTTTCTAAAGAAATCTGACTGAACTTGTATGTAACCCACCTATAGGACATACACCAAGCTAAAGAAACAAGTGTCTGCAGACCCAAAATAAGTTCACGGCAACTGTCATTGAGAAAAAGATATCCTACCACAACCAAAGTTACATTAAGATGGCATCTGTGTTCTTCATTTCTAAGACATTTCACCAAGTGAAATATCTAATTACATACACGAGTCATGATTGCATTTGAGATCTGTATGTCCATGCCAAATCTATATCTGCATTAAGTAGAGGCAACATTTGGGGTTTACACCTCCATTGCAATCTAGTTCAAGTCATTTTCTGCCCAACTATTGGTGCAGATAAATTATGTTGGAAGCTTTCCTTGCATCATTTCTTTGATTTTCGCCACCGTCCATGCCAGACTTATCATCCAACTACTAAAATTTCAACTGCATTATCATTTATTTCTTCTTTTCTACAAATTTCCGAATTTCCGTTTGTGAGACGTCTATTAATCTTTAATGCCTCACCAACTTTTTTGATAATTGCATTGCAGTTCCCTTCCTTTTTTCCCATTATAAAAAAATTCCCTCGTTTTTGTTTTACTATCTATCGACATTGCTGTATTCGTTTCTGCTTTCTGATATTTGCCTCTTACATTTAGTGGTATCTAGCTATCATTTAAAACATATGATGACTCTTCCATTTCCGAACCTGCATTAAGTGACATGTGTGGTATCCCTATCAATTCCTGTACATATTAAAAATCCACAGTGATTAAAACAATATTTTATTAATTTTCACACAGTTTTCCCACATACCTAAGTGTTCTTTGTGATAGAGGCTATAAGAGGGTGGTAGCAGATGGGGAGCGCGGAGCGGGAGAGAGCTCGTAGAAGGTGAGAACACTTTCGATGGGAAGTGCGACGGGGGGTACAGACGTGAGAGAGCCATCGAACAGGGCGTGGGAGGGTCTTTGAGGGCTACTGAGCACAACTCAAAGAGGAGGGAAGAAGGATGGTCGGTTATTTCTCATCGAAAATGGGGAAAGTGATGTTATTGTTGCGGGATTTATGGACACCATGCTTCTTTCTGTTCGTTCCCACCGCGATGCTTCGCTTGTGACGGAGCCGACCATCATCGTGCTTCTTGTTGCAGTCAGCTGAAGATTGAAGAATCACATGGGAAATCCATAGTTGTATCCTCTACGGGGGATGGAGTCATGAAGAGAAGTGCAACACGATCCTATGTAGCGGCGATTTGAGAAGTGCGCTTGAGGAGAAGGTTTTTGCGAATGATTCAGAAATTAACGATTCGATCCTCATTGGTTTCATGCTTTCAAAAACTCTGAATGTCGATTTGGTGTGTGAATGGGTTCGAGAATTTACGGGGGACTCTTTCTCTGGCGATGTCATCCCTATGGATGACATTCACTATTGTTTAAGGGGTCTATCTAAATCCCAAACTGAGCTGCTTTTGCGAGGATCCTTTTGCTCGGATGTTTCCTGGCGACACCCTCACTTTGCATATGGCGAGGGAAGGAGATGTTACAAGGGAATGGCATGCATCCTGGGTGTGTCATTTCTTTCGTGTTCTGCAACAACACTAGACCGGCCTTGAGGCGGTTGGGTTGAGTCTCAAAGGTTCTCTCGGATAGGCATCAACCAAGTTCTGATATGATGGCTCCTTTTGTCATGCTTGAGGGTGGTTTCCCTTTCAACTTGGACACAAATTGTTTACTGTGTATGGGCCGTGCTTCTTTCAAACTCGTGGTCGAGGTCATTCCATTGCCCTCGCCATCGTTGGTCTCCGGAGCTGCTAGCTTCTCGACGACTTCACCGCTTCCTCATGTGCAATCATTGCGCCAAATCTTGGGAGATTCACAGCAAATATTGTTGGGAAGTACTCAAAAAAATGATCTTTTCGGATCTCATCGAATCTAAAGTAATTTCAAAAGCTTAACGGATCGTTAGCAATTATGAGGCTTCACACCTTCCTATTTTGATAGATCCTGTCATTCCAATTTCTGAATTTGGCAGAGGAGCGTTGATCCCTTTGCTTTCTCGAGCGGCAAACGAAACTGACATTGCTAGGGCATTTTCACCTCTTCCTAAAACTTGGTTGGAGTCGGGTCCACCTAATTGAATCTTTAAGGATGTCCCAATGGTTGACCCAACTACTTTTAGTAGGTTCTCATAGCATCTATGTACTCTAACCCGATTGAGAACAACAATTGGGTCCTTCATATCTAGAACGAGAATCCTACTACCGTCCTTCATCAACATTGGAACTCCTCCATGACTCTTGGCGCAGAAGGCGCAGATGCTTCTCGTGAAATCTTTGGAGCCGTCAACAGAGAGCTGGAAGCGAAACGTCCAGATCCCTTTAAGCCTCCTCTAAATGGGTTCTCCGAGACAGCGGTTGAACGATTTGAAAGCTCCATTGCCCGAAGGCTGACGTTCAAATTGAATCGTTGCACGATGGTACAACGTGTTTGGAGAGTTCGTTTTTTGACCCCAGCAAGTGTTCTGAACCAGGTTTTTCGAAGCCAAAAGAACTTGTGCAGGCCCCTGAATGGAACCTAAACCTCAATCTCGCAGTTGACTCGTTGGAGAATACAGTTGGAGATTGTCAGCTACAACCTTTGTCTTCTTCTACAGGAGATGTCCTTCTCCCTTCACCCTCCAGCTCATTGCCCTTTGAGTCGGAGGTCACTAGGAGACATCAAAGATATAGACTGCATTAACATTATGCACGAGGAAGAGGGGAAGATCAGGAAATCTCAGAATGTAAGGCTAGAGTGGTGTTTTGGCGGAGGTGGTGCAGACTTCGGGGAACAAACCGGTTCCTCAATGAAGGTTTTGACATGGGATGTAATGGATCTCGGTAACCCAGAGAAGCGGTGATTAATGGGGGCCCGCTTCACGCAACGAGGTTGCAGCCATGGCGGCAACTCTTGACCTCTTCAGTGAACTTTCGGGCCTACGCATTAACGACAATAAATCGAAGGTTATTGCTTTTGGTGTTTCGGAGACGAGTGCCTCGGTTTTCGCCAACATTTTGGGCTCTGCTTTGGGCAGCCTGCCGCTGGACTATCTGGGCCTTCCGTTGGTGGTCGGGAGGCCACGACTCAAGGATTGGAGTGCAGTGGTGGAGAAGGTGGAGGCGAGATTGGCTAGTTGGCGTGCGGCACTTCTTTCGAAAGGAGGTAGATTGGTTCTTCTACGTTCGGTCCTTGCCGCCATTCCCGTCCATTTGTTATCGACCCGACGGATGCCTGCGGGGGTTGGCAATAGACTGGAGTCTTGTTTCAAGAAGTTCTTATGGGGAAAATTGGGTAGCGGTGGGAGGAGGATTCACCTGGTCGCTTGGGAGGAGGTGGTGAGGGTGAAGTCGGCAGGTGGTTTGGGGATAAGGAGTCTCAGGCTGATAAACGATGCCTTCTTCCTTAAGTGGGCAACCAGGGTCTGGGGAAGAGGCGGTAGCTTTTTCATTTCCATTTTGATGGAACTTCACAGGCGGGCGTGGCCTGCTGAGGGAGCAACGGAGGCTGTGGGTGGGAGATCTCCCTTTTGGCGTGGTATTCAGTTGGCTTTTGTGAAATACAAATCGTCTTTCAAACCGGTGCTCGGTGACGGCCGTGACTTCTCTTTCTGGAATGATTGCTGCTTGGGAGGAGAGCCTCTTTCCATTCGCTTCCCTCGACTATTCGCTTTGGCGGAGAATAAGGAGGCCTCCGTCGCTTCTTGCTGGCTTGACAATTCTTGGTCTCCTCGCTTTTTGGGCTCCTTCTCCGATCAGAGGTTCATGGACTTTGTGGCTTTGTTGAATGTTCTGGCTCTCGCGGGATCTCCATCTGGCGGGTTGGATCACTGGGTTTGGAGGGATGGACTCTTCTCGACCCGGAAGGCTTACTCTTCCTTGCTCGGTTCCCCGCCTCCTAGCTCGGATTCTTTGGTGCGGGACTGCGGATTCTTCTGGGGCCTAGGCTTGCCCCTACTTATCGTCTTCTTCCTTTGGATCTTGCGCAGAAGGAGGCTCTTGACGCGCGATCGCTGTTCCAGGTTGATCCCTTCAGTCACCAACACTTGCGGCCTGTGCATTCTAATGTGGAAACACTGGACCATCTACTTTTTCTATGCCCCTTGGTCCAGGAGCTGTGGGATGACCCCTTTGTGGATTGGATGCTCGCTCGTGATGTGGAGTCCTTCTGCGACGCTCTCTTCTCTAACAGGCGGTTGGAGAGAAGGCGCTTTCTTGCCCCAGTGGCCTGTTTATGGTCGTTATGGCTTGCTCGCAACGAGGCCCTTTTCTCCGGGCAGCGGTTCTACCTGGAAAACGTCTTCTGCCGTGCTAGGGCTTTTGTGGTTGACTGGTGTCGGCAGGTGGTTTGGGGATAAGGAGTCTCAGGCTGATAAACGATGCCTTCTTCCTTAAGTGGGCAACCAGGGTCTGGGGAAGAGACGGTAGCTTTTTCATTTCCATTTTGAGGGAACTTCACAGGCGGGCGTGGCCTGCTGAGGGAGCAACGGAGGCTGTGGGTGGGAGATCTCCCTTTTGGCGTGGTATTCAGTTGGCTTTTGTGAAATACAAATCGTCTTTCAAACCGGTGCTCGGTGACGGCCGTGACTTCTCTTTCTGGAATGATTGCTGCTTGGGAGGGGAGCCTCTTTCCATTCGCTTCCCTCGACTATTCGCTTTGGCGGAGAATAAGGAGGCCTCTGTCGCTTCTTGTTGGCTTGACAATTCTTGGTCTCCTCGCTTTCTGGGCTCCTTCTCCGATCAGAGGTTCATGGACTTTGTGGCTTTGTTGAATGTTCTGGCTCTCGCGGGATCTCCATCTGGCGGGTTGGATCACTGGGTTTGGAGGGATGGACTCTTCTCGACCCGGAAGGCTTACTCTTCCTTGCTCGGTTCCCCGCCTCCTAGCTCGGATTCTTTGGTGCGGGACTGCGGATTCTTCTGGGGCCTGGGCTTGCCCCTACGTATCGTCTTCTTCCTTTGGATCTTGCGCAGAAGGAGGCTCTTGATGCGCGATCGCTGTTCCAGGTTGATCCCTTCAGTCACCAACACTTGCGGCCTGTGCGATTCTAATGTGGAAACACTGGACCATCTACTTTTTCTATGCCCCTTGGTCCAGGAGCTGTGGGATGACCCCTTTGTGGATTGGATGCTCGCTCGTGATGTGGAGTCCTTCTGCGACGCTCTCTTCTCTAACAGGCGGTTGGAGAGAAGGTGCTTTCTTGCCCCAGTGGCCTGTTTATGGTCGTTATGGCTTGCTCGCAACGAGGCCCTTTTCTCCGGGCAGCGGTTCTACCTGGAAAACGTCTTCTGCCGTGCTAGGGCTTTTGTGGCTGACTGGTGTCTAGTGTAACTAGCATGTTTTCTCGTTCTGTTTAGCTGCTGGCCGCCCACTTCGGGAGGCTGCTTGCCTCCTTCGCGGGGTGCTTTGTTTTTAGTTTTCTTATTTTGTAACCTCTTTTTTTTCTCTCTTAATATATTGGGGTGAGCACCATTGAGTGTTTCCCCCTATTCTTGGCTTCAAAAAAAAACAATGGACTAGCGTTTCTTATGGGTGGCTCTGTTCAAGCAGGCTTCCTTGATCTTTGGATCTCCTAGATGAAGCGTTGCATCACTACAGTCTCTTACTCTACTCTTGTCAATGGCCGTTCGAAGGGAGGTTTTTTCCAACCACAACGTGGTGTTCGGTAGGGCTGCCCCCTTGGGCCATTGATGTCTGTCATTGCGGCAAATGTTCTATCATGTTTGACGGATCGGGTTGTTGGTAGCGGCATCACTGCGGGTTACTCCAATGGAGATATCTCCATTCCTCTTTTACAGTATGCCGATGATGCCATTTTTTATCGAGGGTGGAAGGAGGAGGCTAATGGGATGGTTGTAATGTTGGACAGTTATAGTAAGATGCTAGGGTTGATTCTTAGCTACGGGAAGTCCACTATCATTTCATTTGGCCTTTTTGAGGATGAAGCCAAAGACTGTGTTGCGGGATGGGCACTGCCTGCGGGACTCTCTCTATCCGTTGCCTTGGCGTTCCCTTTACTTGTGGCAGAATCAAGATTGTGGACTGGCTCCTGATTATTAAGAAATTGGAGGAAAAAACTTTCAGGTTGGAAGGTTGTCAACCTTTCCAGAGGCGGTTGTTTATGTTTATTAAAGCGGTACTCTCTGCTATTCTGGTCTTCTTCTCTCTGCTATTCTGGTCTTCTTTATGTCATCGCAACTTCTGCTTATAGGTATCAGGAACAAACTTGAAAAGATCATGGAAGGCCTTAAACATTGTTTTCGGTTTCGTTTCGGTGACTGACCGAAACGAAATTTCGGCCGAATTTCGGTGGAAATTTGACCGAATATTCGGTCATTTCGGTGGTTTTTTGAACTAAGCCCCCCAAATTTTGGTCGAATTTGGTTACCCGTAGAAACCGAAATTCGACGAAATTTGAGGCCGTATCATCATGCATAGGTTTCTTTGGGGGCACATTTGGGCAAGATGGTGTTGGAATTCACTTGGTTGATTGGGAGACTGTTACTTTTTCAAAGATGGACGGTGGCCTTGGAATCAAGAGCTTAGAGGCCGTAAATAAGGTATTGTTACTAAAGTGGATCGGCAGACTTTGGGATAGTGATGATGACATATGTTGTATATGTATTCGAAGGATTTATGATATTAGGGATCCCCTTGAGTCCTTACAGCGTCAACATGTGCAGTCCTCTCCTCGACCTTTTGGAAGGGAATCACCATGGTACTACCTCAATTTCAGGATCTTTTCCAATCGACGCTTGGTAATGGGAACTCTTTCTCTTTCTGGAAAACATGGAAGGAAATATCGGCGATATATCGCCGATATATCGATATCGACATGGGACCGATATGGGCACCGATATGGCGATATATCCCGATTTCCAGGCATTTTCTTCACAAAGGCTCGTCGATATGGGCGATATCGTCGATATATCGTATCGATACGATATCAAAACGATATCGATATCAATACGGCCTTCCATGCTGGAAAAATAATTGGACGGGCGATGGGTCTTTTTCTACTAGATTTCCTCGGCTATTTGCATTGGCTGGCAACCGTGATGTACGGATTGTGGAATGTTGAATTGATGGTAGTTGGATGCTTTTCTTCGTTATGAATTTCTCAGACCAATGATTAGAAGAGTTCCTCACTATGTTGGAGTCTCTTAGACATACTGATAGACCGTCTATGGGAAGAGATCATTGGATCTGGAAGGATAACTCTTTTTGTGGAAAGGGTCTACTGTGCAATTTCCAGGCCTCCACCTCCTAGGATAGATTCCCTGATCCGGGACTGCAACCTCATTTGGGAGCTAGATTTGCTAGGCAGAATTAATTTTTTTATGTGGTTGTTAAGGAGAAGACGTATTATGTCAAGGGACCATTGTGTAAAGCTCTTTCAAGACCAATAGATGTCTGCTTTGCGAATCGCAAATTGAAACAATAGATCACCTCTTATTCCAATGTGCAAAGACCACCCCAATCTGGGCTGACGCTAATGCGGGATGGTTCACCCTTCAGGACCTTGATCTTTTCTGGGAATCCTTGTTTCCCACCAGATACCATGCTAGGGAGAACATCTTGCGATCACTGGCAATATTATGGGCTATTTGACTAGGTAGAAATGGTGCATTTTTCTCTTCTTAGAACTTTTGTTATGAAAATGTAATATTCCACTCTAGGTCTCTTCTTGAGTCCTGGATATGATCTCTCTGTAACTTTTTTCTTATCAATAAATCTAGGGCGGGCACCTTAAAGTGTTTCCATTTTTTATTTCAAAAAAAAAAGTTTTCCCACATCTAATTTTCTGTTCTATTAAGTCTAAAGTCATTGGTTTTGGGGGGGCTCTTGATAACTCTCAATTAATTATGTGTCCCTTTCACCAGCATATTGTCTCCGTAAAAAACATGTCATTGTGCTTTCCCAACTAACTAACTAAAGTGGTAATGTTTCGTTCTCTTAAAAACATAAGGAGAAGAAGGGTTACAGACCAACCTTCTGTCAATACCTATAGGATGATCTTGCATGATTTCGCTAGTGCTCGGATTAAATAGTCAAGGCAGATAAAAGTGGGAACAGGACAAGTTTTATCATAAGACTATACTAGAACAAATGATTGAAGATTCGAACAATGATCAGGGAGAACAAACATTGGGAAAAAAAAGGTTTTTGTTGCTAGACCTTAAACTTTCGTACAGAACATAGAATGGAATTAAAAATTGTTTGCGGCTAAGCTACTTTTCAGCATAATGAAATTCTGTTCCTGCCCTGTTTGTGAACTTGTGAAAGGAGAGGACAGCTTCACCAACCAATAAAAATCACAGTTACCTAAATCCAATAACTGAAATGCAACCAAATGCCATTACCAATTTTCAGTGTCATATTTAGAATCTGCATATCCTTGATTCCAGATGATAATCAGGCCGTTTCCTTTTTCAAGTTTAAAGTAAGGTAACAATGGATGTTGGTGATAAACTAACAGGTATACGTGCCTAGGCTGGATGATACATCATCAGGAACCTTCGAGCGGCGCTCTTCAGGCACATCCAGTATCACAGGACCATGCACGTATGCGACATGCTTCCTCTATCTATATAGGTATGGGAGGGACATGTGGGTTCGTAAATCGTAACTCTGTCACGGTCTCAGGTGCATATGGTACAATAACCTTCTACTACGGGGTGGCGCTTCCCAACGACATGTGGTACGGCTATGATTACTGTGACTCCAGCAGCACAAACCTCAAGCCATCCACTATCGCTGCCAAGGCTGCTGCAGGGGTTGCAGGTGCTTCCTCTTCATCCTAGTCTGCTTAATATTAATGCCATCGTGATTGGGAGGGGCACGCATACATTGTCCCTGGCAATGGTTCATAATGTTGCTGAGGCAAGACTATCTCAAACTTATTGCAAACTGTTGTAATATTAGTTCGTCTTCATAACGTTATTCCTCTTCACCTTCACTTATTGCAAACTCTTCTCTTGCTGTCTACAAAGCCTGTCATTAATAAATAAGTGTTTGGTATGAATAACTGAATTCAGTAGTTGAATATGTTGCGATGATGGAGTTGTCCTCATAAGCTAAATTTACTTCACGTTTCTAACAATGATCTTGATGGTTAGCAGGTAAAGTTTCGTCGGCATTCTTTTTTCTACGGTGTATTGTCAACTGTGTCTGAAGTTATGAAGTTGTCAACTCTAGGATAGCTCGAAGAATTTTTCTGAGGGTGTGTTTGGTTCGTGGGTTATTCGGGGGAGGATAACCCGTTTTTGTGTTTGTGTGTTTGATTTGTGGGTTAAGAGTTGGGAGGGTTTGTGTGATGTGATTGTATTGAAATTTGAAAAAGTTGTTAGTTATTATGATATGATTGTATTGAAATTTGAAAAGTCGGTAGTTGTGATGTGATTGTATTGAAGTTTGGAATAATGAATAGAAGTTGAGTATTTTATGATTTTTAGATGATATGATGGTATAATATATAATTTTTTGATGGGAAGATAGTGGGCCCCACTTGTGTGTTAGGAATATGGGGTTTGGGGGGTAACCTGCCCAAAGTGGGGGGTAACCCCCCAACCGAACGGGCCCTGAGGGTACTACTGATAGGGGCTTTCTCCTTGGCAGGTCATCCACTATGCACCACTAGAGCCTCGCGAACATGTCCATGAACCTCTGTACCTACCGGAGGAGACCCGTCTGGGAGGACGTTGCCAATGGGAGGGATGTGTTAAGGAGGGAGTGTTAGCAATGTGAGCCCCGGGCGAACCATTTCTACAATAAATGTTATTGCAATGAATAAATTATCAATGAAAATTATTGATTATTTTTCACTCCCCTTTCTGAGATTAATGAATGAATGCACTATAGGGTCCCTCTGTACAATAAGGGTTATGTACCATGGCCAACTTGATGATCATACAGCTGTTGATTCATTGGATGGATCATAGAGGCTGATGCTTGAATGAATATCTAAGGAGTTAGATAGAGGACTTATCAAGCATCATCAAATGATCATTAAGTGATGATCTCCAGTCTGAGTAGGAGATGGCAATCCTATCTCATATGACTGATATCTGACTGACCTCTTGATGCAGGTCCTCTGCATGGGAATAGTGATTCAGAGGTGTCAGGTTAGTCAAGTCAATGGGTTGACTTGACGAGATCGAGATAACCAAAGACCTACGTTGAATACTGTCACAACATAGGCATGCATCCTCTGACTAGAGACAGATGTATTGCTATATGTCTAAGTATGTACATTTGGCAGACCAATAGGTTGATGACCTAATCAAGGTCTATATACCGGCGAGCTGGTGTGCATGTAAGGACATATGAGTAATGCGATCTCTCAAAGGGATCATACAGGTTCACTTGTGAACCGGGAGACATGAGCTCACTCATGAGGTATTGGGACTGAACAAATTCCATGCATGGTCGTCGTGCTTTGGAAGCATGACATGAATTTGAAGGTAAGATATATGCTTTGTGAAAGCATATGATCTATACCAAATCCCGATGACCAAGATTGAGAAACTTAATGATCTAACCCTGAAGATGACAGTGTAAAAGTGATCTTTATCTTCAGGATGATCATGAGTCTTCCAGTATGTAGGATGTGCAGGTATTAGGAATACCTGAAGGGTGATTTGATCATATACGATTGTATAACCATGACGCTTCCATTCCGAGGGAGTGATGAAACAGGTTTGGATTTTAGTGACTCCTCTCATTAGAGAAGTGACCTAATCTTAGTCCATGAACTGGACATTGATCTGAATAAGATTCAGATGCAATGAGAAGATTAAGTCTACGGTCTTGATTTGATCAAGCATCAGTGGGAGGTCCATAGGATCTGGAGTTGAGATATGATCTCAACATCCAAGTCACTATACGTGGAACAATACAATCGCCATGTCCTTATCTCCAAGTATCTGAGGAGAAATAGCATTGTTCTTAAATGGTTTAAGAACAATTCCATAAGATCTAAGCAAAGAGAATTTGATAATTAAAAGTGTTTTAATTATCATAATGTATGAGAAATTATCCAATATGATTAAATGTGATTTAATTAGTTTGGATAAGAATAATGTGGATAGAGATATCCAATTATTCATAATATATTATAAATGTGATTTATAATGTATTAGAGAGAGTTAATTGTAATTTATATGTGTTGATTAATTATGATGTGTATTGGATACACATTGTGTAATTAATTAACAATATGAATTACATGTTGTTTTGGGTTGTGAATATGATTCACAATTTTTTCCATGGCAAGATTGCAATATTCTCAAAGATAATTGTCAATTATTTTTGAAGAATAAAACCCAAATAAATTTGGTGCAAATAAATAAGAGAGATTTCATGGAGATATGCAATCTCATGGATTTCCATGAGATTGCAATCTCCATGCATCTCATGGACGGCACACCACTCCTAATTGGAGTGGGTGTGCGCCCAATTGGAAGGCACATGGAGATGAAATCTCCATGTGTCTTCTCTCCTTATTAGTTGGGTTAATTTAGGAGTAAATTATATTTGATTTTGTCAAATATATTTTAACCTAAATTTGTTGCTTTTGACAACAACAATCTCAGCCATTGGATGAACATAAATCAATCTCATCCATTGATTTTATGTGTCCCATGGATTGAGATCCATGGATCCCAAAACCCTATAAATAGAGAGGCATACTTGGCTCTCTCTTTACACATGCTATTGTAGCACAAACTCTCTCTCTCTCTTTCTCATATACACGACAGCCCTCTCTCTCCCTCTCTTCTTGGTGGCCGTCCACCTTGGTGGAGAGAAACGTCGACGCCCGCGCCATCGTGCTGCCGCTTCGACTCTCTGCGGTTCTTTATCTTCTTGGAGTGCTTCACTCACAAAGGAGACGTTTGATCTCGTGCGACGAGATCAGGAACAACCGCGCTTGGATCAACTTGGATTGCGAGGACACCGCGACTCATCTCCGCGCTCGCAAGCCATTACTCCGACGATCGGACTTGAGACAGGAGGTCTCTTTTCGTAGAGACTTGATCAACCACGCTTCAAGAGGTATTGCATTATACTCGCTGTGGTTATAGATGAAACGATCTGAGAATGGTTCTCGGATCATGTGGTTTCATCGGTTTAAAATTTTTTAAAATTCCGCTGCACCGAACAACTAGTACGACTAGTCGTTTTTCGTCGTATTCGATACGACGATCACGCTTCCGTGATGCGCTTGAGGATTTCTCCATATCCTTCAGGGAGGCCATAACCTTGTTTGGTGCTAGGTAGGCCCAAGGAGGTGTGTATCCTTGAGGGAGAGAAGGGGGATCTGAAGGGTTGTTGGATGAAGAAGAGGGAGGAACAAACACGCAGGACATATTTTGAGAAGTTTTTTTTTTTGCAATTTTTCTTATTTTTTAATCCTCGTGGTCAAGCATATTAGTTTGACTAACATATATTAACAAGGATGGATGGCGTGAAATGAAGCAAGATTACCCCATATTGTGATGTAATTTCAAATATTAGCATTATTGTGGTATAATTGGAGAAGTTTTTAGTCTATGTGTGCGTCCAGTTAGAAACGGGCGTATTTAAATGTAGTCATAATGAGAGTACATTAAAGATCGTTAGATGAAAATACACTGTATTTGAAAATCCACCTTATGGATATATTTAAATATATCTAAAATATGTGTGTATTAGAATTGAAGAAGACTTGTATATCAGTTGATAACTATTAAAAGTCTATGATATTGTTACATCATGACCGTGCAAATTTTGTTTAATTACGCCGTATCCTATGTAATCTTTGAAACTACATTGACACTGATAACTTACACCATGACCCATGTAGTCACATTAACTTTTACACTGTGACCCTTGAATGTGTTAGATAGAATAAGATTATCGGATAGGATGTAATTACAAAGATTATACAATTTAGGGATATTTACACTCGTAACCCTGTGTAATTTCGTAATTATCCCAGAAACCCTCTATAGTCACGAATTACACACAGGACCCCCCATAATATTTAACTCTTACACCCATAACCCGCGTGTTAACTTCCATCCAATTTCTCGTTATAGTTAACATTATCCATCAAACAATTTATATTTTCTACTCTTTAGGTTTCATTATTTACAAAATGAGTCCCCTTTCTCCTCCAGCACCCGCCCCCTCCTCCTCTGCCAACCACCTCCATCCCCCTTCCTCCTACCGTCGACCACCTACTCCTTCGCCATCCCCGCACCTTCCCCAGCGCCCACCCACGAAGTTGTTGCCAACTCGTCCATCCCCACCGCCTCTGGAAGCACCCCCACCCCTCCCCATCACCCATCACGGAAGCCCTTCCCAGCACCCATCATGAAAGCGCCCCCCCCCCCCGGATCCCCATCATCGCCCATCCCCACCACCCACGACCACCGCATGTGCAAGCACCCACGAGAACCCCCCCCCCCTTCCCCCAGATCCCCGCCCCCACCGCCTCCCGATGAAGACTCCCCCGCCTGCAAGCCTTGAAGCCCGACTCCGCTAGCCTAGAAAGGGGACGAGTGCTGGAGGAGGTGTTTCCCGACCCCGACCACCCCCGCCACCCTAGAAAGAAGAAAACAGTTTTACATTTCCTTTTTTTTTATTAATCTTAACCGTTAGAGCATGGGTTGGTTAGATTAACTCACTTATATAGTTGAGTTAATGAACCAAACTAACAGAAGGTTATGGGTGTTAAACAGAGCAGTTATTCAAGGTCCTGGGTGTAATTTATGCTTATAGAGGATTTCTGGGGTAATTATGAAACTACTCAGGGTTATGGGTGTAAATATCCCTACAATTTATCGTGAAATGGGATAAGATTTTACGATTTTAGGGATAGAGGGATAGGCATGAGATGAGGGAAAAGGGAAGAGGCCTGGAGATTTGCTTGTCGGGAGATCGAGATATCGCATCCTCGTTGAGTAGGGGTGACATTAAACGGGTTTGCCCATGTAACCCAACCAAACCGTTAGAAATAGGTTCAAATGAATTAGATCATTTGGATTTTGGATCGGGTTAAACTCGGTCCATATTCTTTCAATGGGTGTTTAGACAACCAATATATATATAACGTTAAGAATTATGAACTCTTCTATATTTCTATTTTACAACCCTCATCCTCTTGTAAAAGTAATCAACTCGTTAACCAACTTTGTCTTATCAAGCACCATTTCAATTGTTATTCAGTGTTGTACAATGTATTTTTTTCTCTAACAACCTTAACATGATTAATACATACTATAGACAATTGAGAGCCTACCTTAAAACAACACAACTGCGCTCCAATCCTAATCCATTTCAGGTGACATAAATTATTCTTATCCCAATCAACTTCATTCATATTGACCTTCATTCCTCCGACTTTTTTCTCTATCGAGCTTGATACATGCTTACTTTGACATCTTTTTTCACAAATAAATGGCCCCATCACTACTTGACCTTCAATTAACAAGAGTTTTCACATGGGTAATTTGTTTTTCACCCAACTCAATCGGCTCAAACCGTTCACCCAAATATATCATCCCAATCTGATTTGGTTTGGTAGGTGTCATTTTTTTAGCACAAACCGAATAATCCAAACTCACTCAAACCGATCAAATGTCCACCTCGACCATCTTCACCTGAACCCTTCTAAGATATTGTCATGATTTGAGATTGAAAAAATGAGCAAAGCTTCGTTTTGGTACTAAAGCACCGATATGGGAGCTTGAATCACTTTTTTGGTACTTCAAGGGCCAAATTATGTTTAAATTCTTCATTTTACCTAATTAATTAAATATCATTTTTATGGATGCTTTAAATGGTAGTATAGTATTAGTCGAGATTAATTTGATTTTATTTGTTTATAAAACAAGGATATCCTAATTGAAACAAGGATATGGATGTGTCAACAACTAATTCATAAATTAATCATTTCTAAAAGCTTGTGTACGACCATTGACTAAAAAAATTTCAAGCTTACCCAAATGCATGTCAAGTAGTTGCAGTAGAACTTATTATTGTTGATCCTTTCGCTTTCAAGTGAAATGCACATATCTAAGTGGTTGTCGTTCTGTCAATATCAAGCTTTGTTTTTCTTCTAAGTGAATAGTATATTGTGATCTTTTTCAAAGTGCAATTAATTTTTCAAATCAAACCGTATCTTCCTCTCCAAGACTTTGAAAAGGTGCTTTTGAAACATGGGTGTGAATTAAATTAAAAGAAAATTTAAATACTCTATTTTAATTTGATTTGAAAATCATTGGTTTTGGGTCTATTGCCAGTCCTTCCTTCTGAGTTAAAACACTCATTCAAATAGAGGGAAGTAAACTAATGAATTCTGATATTAGTAAACTATATAAAAGAGTTATTTATCGGAGTAATACTCTTACTAATTTATTAACAATATGTTAGAAAAATTAGTATAAGAGTTTGTGGATACACTTCTTGATAATGGACTTCAAGGATAACAAATGAGGGGGCGGTCAAAATAAAGTTTACAAGTCCTTTTCAGATGTAATTGAAGGCAAAGCGGGAAGCCAAAATCATAGCTTGACTGATTCAATCGTATTTCCAACTTTTATATACATCACATCACAAATTATCCTCCTATCCAAGCCAGCTTAGTTCCTATGGCTTAGTCTTCATTCCCTAAGGTCTCGACCTCCTACCAATTCTGTAACACCCTAACCCTAAACATAGTACCACATGGAAAACTCACAAAGTGTGGGTGTGGTTTATAAGTGGTGGGGATTACTATTTGCCAACTTGGGCTTAAGCATTTTGGGTGGTTGTCGACGGATCCATTTAGACCCGAACCCAACAAGTTGTCAGGGTCAGTTTTCCTCAATAACAGACCAGGGACCTAAGCCCGGGATGTTACAAATGGTATCAGAGCCAAATTCTCTCTAATAGTGGAAAGGGCTACCCGAGAGGTGGAGCCGCCCCTACAAAGGGGTTGGAGAAAAAGGCTACCCGGAGCGTGCAGCCGCCACTGTCATTGGGAATAAGTGATGGGTCATGTCGCAACGAGGACGTGACGAATATAAGTGGGGGAGGTTGTAACACCTTAACCCCAAACATAGTACCACATGGAAAACTCACAAAGTGTGGGTGTGGTTTATAAGTGGTGGGGATTCCACTTGCCAACTTGGGCTTAAGCATTTTGGGTGGTTGTCAACGGGTCCATTTGAGCTCGAACCCAACAAGTTGTCAGGACCAGTTTTCCTCAATAACGGACCGAGGACCTAAGCCCGGATCATTACAAATTCTCTCCCTCACCCACAAGTACTCCTACCAATCCTTCTCACCTACCTCTTTATCGTCAAACTCGTCGTTGTTAGAACCCCACCTACGTCAATTGGAATCTTGTTGGATTAATATTTCCATGCGGGAAGTTATTACATCACTCAACCAAGATCTAGTCATTCAACACCAAAAAGTCACCGAGTATTTTCTCTCCAACAGTCTCTTTACATGATTCATAATTTGCAAGGTGAACTAGATTGCGCATTTATGTCAAGGTGAAAAATGACAAGTAATGAGAAAATTGAGGAAGTCTCCATTTAACAAAACTAATTAACAATGGTTATAATATAATTACATGTAATTAAAGATTGACAAGCATTTAATCCTATTCATTTGCAAGTATAAAATTTCATTATAAGCATGAGAATAAGTAACTAACAAGTGATATGGCAATCAATTTTCATTTGAAGCCTAAATAAATGCAATTATATCAAAAAGCTCACATGGTATGGCGATAAAAAATAAGTAGGATTCATCTCTACTTTAATATATTCATTTACAAAGTTATTGGTCATACTTTAGCCAAAGTACAATCAGATTCACATTGCATCAAACATCTAAGGGCATGTTCGTTTGGAGAATAGGCCCCGGAATAAGGGGCCTATTCTCCTTTCGATACGGTTTCCCGTGGTACGTTTATTCATCTTTATTTCATCTTATTTCACTCTTATTCCTATCTTTATCCCACATTACCTACCTTTATTTCACCTTATTCTCCTTATTCCTATCCTCCAGCCGAACAAAGAATAGACCCTTATTCTCTTTATTCCCCATCCTTATTCCTGCTTATTCCCCAACCGAACGGGCCCTAAAGGTACTCTGAAACCCTCTTAATGTGCATGATTGAGTGGCTACTCTTGAACTTATTTTCATATTAATGCTACACAAGTATAGTTATAAGGTATTGCTTGTCATTACGATGTTGCATACGGTAACTAAGTAAGCAATCCTTGTTACACGAGACGCCAAACAAGTGTGGCATGTGTATATGAAATGTTAGGTCCCCATAGTGCTGCTACCTTTATCTCTTTTACCTACGAGTTGAGCCACCACACAATCTACTCGAAGCCCCTTGAAATCATGACTCCCTTGGATTATTTTCTTCATATTAGTCTATGTACTTAAGTGGAATATTTAACTTATTTATAACGTCACTTAATAGTTCTCATTGGTAATATTTGAAAGATACAGTGAAAGATTAGCCCGTAACTTGAAGGACATAGGTTCTAAGTGGTACGACTCCAGGTTATCAAGGACAAGGATCCTTCGTGCATCCATATTCCAATACATCTAAGTTCCTGTCTCTATTTTCGGACTGTATTTGAGTGACTACATTTAATTTGAAATCTTTAACTAAGCACATGATATTCACATAGTAATTTGATTTGATATTTCAGAGGATCACAAAGCATCTTCAATTTTAACAAAGCTAAACGAAATGAGATACTATGAGGATAAGGAGCACTCTAAGACACTTTATGTTTAACAGATTTTTTCTGTTATCATCACCATCAATAATCACAAACATGCTAATTTTAAACCCTAAACTTTAAACCCTAAACGAAATGAGATACTATGAGGATCAGGAGCACTCTAAGACGCTTTATGTTTAACAGATTTATCATCACCATCAATAATCGCAAACATGCTAACTTAAAAAATCACTAATGTTATAACCATAATCGCAAAGTTAGAGCAAGATATAACATTCATAAAGGCGACCAATGCTAAAAAAAGTGATTGTGAGGTTCAAACACCACGTAGTATTTCATTTACATCTAGATAGTATATGTATTAAAATATATGAATTAAGATACAATCTGTACTCAATTCATGCTTCACTTCGCAGGAAAACACTCATTATATACATAAATAAGCATAATTAAAGCAGAATGGTATCTTTTGTATTTTTTCCAAACTTTCATAAATTCTCAAATGTTTCAAAAATATCAAAGTATAGTTTTTATGGGTTTTTTTGCAATTTATTTGACCGTAAAACACTAATATATATAAGGAGAGAGAACTTTGTGCAATTTTACAAACCTTTCAATTTAGATAAAATACTGTAAATATATTTTTTTAAAGTTTGGCTGAACAATCTTGATAATTTCATATTTATTTTACTCTAACACGCCTATAATTTATTTCTTAAATAATCATTTTAATTTAGTGTGGAAAGAGGTGCTAATTTAAGTGTAATAAAAAGAGGATGAGGGTTGTAGGCAATATTTACCGAAAGAAACCCCTCCCTCTAGGGATGCAAACTGTCGGATACGGATATAGGTATTACCGTATCTTTATCTATTTTTTAATACGAGTACGGATTCGGATACAGATATTGACGGATATTAAAAGTATATTACCATATTCTTAAAAAACAGATACTGATCGCACACGAATAATATCAGAAATACTCTATAGAATCAACTTAAATATATAAGAATGGGATAGAAAACACATGATATTGATTTACTAAATGTGTTTGTAATCATAAAAATTATTACAATTTGGTAAAATAAGGTATAAAATTATGTTATATAGGGTTGAAAATGAGTATATGACTATATTTCTATACGAAAACGGATATACAGATACGGATACAGATTTTTGCAGATATGAAAACGATATCCATATCCGTATACATTTTAAAATGGATACGGATGTCAAAATCTGTATAAAATAGAAACGGTGACGGATCGGATACGGATATATCTGTAACCGTTTGCATCCCTACTTCCCTCGCTCAACCTTTGGGAGCACATGCCACGTTGGTTGCACATGTGGGTGGGAAGCTTTGCCAATAGCATCATTCTCTCAATATGTAACGATTCAATTTTGCATAAATTTACTGGAAAATAGATTTGTCCCATCAAACGATATCCAATCGACATGAAATTTGGACTCTAGATCCGTGACTCGATGACATATGCAATCATATCGGACATTTTAAATGCAAAGATTGTATCTTCCAAAACAAATATTTGAACATTAAAAACACATAATCTAGTGTGTTTTTCTTCACGATTATTCTAACCTAATCAAAATCATATCCGATTAACCACGAATTCCGATGTAGTTCATAAACATATAGATATAATATCTTTTAATTATTATATTTTCAATCAAGCGCCTAAAGTTACTAGAGATGAAAATGGTCGGATACGGATACGAATATAGGTGTTACCATATCCTCATCCTTTTTTTAAATCTAGATACGAATACGAATATCACACGAATGTGTAAAATGTAAAATCACATCCTCAAAATACGAATACAAATACAAAACGAATATTGGTAATTCGGATACGGATATTTGATAAACGAATACGAATTAATATACGAATATTATACATGTCCAAAATTACTTAAAAGCTATAAACATTTTAGGTTCATAACAATTTCTAATGTATAAAAAGTATAATGAATAAATTAACAATGAATATGTACATAAAAAATTACTAAATAATAAAAGACAACGTAAAGATAAAACTAAATAATAAAACAAAGCTTACCAAACATAGTTATTTATATATCATGAAAGTACTGATATCATCCATAATTTGAACATTCGTATTTGTATTCGTATTCATATTCGTATCTTTCAAAAAAACGAATGTTCGTATTCGTATCCTCAAAATTTTGAACATTTGTATTCACATTCGTATTCGTCAAAGTTGAGGATATTATATTTGTATTCATATTCATATTCGATAAATATTTGAACATTTACGTTCATATTTGCATTCGTATTCGCCAGATACAAGAAAATAGCATCCATATCCTCTATTTGACGAATGCAGATATGAATGGATACGAATATATTTGTATTCGTTTTCATCTCTAAAAGTCACCAAACTCAGAATGCGATCTTGACCTATTTGTAACAACCCGATCCTTGTCAGTTTTGGATCTGGACTACACAAAATCAATCCGATTGCATCATTCGAGAATCAAAATACTATATATGTATCTGATATATGTGTCTCCATCTAAAACACATCTACTCGAGATGTATCCAAGCATGAAAAAATAATTAGCAAGATATCAATCAAAACAAAAGTTTAGTATGTATATAATTAAATCGATATATATAATTGGATCCACGCAATCAAAATCCGAATTGCATTAAATAAAAGTCATGAAAATAAATACTTGATAATCAAATAACGATGAGATTTAGCAAGGATTACAATGATGAAAATATATAGCAAAAATTGAAGATCAAGAGGAAGGATATATGGTATTTACCTTGAGTTGAGGACTCCGATGGATCCATCAATCCATGTGACTCTTTTCATGTCTTAGAGCTTCAATTCGGAGATGGGTAACGATGGTTTACGTGGAAATAAAAGGCTAAGTCTTCTCCATGAAGAAGTATAAATGGTGAGCATAGGGATGAGCATTGGGTAGGGTCGGCACAGTCCAGCTCGATGCCCGGCCCGCTAAAGCCCGACTCAGGTTCGGACCCGAGCAATAGTCGGGCGGATTTGGGCCTAATTTTTGGCCCATATCAAATTTCGGGTCGGGCTCGGGCAACGATGGGTCCGAGCCCGAAGCCCGCGGGCCGGCCTACATAAGGACCCATCCTAAGCCCGACTCGAGCCCAACCCACATATAAGCCAGAAGCACATAAGTTGGTCCACATATAGACCCAATTATAATGATCCACATCGCTTTGATTTGAATATATTTGATGTCGAATATGCATGTTAACGGAGAGGGGGTTAAATAGTGAGATTCCGATTCCAAATGAGGTTCCAATCCTAGTTAACCAAATCTTTTTTTTTTAATATAGTGGGCAGGTTCGAGCTCGGCCCGACCCATGTATTTAGGGGTCGGGCTCGGGTTTGGGCCATATTTTCCAAAATATTGCGGGCTTAGGCACAGCCTGTAGGCTCGAAAATTGAAATCGGGCTCGGGCTGGGCTAGGGTGGACCCGACCCGACCCGATGCTCATCCCTAGGTGAGTATAGTCACCTTTCACTCCCACCTAAATCACGGAATCATCAACATTGGCTTGATTCCTCATTCTTTCTCAATTTTCTCTATTGTTGACTGTACAAATCTAGGTCTTTTGATCAACGATCTTATTGTTGATTGTACAAATTTAGGTCTTTTGATCAACGATCTTATTGATATCATTGATTCACTATCAATTTCACTTATTTGTCTACTCCATCCTTCCTCATTCTCTTCTATAGTTTACTTTACAAATCTAAGTATTTTGTCACCACATATCTTTAGTGATATGTATAAATAGCAGATTATACTCAAGGATCAATTGATTGAGAATTTTTATTTTAATTATCTTAGGAAATCATTTGCTAACTTCATAAAAGATGAGCATTAATATTTTTATACTTATATTTCAATTTCTTTTATATAAGATCATGATATTAGAAAGTTTCTTGGATCTAGATGTAAGTTCAGATTGAATACGAAATATTTACATGACCATCCACTCCTAATTCTAATTATTGGATTCACTATTCATTTGAATTTTTTTTCATATGGTTGACTACTATTTTTAAAAAAGAAAATTAAACATTAGTCCATTCTACTAAGACACGTGTTAAATTTAATTGATGAATTAGATCAATCGGTCACAATTCAGTTTTGTAATTAATATATAATTGACCATAAGTTCAATTGATATAACACTTCAATTTTAAAAAAATCGACTTATACAACTCGTATTAATCTTTTCTTAATAAATTAATAAGTTGGTTATTGTATTAATCCACTCAACAACGCTGGATCGAAATTAGTGGTTTTGTGGTTAGTTGGATTCGAGTTATCTAAGTATGCCTGATCTCTAGCCGTCGACAATCTCCAACAGTAGAAAGAATATACCTTCTTCCTCTTCCTTGGGTTTTGTAGAAAAGGCCAACAGTGAAGGAAATTACCCAGAAGCATTGTTAGCTCACGTAAGACTTAACAGCACCTGTTGTATTACAACGGATCGTCTGATGGGTATCGGGCGGTCCTCATAGAGGGCCCACTATCCCTAGCCCTGAGAGTCGTCCGATCTCCATCGGACGGTCCACTGTAATACAAAATCTCATGTCTTACAGCAGAGAGTCCAGTCTCTACGATGGAACCGGAACACAATATATAATGGGGTCAAGATCCTTAAGGTCAACAACTGGATATCGAGCCTCGATGGTTATTACAACCCCTTTAACAAAATTCAGATAAATTCAACTCTAAGATATCAATCGACACTGTTGTTCCAGAAGAACAAGATAGCTATGGAAATCGGAGAGAAGATGAAGCACCACCACATGAACCAGCGTCCCCAATGTTGGCCGTGATCGAACATGTCACGGAGCACAGATCGTCTGCAGTACTGCAGAGATCAGCTGTAAAAGCTGGAGCGTCGTGATCCCTCTATGAAGATCGAACGGTTCATACGATAAAAGCTCAAAAATACCTGATTTTGTATGAACAGCTTGATATTCATCGAGCGGCTTACGGTGCCCAGGTTTTACAGCCGGCCTCTGCAGTACTGCAGAGGATCCGGTTCCCATGTCACGAATAGCTTCAACGAGCACCTTGTGATCTGCAAGGGATAGGTAGAGGGAAGGGGATAAGTGCGACGGTGAGGATGCCATTTTTTAAAGAATTTCGCTTGCATTTTGTCCTTCCTTTTGATTCTAACAGTCAAACATAACAATTTGACTGACATAAATTAACAGCAGGGGTTGGCACTTGGCAGCAGTGTTTTTGAAATCAGATCGGACCGACCGGTTTGACCAGTTCGACCGGTGAATCGGACCTGGACCGGTCCTGTTAACCGATTTATACCGATTTGGTTCAATTATTTAAATTTCAATTAACCTTTCTGGTTCAACCTATTTTTGTATTTAATTTTTAAGTTATTTTAAAAATATTGTTGGTAGTGGGAGTTGAACCCATCACCTATAATTATTTATTTCACACTACTGACTAATTACATTAACACACTTTTTGAATGTATTGGATTTTAAATATAATTAAGCTATTCTCATGTTATATAGCATCTAATCCAAATAATGTGTGTATATATATATATATGATATGTACGATATTTTATGATGTATAAGAAAATACTTTACGTATAGTGTGAAATATATATATTATCTATGTATTATATATATATATATATATATATATTTCAAGTATATTAAGTGTATATTATATATATATTATTTTATTTCGGTTTGATTAGCTGAACCACTTTTTTTCACCGGTCACGTTTAATCCGATTTTAAATAATGATGACATCATCATCCGGTTGAACCAATTTGATTACATGGTTCGACCCGATCCGACCACTTCAACAAGGTTTCCGATTCAGTGTCCGGTTCGATTTCAAAAACCTTGCTTGAGAAAGATCACAGGGAGAATGATGCGATTTGAATACCACACAGTCTGTGATGTAATTGGACATGTTTTTAGGAGCCTTTGTGTAAAAAGCCCTTAATTTTTCTAAGGCCCGTCTAGGAGCGAAAGTTCGCAACGGGTTCTTCCGGTGAATCGATTTAAAGAGAGAACCTCTCTGTTCCGGAGTCGAAAGGGCAGATGGCGAGAAGAAGCTTAACTGTGCTCCCTCTAGCTCTCTTCCTCCTGCTCTCCGCCGCATCGACCGCGCCCGAGTCCCCAATCGCGTGGCTCTTCGATCCCCCTCCACCCCGCCGTGAGATCTCCGCTTCTCCCCGTGGCTCGCGATCCTCACCGCTGCAGTGGAGATCGCGCCTCCGCCTGGTAGGATTCGTCCCCGATCGTCCAATCTGAGCTGCTTTGGTGCGTTGATGTGTTGACGATGCCATCTTTGATGCGGAAAACGGTGTTTTTGATGCTTTCAGGGCGAGAAAGGGGTCGATGAGAGCACCTGCTCGTACGATGTGACCATATGGACGAGTTCCTCGTCACCAAATTACACGCGGGATGAAATCAGTCTCAAGTTTGGGGACCATTATGGCAACGAGGTTTAACCCTAGATCTGTTATTACTCTGTCTTTATTTTCCTTGAATTAAATAAAAACAGTTTTTCTTTGATGTTGATCCCATAACAAAGGTGATTTTACGATCGATTTTTCAGATTTGTTTTTTTCATTCCTTTTGAGGCTTTCTCTGGTACTATAGGTTTTGGATAATCGTTCGCGTTCGACCGCATCGTGTTATTTTCGATATTTATACGGAGTATGTTATGTTCAATATTTACACGGACTGAAATGAATTGAACTTGGTGGTCAATAATTTTTGGGATTTTTACACTTACTGCCCTTTTGCCTTTTTTTTAAGGGCATTAACTTTGAAGGAACTGTCATGAACATATATTATTGGATAATTTTTTTAAATTTAAAAATAATAGATAAGTCCATTTTGGTATTTTCGTTGTCAAGGATAGTTTATCTCGGGATAAGGGGACTTATCGCGAGATAAGCTAATTGAAAATAAATGGTTACCTTTGATAACATTATACATTATATCTCTGTGTACCAAGGTTTTTGAAATCGAACCGGACACCGAACCAGAAACCTTGTTGAAATATTCGGATCGGGTCAGACCATGTAATCAAATCGGTTCAACCGGATGATGATGTCATCATTATTTAAAACCGGATTAAATCGGACCGGTGAAAAAAGTGGTTGAACCGGCTAATCAAACCGAAATGAAATAATATATATATATATATAATATACACAGTATAATTGAAATATATATAAAATACATAGGTGATGTATATATTTCACTCTATACATAACGTATTTTTTTATACACCATCAAATATCATACATATCATATATATATATATATATTATTTGGATTTGATTCTCTATAACATGATAATAGTTTAATTATATTTAAAATCCAATACATGCAAAAAGTTATGTTAGTGTAGTTGGTTAGAAGTGTGAAATAGGTAACTAAAGGTCATGGGTTCAACTTTCACTACTAATAGAATTTTTAAATAATTTAAAAATTAAATATGGTTCAACTTCAGTGAATTTAGTTAAATCGGGTCAAAAAATAGGGTGAATCGGACGAGTTAATTAAAATTTGAATAATCGAACCGAACCGACATAAATCGGTTAACCAGACCGGTTCAGGCCCAGATCATCGATCGGTCCGGTTTCAAAAACATTGTTGTGTACAGTTATTATTCCTTCTTTATCCCTCAAACAAATCAAATAAAAACAAGAGATAAATATCTTTTTTTTTCCTTATCCCAACGAATTCATTATCCCTCATCCAAAGTATCATCCTTGGTTAGTTCAAATCAATCAAATAATCAAGGGTTTTTTTCTCAGTTGTGCCTCTCTAAGATATTGTGATATATGTTGTACCCCTCCTTTTTTGGAATATCAATTATGCTTCGGACTTATTGTTGTTTTATCACATATGCCCTTTCGTTACTTTAGCTCTCAATGAGTTGAACTTAACCATGGTTTTTCAAATCATGGTGCGCTTAAGAGGGGCATAACTTTTCAAACACTCCCACCACTCATCCTCCTCCTCTGAACCCTACAATCATGAGAAAGCTCCAAAATCTTTAAGTTATTTTGTTGTGCAGTATCAGATTGAAGCACGAGTAGCATCTTCAAGCAATCGATCGACTTTCAAGATTAGAAGCCTGAACCCGGACCTTCAAAAGCATCCTCTGCTATGCAACACAAGTAAAGAAGCACCACATCACCGTCCATACCTCCGACCATCTCAAAGATTTGTTTAAACTAGCATCCTTGGAGGAGTCCTGGTTCAATTCGCTGGAGAATGAATATCGCATGAAGAAGTAGCACATCACTGAATCCTATAGCCCGTGCAAGAACACCTCCAATCTTTTGAAGCATTTGTTGGAGCATAACACCATTAGTCAAGTACTTCCCTTATTCCCCTCTATGTGCTACGGTCCCTCACCGACTGCAAAGGGATCCCTGATAATCCTAGGGGGGGCAGGGTGGAGGAGGGGGTAGTGGAGGAGGAGGAGGAGGGGGCGGTGGAGGAGGAGGATGAGTGGGGCAGAGGAGGAGGGGGTGATGGAGGAGAGGAGGAAGGGGACGGAGTAGGAGGGGGTGGAGGTGGAGGATGCTTTTTTATATTCAATGTTATGACCCTTGTGTTCCAAAAGATAGGGTCCGTTTGAGACGCGGATGGATGGCAAGTAACCTGAGGGGCACAAGTGATAAAACAACATGAAATCAGGGCACGACTGATGTTTCAGAAAAGAGAGGAGCATAACTGCTATTGCAATATCTCAAAGGGGCTTAAATGATAAAAAAAAACCCAATAATCAATGCTCTATTCTTCTACAAATATTGAGCATCAAATATTGAATACTATTTTATTGTGTAGTTTCAACCTTGATGGCTTAATCAGACAAAACAAACTAAGCAAAATATTTATGGTTCAATGATCTGTTTGGTTTTCATAAGTATGTAATTCACCACTAATTATAAGGGTTATATATATATTTTTTTTATTTAGAATCCCACTTAAACGATATGATGGTCGAACAAGTGAGCTCACATCTTAATAAGCAAAATTAAGGTCCTATTAATTACCATTCTCAAATAAGACTTGAAAAATATAACATCTTTTTGATAAATTTAATATTTTCTTCTATTTAAGAGGTGAATCAACAAGTGTTGCCTTTTTTTTGAAAAAGCATTGATTGGGAATTACTTTTACATCTTATGTATTCTGATACAACATGAAACAGGTAATTGTGGTAAAATTAGGGTGTTTTATTTATATAGCATTGGTCGTCTTTTACTTTCATCTAAATTGTGTCTATCGAAATTATATTCTATTTAAATAAATTGAGGTCACGGATAATCTCTAGATTAGTCATTTAAGTTGAACCCTTTTAGGGTTTAGTTTGTTAGGGTTTTCTTTATTTCAATTATTTATTTTTTAATCCCATCCTCTCTCCCGTATATAATATATAGAGGCTAATGGATGGATGTTTAAGAACAGATTTGAATATATTAAAATTGAAGTTTCCTCATTTTTCTCTCCCCTTATTCCTCCATGTGATCTCCACCCTTTTACCAAAAAAATTCCTTATGTTACCAACTAATTTTACTTCTCCCTCTTATCCTCACTAAATTTCTTTCTCAACAATTGTCGAATTTGCATCAATTGATATCGAAACATGGATTTCAAATTGTCCTCATGATTTGATGATCCTTAAAGGCATGCGAGAAGGAACATATTGAAAGATTTTCGTTTAAAATGTTGACAAGTGTACCTAAAAAAGGAAGATTCATTCTAAAGTATTTTCGATATGCTTAGTACATTAGATTTAGCAATTAGAAGCATGAAGTCAAGTGTACAAAGAATACATTGGACCTCGATGAAGAAGATATTGAAACACACGAAGAAAAAGGAAACCAACCACTTCTTTGAAACTAGGCTCCTACAATGAAGACTTGTCGAACATAAAGAAAGTGCATATGGAACCCAAGCCCTAAATGTTGCTTTCGGTCACCATTTCGGTATCGACCTAAATAGAAATTCGGTGGAATTTCGATGGAATTTCGATATCCGGCAGAAATTCGACCGAATTTCGCTGAAATTTGAGGCCATGTATGGAACTCCTAACTCCATTGTACTATAAAACAATGTCTATAACTCGGATAACAATTGGGAGATTGATGGCAAAGAGCTCCTACAATGGAGACTTGTCGAACATAAAGCAAGTGCATATGGAACCAAAGCCCTAAATGTCGGTTTCGGTTACCATTTCGGTATCGACCAAAATAGAATTTCGGTGGAATTTCGATGGAATTTCGATATTCGATAGAAATTCGACCGAATTTCATCTGAAATTTGAGGCCATGTATGGAACTCATTGTTGGTATTTTACCGTTTATTTTAAATACATTTTACCCTCTTATTAATATCCTTTTATTGCATGGTCATTATTAGTTTTTATCATGCAAAAAGATTGCACGTTACTTGGGATAAAGGATGATTTCAAGTTTTGAGCCGTTTAGATTTTTTATGTTGGGCCGTTTGTAAAATTAGGATGAAAGAATTTATTGATATTAAATTTTAATATCACCTCCCATGGGGGTTATTATTTCAACGATCATGCTTTAAGGAAAAAGCATTTTAGTTTTTTTTATACTAACGTTGCCTTTCTGCTTTAACTTTCATTTTCTATTTTTGAAATAGAAATTTATGTTATTAAACTTATGTGTATTTTAGTAACGGATTTTGATAATCATTGTATATAAATTCGGGTTGTATTCGTTGAGAACAACACAATTCAACACAACAACAATTCTATCCTTCTTCCCCCTTCTCTCTTTTTGAGTGAGTTTCTTCCGAAGGAAGGATCTTTGTTGCTCAACCGATCTCGATGTTGGCACGTGCATACCCATTGAGATATCGTCGTTGTATCATGTAGAGTAGTCGTACCAATACCGATTGCACCATCGGAATTTCCGTGGGGATATAAATCTATTCTTAAGGTCAGTGCTTTTGCACGCCTCGGCAAGTTGGTATTTCATCTCGTCATTGTACTGGTATTATCTAACCCTCCTTATATTTATACATTTATATTTATATCTTATATTCCACCTACAATCTTAAGAATAGATTCGGGAGGGTTCGTTATCCAAATACCCTCTCTAGTCGTAGTTGAGCAACTTTTTTATTCACATAATGTTGGTGAAAGAAAAATATTGATGGGATATATATTTTTTTTTTAAGAGTTGAATGATGTAGCTATATTCCTAAAATTACTAGTTTGAAATATTCAGAAGTGTGGGGGTGATTAACCAATGTCTTGCTTACTGAGGATAAGAGAAGTAAACATGTTTTGAAAAAAATTACTTTGATTGATCATTGTATATGCATATTGGTCAATGTAATATTACATGTAGATCTCATGTGATTAAAAAATGAAAAAAATGTACCTCATTTTTTTAACCTCTCCTGTGATCAAAGACATGGGAAAATAGATACCATCTTGAGAATAAATTTGTCATAAAGAATAATTATATTTCTCCATATCAAGAGTATTAGAGATTGAAAAGTTTTGTTCTTCTTTTGAATGCACGATGGTAAGTATTCCTACTATTGCTTTTTTTTTAAAAAAAGGAAGAAGAGTGAAAGTGGTAGTATACTTCGAATTAGATATGCACAAATTATTGATTGTTATACATTAGACAAGATGTTGCATATGTTGTTGAAAGTTATGCAGGTATACTCCAAATCTGGAAGAGAGCAATGAGATGCTCTATTTTGAATTATTTAATATCTCAAAGAAGAAATGGAATACTGTTTAATATTTTATGGAGATCCTATAGTTCTTGAAGGATATTGTGGTGCAAATTCACTCCATTATTAAGATGAGTCGAAAATTACTATGGGTATATTCTTATCCTGGAAGTGGAGCTATTTTTTGACATTAATCCAGCAAGCATGTTTTGTTCGATATACAATAGAATATGAGTTTGTTGCATTAGAGAATGCATGCTCTCATGATGTGCTTGAGAAACTTTTGGGCATATCCTTCATTTGGATGAAGCCAATGCCATCAATACTTCTATCGTGAAAGCCATGCTGCCAAAAATATTTTATAATGTGAAAAAACAGGCATATTCGTCTGAGAGACAATATTACGAGATATCTCATGACATAATATCTATATATTATGTGAAGTCAGAGCTAAATTTGATTGATCCTCTGACTAAACCACTAAGCAAAAAGTTTATGGAGACTACATCGCGGGGAATGGGATTGTGCCCAAATCAATAGTCGAAGTGATGGAAGCCCAACCTTCATGAATGGAGATCCCATGAAGAAGGTTCATATGGGATAAACAATTCACTAGACGACTTTCATGATACTATCAAATCTTCCCTATTCCTATGGTGTACAACGTGATAGTATGAAAAGTGGTGAGGTTGAGCAAATATATGTTCTTAATGGACATCATAGCCCAAATTGGGTGGTGTGTAAAAGCAGTATACACTTGATGTTGATCCACCTATTTGGGTGTGGAGGTGAGGCCGCTTCCTATGAGATTTTTGGGCAAAATCTCTAGAGTACTCATGAAAAATCCGGGTAGACGCATGGCCGAAACGTGTCAACCTGCATGAGCAACAAAGATCAGAAAATGTAGTGATGGATATGGGTCAATGGTTTCAAAAATAAAGAATTGATTCATAGGAATTTATATTCCACCAACCTTTAAAAACTATATTCATATTCTCTATGTCTTGGTTCACAGTCGATAAGACACCAAGTCTTATGCACTACATTTGTGAAACCTTCAAGTGTTGTCTTTAAATTTTTATCCCTCTTATGTTTATCCTTTTTTTTTGAAATTGTGGGGATGAAAAGATATAGTTTAAAAAAAGTATTTAAAATAGTGGGGGATTGTTGGTATTTTACCATTTATTTTAAATACATTTTACCCTCTTATTAATATCCTTTTATTGCATGGTCATTATTAGTTTTTATCATGCAAAAAGATTGCACGTTACTTGGGATAAAGGATGATTTCAAGTTTTGTGCCGTTTAGATTTTTTATATTGGACCGTTTGTAAAATTAGATGAAAGAATTTATTGATATTAAGTTTTAATATCACCTCCCATGGGGGTTATTATTTCTTTTAAGGAAATAGCATTTAAGTTTTTTTTATACTAACATTGCCTTTCTGGTTTAACTTTCATTTTCCGTTTTTGAAATAGAAATTTATGTTATTAAACTTATGTGTATTTTAGTAACGGATTTTGATAATCGTTGCATATAAATTTGGGTTGTATTCGTTGAGAACAACACAATTCAACACAACAACAATTTTATTCTTCTTCCCCCCTTCTCTCTTTCTGAGTGAGTCTATTCCGAAGGAAGGATCTTTGTTGCTCAACCGATCTCGATGTTGGTACGTGTATACCCATTGAAATCTCGCCATTGTATCCTTTAGAGTAGTCGTACAAATACCGATTGCATCATCGGAATTTCGGTGGGGATACGAATCTATTAGTCGTACCAATACCGATTGCATCATCGGAATTTCAGTGGGGATACGAATCTATTCTTAAGGTCAGTGCTTTTGCACGCCTCGACAAGTTGGTATTTCATCTCGTCATTGTACTAGTATTATCTAACCCTCCTTATATTTATACATTTATATTTATATCTTATATTCCACCTACACTCATAACTCCATTGTACTATAAAACAGTGTCTATAACTCGGATAACAATTGGGAGATTGATGGCAAAGAGCAGTGGATGTAAGTGAGTAGGGAGGAAGGGCTACCATCCACTGAGGGGGACGAGAGTGACCGGGTGGTCACCGGTGGAGGTCCACTAGGGGGGCTTTGCATGTGCTAGGCATTGTGGGAAGGGGCTCTGAGCAGAAGGTAGCAGTGTAGATTGTTAATGTGACTTGAATCCTAACTACTTGTTGGGTTGCTGATGTGGCTGATCCATATCCTGGTTTCTGATTCGCTGAGAGCTGTTGGGCCAGGATTGCTGGCATGTTTAATCTGTGTCCTGTCTTCTGATTGGCTGAGAGCTGTTGGGATAGGATTGCTGACATGTGTAATCTGTGTCCTGCCTTCTGATTGGCTGGGAGCTGTTGGGATAGATTGTTGAATACAAATGGTATTCTTCTGTTGCAGTATAAAAGGGCCCCAAGGCCACCAGATACTGCATCCTCAATTTTTCTGATCATGTTTCTCATCCCATATCTGTACCTTCTCAGTACCCTCTGTATTACATCTTTCTCCATATAGTGAAATCGATCGCCGTCGTCCAAGGACGTAGCCCATTTACGGGTGAACCTTGTAAATCCTTGTGTTTGCGTCTTGCTTGTTTGATCGTGTTTGTGCGTGTTTGCTTCCGCAATTCGCAACAAGCTGGTATCAGAGCTTCAGGTTCCGTCAGGATCATCCAGTAAGATGGCGTCACACAATCTGAAGATCGAGAAGTTCACGGGGAAGAATGGATTCAGTCTATGACAGATCAAGATGCGCGCCCTTCTGAAGCAGCAGGGCATCTGGGCACCGTTAGATCAAGAGCAGGCAAAGGCACTCGAGCCGTCCGAGTTGATGGTGCAGGAAGAAAAGGCATACTCAACGATCATGTTGTGTTTGGCGGACGAGATTATCGCGGAGGTTGCTGATGAAGATTCAGTGGCCGGTATGTGGTTGAGACTCGAAAGTCTATACATGACTAAGTCTCTGACCAACAAGTTGCTCTTGAAGCAACGTTTGTTCTCTCTCCGCATGCAGGAAGGTACATTTTTAAAGAACATCTAGACCGCTTAAATACATTGTTGATGGATTTAAGAAATGTAGATGTTAAGATTGAAGATGAGGATGCTGCCATGATTTTATTGGTTTCTCTTCCATTATCATTTGAAAATTTTGTTCAATCGTTCATTGTGGGAAGAGAGTCAATAACTCTAGAGGAAGTTCGCGCGAGTCTGCATACGCGTGAACTTCGGCATATGGCTATCGGCAAGCAGGACTCTAACGCTGCAGGTTTGGTTATGACTCATGAGAAGAGTCATGCCAGTTCTAGCTACACAAAGAAGGGAATGCAGAAGTTCAAGTTGAAGAATCACAATGCTAGGGACATCTGCAATTACTGCAAGGAACATGGACATTGGAAGAAGGACTGCCCGAAGAAGAAAGGGAAAGCTACGGCTGCTGTCGTAGCTCATGGAGGCGCAGATTCTGAAGATGACCTGGTTCTCACCGTCACAGATCAGAAGACGACGGATAATACATGGATTCTTGATTCAGGCTGTTCCTACCATATGACTCCCAATGAAGATTGGTTCTGCACCTATGAGAAGATAGATGCCGGAAACGTCATCATGGGGAATGATGCAGCATGCAAGATTGTAGGGATTGGCTCTGTGAAGATCAAGATGCATGATGGAGTCGCGAGGACGGTGACAGAGTACGCCATGTTCCTGATCTGAAGAAGAACCTGATATCACTTGGAGTCTTGGACTCTAAAGGATACAGGTACAACGCTGAAGGTGGAGTTATGCAGGTTGCCAAAGGTGGAGTTGTTGTCATCGAGGGCAACAAGCAGAAGACACTGTACGTCATGCAGGGGTCTACAGTTACCGGTTTTGTTGCAGTGGTGTCCCAGGTCCAAAAATCAGAGTCAAAATTGTGGCATATGCGGCTGGAACACATGAGTCAGATGGGGATGAATATCCTCATTCAGAAAGGCCTCATCGGGGATCTCAAAGGATCCAAACTGAAGTTCTGTGAGCATTGCGTGTTGGGAAAACAACACAAGAAGCAATTAAGTAAAGCTATCCACAGGACGAAGGAGACGCTCGACTACATCCATGCCTATTGTTGGGGTCCTTCACGGGTCCCATCTTTGGGAGGTGCCAGGTATTTTCTATCTATTATTGATGATTACTCCAGGATGGTGTGGGTGTACATGATGAAGCACAAGAGCGAGGCATTTCATACCTTCAGGCAGTTGAAGATCTTGGTGGAGAACTAGACTTCTAAGAAGGTAAAGCGTCGTCGTACAGATAATGGACTGGAATTCTGTTCGTCAGAGTTCAATGAGTTCTGCAAAGAGGAGGGTGTTGCGAGACATCTCACCATCAGAGATACGCCACAGCAGAACGGAGTTGCTGAACGAATGAATAGGACGCTTCTGGAGAGAGCAAGGTGCATGCTCTCTAATGCTGGACTTGGTAGAGCATTCTGGGCTGAAGCTGTGAATACAGCTTGTTACTTGGTGAATCGGAGTCCCGCATCTGCCATTGGTTGCAAAACACCTATGGAGGTATGGTCTGGTAATCATGCTGATTATTCTATTTTACGAGTCTTTGGTTGTGCTGCCTATTATCATGTTAATGAAGGAAAATTAGAACCAAGGGCAAAGAAAGGGGTGTTTACAGGCTATGGCGCAGGAGTAAAGGGATACAGAATCCGGTCCCCTTCTGAGCATAGAATTTTTGTTAGCAGGAATGTTACTTTTGATGAGAATTCCATGCTTCACTCGAGTAGTAAGTCTATTGATGCAGGGACAAGTGATGATGTGCACGAACAGGTGGAGTTCGAACTGACACCAAGTAGTGATCACGCTACTTCTGATCAGGTTGTTGCTGAACGGCCTGAAGCTGAGCAACCGGAGGAGAGGCAACCAAGTGTTGCTACTGATCGGCCTCGAAGGGAGATACATCCGCCGCAAAGATACGGATTTGAAGACATGGTTGCATTTGCACTACATGTTGCGGAGGAGACAGAGTCTCCAGAGCCCTCCACTTACAGGGAGGCAATATCTGGTGCAGAATCCGGGCAGTGGATTGCTGCTATGAGTGAGGAGATGGAGTCTCTTCACAAGAATCAAACATGGGAGCTCGTCAAATTGCCAAAGGGGAGGAAAATTGTTGGATGCAAATGGGTCTTCAAGAAAAAGACAGGAATCTCAGGCAACGAAGGCATCAGATACAAGGCACGTCTAGTTGCGAAGGGTTACAGTCAGAAGGAAGGTGTGGATTACAACGAGATATTCTCTCCCGTTGTAAGACATACATCCATCAGGGTGCTACTAGCTCTTGTAGCACATCAAGACTTGGAGCTGGAGCAGTTAGATGTGACGACAGCTTTCTTGCATGGTGAACTCGAAGAAGACATTCTTATGAGCCAGCCGGAGGGATTCATATCTCAGGATAAGGAAGATCATGTGTGCAGATTGAAGAAGTCCTTGTATGGGCTTAAGCAATCTCCTAGGCAGTGGTACAAAAGGTTTGACAGCTTCATGATTAATCATGGGTTCAACAAGAGCCCATATGATTGTTGTGTTTACCACAGGAAGGTTGAGGATGGCTCCTTCATTTTTTTGTTACTGTACGTCGACGACATGTTGATTGCTTCCCAGCAGAAGAGTACCATAAATGATCTGAAGAAGCTCCTTAATTCATAGTTTGACATGAAGGATCTTGGTGCAGCAAAGAAGATTCTAGGGATGGAGATAATTAGAGATCGTCCAGAAAAGAAACTTTTCTTATCTCAGAAGAACTACATTGAAAAAGTTCTGATGAGATTTGGGATGTCTACAGCAAAGCCTTTAGGTACTCCATCCGCTTCGAACATTCATCTTTCTTTTTCTTTCGCACCACAGTCAGACACGGAGAAGGAACACATGTCACGTGTTCCTTATGCTAACGCAGTTGGGAATCTTATGTATGCCATGGTATGCACAAGACCTGATATTGCTCATGCTGTGAGCGTTGTTAGCAGATTCATGGGCAACCCAGGGAAGGAGCATTGGCAGGCAGTCAAGCGGATTTTCCGTTATCTGAGAGGAACATCAGACATTGGCCTTATCTATAGAAGTGATTCAGAATGTTTAGTTGCTGGATATTCAGATTCAGACTATGTTGCAGATGTCGATGGAAGGAGATCAATGACCGGCTATGTTTTCACTTTGGGGATTTCGGTCATCAGTTGGAAGGCTACCTTGCAACCATCAGTTACTTTGTCTACTACAGAGGCAGAATACATGGCTTTGACAGAGGCTGCAAAGGAAGGCATCTGGCTAAAGGGCTTAGTTGGAGATCTCGGTCTTCAACAAGACCAGGTATAGTATATTGTGACAGTCTCAGTGCGATATGCTTAGCCAAGGATCATGTGCATCATGAAAGAACCAAGCACATCGATGTCAGATATCACTTCATTCGTTCTGAGAAGAGGATCAAGGTAAAGAAGGTCGGCACAGCAGATAATCCAGCCGATATGTTCACAAAGGCGGTTCCTGGGAGTAAGTTCAAACATTGTTTGGACTTGCTCAATGTCGATAGTTGGGAGTAGCCCCAAATGGGGGATGGCGGCGGCATGGCGAAGCTTGACAAAGCTTCTCAGAGGATTCAATTCAAGGAGGAGATTGTTAATGTGACTTGAATCCTAACTACTTGTTGGGTTGCTGATGTGGCTGATCCATGTCCTGGCTTCTGATTGGCTGAGAGTTGTTGGGCCAGGATTGCTGGCATGTCTAATCTGTGTCCTGCCTTCTGATTGGCTGAGAGTTGTTGGGCTAGGATTGCTGACATGTGTAATCTATGTCCTGCCTTCTGATTGGTTGGGAGCTGTTGGCATGGATTGCTGAATACAAATGGTATTCTTCTATTGCAGTATAAAAGGGCCCCAAGGCCACCAGATACTGCATCCTCAATTTTTCTGATCATGTTTCTCATCCCATATCTGTACCTTCTCAGTACCCTCTGTATTACATCTTTCTCCATATAGTGAAACCGATCGTCGCCGCCCAAGGACGTAGCCCATTTACGGGTGAACCTTGTAAATCCTTGTGTTTGCGTCTTGCTTGTTTGATCGTGTTTGTGCGTGTTTGCTTCCGTGATTCGCAACATATATTGTTCATTATCTCAACTGAGAGCAGATCCTATGCTGTACAGCAGGGATTTTCTGTAAATCGGGAGTGCGCCTGAGCCGCTAGATCAAGATCGAGTGGTTTGCACGGTAAGGGTCCGCAAAAACCAGGTTTTTGTGTGAACCACTCAATCTTGATTGAGCGGCTCAGGCACACTCCCGATTTACAGCAGATCCCTGTTGTACAACAGAGGATCTGCTCTCGTCTCAACTGCTAAAGATTGGACATCTCACTTGGGAAGTTCTAACTTGGTGTATTCACATGTGGGAAAGTGGGGGCACCAACATGGTGTTTGCATGACTTCTAGGTGTGATGCGTCAAGGATTGCAAGGCTGTACTGGAAGCATAGAGAAATTGGTGGGGGATGCATATGATGTCGACTGCCGACTAGATGACTTTATAATATATGAGGTGTTGACAGTCAAGGATGAGGTTTTACGTGGGATTGACCATTTGAGCTTTGTTGTTGGGATTTAACCTTTTTTTTCATTTGGGTGGGGATATGGTATGTGTTTGTATTCTATTGAGGTTGGAGATTGGTGGGTTGTTGTTAAAGAAATGGTTAGTCAACTTCTGCTCCTTAGGGTTCGTTTGATTACCGGGTTACCTTTGGGTAACCCAGTTTATCCCTAAATTCATGGGTTATTCTTGGGTTGGAGTTCCATCACAAATCAATGTGACATCACATCACATTCCTTATTCCAACCCTTTACCAACCCTCATAACCATCCAAACATCTACTATTCACAGGAGGTTACCCAACCAAGTTGCAAAAGTCAGTAGTCGATACTCGGTCGATCGGGTCATTGAGTAAGGATTAATCGATAGTCGGGCAACTAATAGGATTTAGTCGGACTTTAATCGGCATTGAATTTTTTGATTATTTTAAATATATAACTCATTTTTATACATATATTTACATAGCTTTTGTACATTTTTATACTATCATAATGAAATAAAAGAAGTAATTCAATTTAAATTAAATATTAAGCATATCATAATAAGTTTGCTTTTATAAAAAGCAAAACCTAAAAAAAATCAAGCAAAAATTGGTCGACTAGTTTTCTTAGTCGGAATTAGTCAGTACTCGGTCGGCTACCCCACTGACTAGACTAGTCAGACCTACCAGTCGGGCCAGTCGGGTGACTTTTACAATATTGACCCCAACACATCCTAACCCAGTAACCAAACTAGCCCTTAGGGTGATCCTGGCTGGGTTGCTGCTCCTTTGTCGAGACTTGCAAATGATATCCCAGTAGCAAGCTAGGGTTTTGGGGACGATAGTCAAGATTCTTACAAATGTCTTACGATCATACAAAGGTGTTGTCATGGTGCTAGTTTTCAACGTGGGATTCAAGGACTCTTTATTTCACCGATTATTTCCCGACGTGATTCCCAAGAGTGCGATTATTCACATTCACATTCCATTATTTCACCTTATTCCACTCTTATTATTCCATCTTACTTACTCTTATTCCACCTTATTCCTATCTTTCCAGCTAAACAGAGAATAGAATTGTTTTTTTCTTTATTTCCCATCCTTATTCCTGCTTATTCCTGAATCGAACGCCTCCTTAGAGGAGTGCCCTCATCATAGGACCACCCTCAATCGTTGTCACATGGAGATGGGGGCTTTTGTCATTGGGAAGTACAATCAATGCAGTAATCTCAAGTATCTTTTCCATTTTTTTAAGAAGGAAATGGTGATTGACATCCAACCATTAATTTGGATGATCTCTAATTGGGACACCTTTCGGGCTCCACAACTAGTAAGTGTTGTGGGATACTAGAAATCCCCTTCGAAAGCTTCTTAGTAATGTGTTTTTGATTGGTCGGCTTCCAACCTCGCTAATATGTGATCTGTGTTGTAGCATTGGTCGTAAATGACTTATCGAAATCGCATATAAAATAGGAATGAAATGCATGCATTTGTTTGTTTTATTTAGGCAAGTCCAAAGATCGGCTAAGAGAAGGTAGGCTTATCTCAAAACACTCTATCACAAGTCAGCAAGCAACATTGATTTCAGAGAAGAATATTTTTTTCGTGTTATTTTATTTTATATGCAATGCGAAGTCGAAATGTGAAGCTTAAAAACATATGTGTATTTGAAACGTAGGGTGTACCATGTAGTTAAGGGCCTTTATAAATCCAAAGCAAGGTTCAAATTATAATTGGAAAAATGGAGAAAGTTGTCTTAGAGTAATTAAATATAAAAGGATTTTTGGGTACTTTTAAAAGAGCTCAAATTGATGATTGAAACCCCTTTATTGCAAAATATAGGGAAGATGTAGTATTGATCTTTCTAAAAACCTAGAAAATGCTAGATGGGTATATTATGCAAAATTGGATTTTTCCTACGTAGAGGGCACTAAATGCCACATGAAATGTTTCTTTGTATTTTTTTAGAGCTAATATGCAGCTAGTATAAAATAGGAAAATGGTTGGGTTTTTATGCAATTTTTTGAGCAAAGAGTAATTAAAATTGTTGATTTTTAACCGTTCATAGATCTCAATAAAATACATCTACTGTACTTTTTTACATTTTTTTTGATTTATTACTAAACAGGAAATTAGATTTGATCATGCAATTAATTAAAAATAGCAAAGCACAGTAATGTTGCAATCCAAATCTTTCATGTGCATATTGATATCATGAACAAAATGGCACTTGGGATTTTCTTGTGCAAAATGATTCGATTAGGATTATTAACGAATTAATTGCTCAAATCAAAGAACTATTTATTTCAAGCAAATGTCACAATAGTTTTGAGTGGTTGTTGGTTATGTTGAACATCATGCAAAAACACGCAAAAATATATTTTTTTGAATTTTCTGACAAGCTTCAAATGGGGAAAATATGATAGTTTTCACCACATTACTTGTGGTAAAACAATCTTGCATCAATGAATTCTGTAAATATGTGCATGAGGAAAACAATTCGAATATCTACAAAACATATCTTTTAAAAATAAATGAACGAAATTGGATGTCCAAATCAATGCTAAAAAATGATTCGAAATCTAATACAGGAATTAACTTCAAAGCGTAACAGAACACAAAAATATGGAGGGTCTGCTCCGCAAATAATTCAGTGTAGGATGACGTGGCATGTTGTGGGGAGGCTTGGATGGACACCGACCGGATGGGTTGGGATATCTATATACCTTCTTTAAAGGTGGGTTTTTGACCCATTAAGTGACACATGGCACGTTGAGGTTCTTCCCGGCTTTCTGATTTTGCAATGTTTCCAGCCTTTTGGTTTTTCAATATACCTTCTTTAAAGGTGGGTTTTTGACCCATTAAGTGACACATGGCACGTTGAGGTTCTTCCCGGCTTTCTGATTTTGCAATGTTTCCAGCCTTTTGGTTTTTCATAATTAGGTGACATGTGCCACAATAGGGTTCTTCCTATCCCTTTCTGCTTTTGCAAATTTTCCACCCTCCGTACTACCATTGCCTCTATTGCTTTATTAGTACTTCACCCTTTATGTGACACGTTGATGATGGGACTCTTCCCTTTCCTCTATGCTATTATTTGCAATTTTTCCATCCATCGATATTAGCATTCCCTCCCCCATACATGATCCGAATTGATGGGCATCTGATCAGACTAAGGGCGACGTGAGATACATTCCAAAGGATCGTATATTCGCCATTCATTGATACGTGTACAATGGAGATGTCAGAAAATAATATTTTTTTTTCTAATCTTCTGCTAATGCCCACATCAAATTATGGTCTTAACACCTATTTTTTTCCATGTCTTCCATTTCGTTTCTGTTCTTCAAATTATGGTCTTCGCTCTTTATTTGGATGTACTATATTGTTATTATGCACACACGGACATGCCTGATCAAGTAGTTTTAGATGATGACATCAATTATACATGCATACATCCAAGTTCAAAATCTATGTATACGTGATGCGTGTATGCATTCATGCATGCTTATACGTACAAGAATGGCCGATGTTACATAGGGATGCAAGACAGATACAGATACGAATATATTTATTACATTCTTATCCTTTTTAAAATTCGTATATGGATACGGAAACGAATATCTTATGGATATTGACAATTGCAAATCATATCGCATTATTCATAATTTTAGTTTTTATTGATGGGGTAATTTGCAGATTTTCCAAAAACTATGATTATTATGGAAATGTATGTATTTGTTAGAAATTAACTTATTTGTGCATTACTTAAAATTACAACGTTGATTATAAAATCTAACTTTCTATTAGGTTATTATTATTACAACATTCAAACAAATACATTAAAAAATCACGTTATTACCCAAGGAAAAAAAATGCATCTAACGAATAATTTGTTTTAAGTAAAAAATTATTTACATAGTTCTGTACTATTTTTTATTTTTTATGTTGAAATTATTTTATCGAAAAAGTACCCTAATTACGAATATTATGCTTCTTCTATTTACTCTTTTTTTATTTCCATCATTTCTTATATATGAACATTACAATCTAATATTTTAATTTACATCTAATAACCACATTTTCCTTCCGCCGCGAAGTGCGGGTTACATCCTAGTATATTAGAAATTACAGTAACTACATTTTATATGTTAAATTCTGTTCTAGATCGGTTTAAATTTGGAAAAATAATCAATGCCTGAATCAATTTAATCCTTTTTACAGAATTTCAAAATCATCCCAATTTGAATGCAGGTATCCAAAAAAGCTAAGCAATGCATTTTTGGTCCAATGGTCAGTTCGATTTTCACAAAACCATGTGTTTCAACTTTAAATTGAAAAAACGTAAAAGCAAAATTTCATACAGGAAATTTAAATTTGGATCCCTATTTATCGGCCCAATCTCAGAATAGGTCTTTATCTTTAAATTGTTTAAATTGTGACGATTTCGGTCCTAAGGTCTTTTAGGAAATGGAAAAACAAAAAGTTAGGACCCAACCCTCTTGGCCCTTCTTCTCTCCTACTCGACATGAGCATATTCGTCAAGAGCCCTAAATTTTCAAACGGCTCTTTGTTTTTCTATTTCCTAAAATGTCCTAGGACCCAAATCATCATAATTTAAAGATGAAGACCTATTATAAGATCGGATCGATAAATGGAGATCCTAATTGTAATTTACCCTTTCATATAACCATTTTAAATGAGGTGGTAGTTCAAGAAGCGAGCACGCATCTTGGAAAGAAGGATTAATGCCCTATTAATTACTTTCTTTAAAAAAAGCAAAACACAATGCATCATCTATATGAAAAAGTCAATATTTATTCCCATCAGGAAGATGAATCGACAACTGGTCTATTTGGAGAAGTATTTATATTCTTGCATCCCGATTTACTAAATTTTAAGGGATATTTACATCTACAATCTTGAGTAATTTCGTAATTACATCATAAACCCTCGATAATCACGAATTACACCCAAAACCATGTATAATTGTTCTGTTTTACACCCATAATCCTCCGTTAGTTTAGTTCATTAACTCAACTAGATGGCTGAGTTAGTCTAACCCATCAGTGATCTAAAGGCCGAGATTAATAAAAAAAGGAGAGGAGGAGGTGGCTTCGGAGCTTGCAGCAGGCGGAGTCTTTCATGATGGAGGGTGGCGGGCAGCGACGGGAGCAGATGGCTGGAGGTGCACGCAGCAGGGAGTTCCGACCTGAGGCTTGCAAGGCGGAGGCATGCGGGAAGGCCTGGTGCATGCGAATGGGGGGCGAAGGCACTGGTGAGGGGGGTGTTGGAGTTGGGGCTACCACGGGCGGGTGATGCACGGGGAGCTGGTGGGCTACCCGTGTGGGTGATGTACCGGGGTGTAGGGCAGCGCGGGAGGTACCATGTGCTGGAGCTTGCTCCCCCCGGGGGGGAGGGGGGTCGGAGGGCGGCGCGGTCAGTCAGGGCTTGCGGGTGGAACACAGGAGGGGTAGGAGCTCATGCAGCAATCGAGGTTTGCGGGTGGAAAGCTTGCAGCAGGTGGGGAGCTCCTTTCGGCGGTGGGATTGGGCGACGCGGGATGGACCATGTGCTGGAGCTTATCGATGGGGGCGACAGAGGGCGGTGCGGGAGGGACCACGTGCTGGAGCTGGAGCTAGCGGCTGGAGCCTGGGCTTGCTAGGGGACCTTGCTAGCGACCGGGTTACCCGAGGGAAGCGGGGTAGGGGGAGCTGAAGGGTGATGCGCGGGAGGGCTTGGGCTGGAGCTTGCGGACGAAGGAGCATGCAGAGGGAGCTCCGTGCGCAAGCCGGAGAGGTGGTGGCGGAGGGGTGGTTGTGGAATGACAGAGGCGCACGGTGAGCAGGAGGAAGGGATGGAAGCTTGCTCGGCCTCCCTCCTCTCTAGAATGACATCATGTTATGTTCTTTGATTGAATGGCATCATATTATAAATATGATGTGTCCTGATGGGTAAAATTGTCAATATATAACTTTTTTCATCAGACTTAACAGAGATTTAAAACGGAACTTGACAGAAGGTTATGTTATGTAAAGGTTAAGCATTATTCGGGTTTTTGGATGTAACTCATGATTATCGAGGGTTCTTGAGGTAATTACGAAATTACTCAAAATTATAGATGTAAATATCTCAAATTTTAATCACCGTTATCTAAGCAAGGCAAGAACATAACTAACGGATTGCATTTGAAAACTGCATGACAAAGTCAAATCTATCTCCACGTTAAGTAGAGGAAAAAAATTAGGTTTTATACCTCCATTGCAATCTGCTTCGAGTCATTTTCTATCCCACTATGAATACAGAAAGTTTCTTCCATGCTTTACAAAGATTTTAAAAAAAGGGATTTTTACATCCATAATCTTTAGTAATTTTGCAATTATAATCATAACCTCACGTAACCACGAATTATGTCCAGAACCTTCAATAGTGCTTAACTCTTGCTCCTATAACCCGTGTTAGCTTCCATCCAATTTCCAGTTAACTATAACTGTATCTGTCAAATATTTTACATTTTCTAACCTTTAAATTCTATTATTTACAAATGAGTCTTTCCCCTCAACATCCACCTTCTCCTCCCCCCTTCAACCACCACCTTCTCTGGCAACCACCTCCCCTTCCCCTCTTGCCCATGCTGCCATCTCCGGCCAGCAGACGTCGTCTTCCCTCGCCGACCTCCTCCAGACCCGGAGCACCCCCCCCCCCCAACCAGTTGACTCCCTACCGTTGAACCCCCCCCCCTCCAACTGGTCGCCCAAAGCCCCAACACCCCCTCCCTAGTCATCGCCGCCCTTCTGCAAACCATCGTCGCCCCTCCTGCAAAGCCCACCCCCCCTCCCCCCAGTCCACCCAGCCCTCCCTACCTCACGCACAAAGAAAACCCGTACCCATACCGGGCCACATCGCCCCTCCAGTAAGCCTCTGCACTCCAGCAAAGCCTCCGCCAACAAGAATCCTCCACCCTCGCCTGCAATTCCGGAGGTCGAAGAGAAGGTGGTGGCAGCGGCAGCAGGAGGAAGAAGAAATGGAGGAGGTGATGGTGATGGAGGGGGTTGGTGGAAGGGGAGAGTTTTTTTACTTTTGATTAATCACAATCATTAGATCGTAGATTGGTTAGATTGACTCACACATCTGGTTGAGTTAATGAACTAAATTAATGGAGGGTTATGGGTGTAAGATGTCGCACTTATTCAGGGTTCTGGGTGTAATTCGCGATTATGCATGGTTATGATTGTAATTGAGATATTACACAGGGTTATGGGTGTAAAATCCTTTTAAAAAATAGATTGGAGGTTGAATCAGTTAGTATTTAGTTTGATCCAACTGGATCGGATCGTCGATCCAAATCGATTGGAATGGAGATAATGTCAGCATGACATCATCATTCCTATAAACTCGAAAAATCTCGTACCATACTTAATTTACTAGTCTGACTGTAGGAATCGATTTTTTGAATAGATAAAATGGGATACATATACTTAAGTATGTATGTATATATCAATGAAATATTTATTTAAAATGTCAAATCTTTCAATAGAATAACTTGATTGTCTATTTCGAGTAAAACTCTACGAAAGTTAGCCACATTTTCTAGCATTATATATGAAGAGGATGGGGAGCTTTCACCACGATGCATGTAACTATATATACACTGGTGTCAAAAACATCTATTATATATTATTTTTTTGAAATGAATTCATGTGATATTTAGATCACCATACATCACCATGTTGTCAATCGAAATTCAACTTAATTCGAGACTTCTAACCCCCCATCAGATTATCAAATTTTAAAGATCTTGAAATTGCTGAAATTGAGATGTCCAGATGGACATGTTAAGAGCGTGTGTTTTACACGAAATTTGAAATACATATTGCACTAATAATACTAAGTAAATCCCACAAGGTTTCATTTTAAAAAATAACATATAATGGTTGTTTTTGGCACCAGTGCATATACACTTACATGCACCTTTGTGCAAGCTCCCCATCCTCATATATGAATACCATTTATGTACAGTTGCTTATAGAAAACTATTCTAAGAAGGTAAGGGTATAACTGATATTCCAAAAAAGAGAGGGATATAACTGATATTCCAAAAAAGAGAGGGGTATAACTGATATTACAAAAGTTAAGAAAGACAAAATGGTACAAAATCCTATTATTTAATTATTTAAACTTTTTTTTTGAAAATTTACCAAACCATCAAGATTGGTTCAATCCGATTTTCTATTTACTTCCTTTTTAAAATTAATTATATGAAATCGGCTGAACCGACCGTATCAGGGTCGATTCATGATCCAATCAGACAGTCCAGTCCAATTTACCGATCCCTTCTTGCAATGTCCACTTTCCAAAATTCCAAACTATAATATAATTTAATCTTTTCTATTCTTGCAATATCCAACTTCCAAAATTTCAAACTATATATATTTTATTAATCTTTTCAACACATGTCCAAATTTGCTTATGCATGACTCTATTCATCTTTACCTCATCACCCTTTCGATAATTGCATTGCAGCTCCCTTCTTTTTCTTCCCGTCGTAATAAAAGAAGATCCCAATCTATCCATGTAACTATAGATCGACCTTGTTTATGTTAATTGTTGCTCTGTGATATTTTCCTCTTACATCTAGAGCTATCTAGCCATCATTTAAAGTTAAAACATATGTTGGCTCTTCCATATTTTAGGCAAACTTATGTTTAGTAACATGTGTGACATCCCTATTAATTCCTTCATGCATGAAAAACGCAGCCACTGTAATTAAAACAATCTTTTCTTTATCCTTTCCCAGTTAGTTTGTTCCATATATCTAACCTTCTGTTTTATGAAGTCGAAAATTATTGGAACCAGGGGCGGAACTAGTATATATTATGACGGGGCCTGGTTTCCCATGATTATTGTACGTCACTTGTACAATGTGTTAAGATTTTAGTACGACCCCTCCTTAATTGTATTATGATTAATGTTGTTAGAGAAGTGTTGTGTAGTCATTAATTTGTCAAATGGTAGAGTGGCATGGCTATTATTTTAGAGATTAGGGTTTGAATCTTATCTCCATCATTTTTACCTTTTTTATATGATTTATCCAGTCACTTCCAAAGTATCAAAATAATTTGATATAGAATTGTATTAGAGTTTATTTACATCTCCCATTATTTTTAGTACTCCTTTTGAATAAAATAAAATTTATTGTTCCTTTTTAACCATGAACTTTTTTGTTTTAAAATTTCACTTGATAATTTAACCTTTTTAGGATGGATTTAGAGAGGTTTAAATTAGTATACCGATCTATTTGAAATTCTAATATTAATAATAGATTTATATTCTACGTTTATCAAGATTAAAAGATGATCATTTTAAAAATATTAAATATATTTAAAAATATCGTTCGAAAATACATAGATTTTTCTATTTTTGAACTTACATAATAGTTGTATAATCGACCCTTCCTTGATGAAATTCCTGCTTTCGCCCCTAGTTGGAACCAAAGTGGTAATGTTTCGACCTCTCAAGAACACATGGTAAGAGAAGGTAAGGGTTAGAGCGTCACGTTCTCTGATCTTAAGAGAAGTTTCACGTGAAGGAATACTAGAATAAATGACTGAAGATATAGTACAATGTACAGGTAGAACAAACATTGGAAAAAGGTTCGTTTGGTGGATCTTAAACTTTCTTACAATACATAGAACAGAATTGTTTGCAGCTTAGATTATTTTCAGCATGTGAACATCCTGGAAGGAAGTCAGAAAATTCTTCTTGGGGGTTAAATTATTTTGAGGAGAACAAATTATTTAGATATTATTCATATAATTTATATTGTCATTTTAATTGTTAATATTTGAGGAATGGTTCCTATGTTGTAATGTGAGTTACAAAAGAGATGTTGTAACTTTTGTTTTCAAATTTGTTCTTAAAATTCAACCTTATAGATATAATATTCGAATAATGTTACGCATATCCTCCTAATTTCGCTCAAATCCAAGATCAGTTGCTATTTTATACCAATGATAAAATATTTGATTCTCTTTTAAATGGGATTTAAGTTGCTTAAATATTGATTGAACTTTTAACCACTAAGATAAATTAGGAAATGTCATCAGATTTGAGCGAATTTTGGAGCATATGTAGAACATTAACGGAAGTTTCAATTTATGAGGTTGGATTTGTGGAAACGAATTCAATCTATAAGGTCGGCTTTCAGTAATTTCATAATTGATTGAAACTAATATTGGGAAGGTATTTTTTACAAAAAATACCCATATAAAGTTATAATCGAACATAAATAATATCTATAAACATCATATTGACCAAAAGACCCCTACAAAAATCTTCATATCACTGAAATACACATTTATTAATGTGATATTAAGTAATACCATTAGATTTAATATGTTCAAACAAATAACACTATATAGATATGTGTACCAATCCCTTATCATATTTGTTTATACATATTTTGACATTTGTACATGTATATGCATACTATTTTAAAATCAACGTAGATAAAAATAAGGTTGCAAACATACAGATACAGATATGTATTTGTATCCATATATGTATACACTAGAAAAATATGTAACCATATCCGTTTTAAGATCCTAAAAAATGAAAGAGGTGTCCAAATCTATATCTGTATATGTAAAGAAATATAAAAGAAATTTTGTTACCTATACCATATATGCTAAAATAACAAGTATATATCTGTGACGGTTTATAAACGGGTATGATGAAGGATATATATGGATATACAGTATCCGATTATGCACATCGTATAATGTTAACAGTTAATTATTATAAATAGATCATATATATATATATATTGATTTTTTTTGTTGATGTATGAGGGGCTATGATAACACAACATATAAATTTTTAATTATTCGATAATGTATTTAGATCATATATAATAGTCGGGGGGCTAAGCCTACTTAAATCCAATAACCGAAATGCAATAAAAGTTTCAATGTTAATTCTATAACCAAAACGTGAAACCGAATATATACCATGTACCCATGTTGGGTTTCATATCAAGAACGTCTATCCTTAATTCTAGATTAAACTGAGGATGTTGCCATCTTATAGTTTTGGAGTATGGTGACAAATGCCAAAAGGGTTTAAAAAACCGGATCGGATCGGCCGGTCGAATTGGTTGGACCGGGAACTGGCCCCGATCCGGTCGGTTCGGCCGGTTTTAGGTAGTTAATTTTTAAAAAAAAGAAAATAAAAAACCGGATCAGACCGGTGGTCGGACCGGGTTGACCCGAACGGTTGAACCGGGTTGACCCGGATTTGATGGTTTAGTATATTTTTTAAAAAATAAAGTTCTAAATAATGAAATAATAGGGTTTTATCACTTGTATCCTTCTTAAATTCTACAATTTCAATAGGGTTTCATATCTCTTTTTTGGAATATAACTTGTGCCACTACTTTCTTGGGGTAATTTTCTAAAAAGCAACTATAAATAAATTATTACAATATTATATTTATATATAATGCTAGAAAATGTGACTACCTTTTGTAGAGTTTTATTCGAAATAAACAATCATGTTTTTATGTTGAAAGATTTGACATTTTAAATGATTATTTCATTGATATATAAATACATATTTACATATATCTATCCGGTTTTATTGGTTCAAAAAACCGGTTCGACCGGTCGGACCAGTAAATTAAGTCCGATCCGGTTTTTTCCGAATCGGTATGAATGATGATGTCTTGCTGACATCATCACTGATCCGATCGGTTTGAACCGATGGTCCGACCCGATTGGACCAAACGAAAGACTAATCGGTTCAATGTCCGATCCGATTTTTAAAACTTTGAATGACAATGAATGTTGCACAGGTGTACGTGCCAAGGCTGGACGATCCGTCATCAGGAGCCTTCAAGCGGTGTTCTGCAGATTACTTCAGAATCACAGGGCCGTGCACCTATGTGAATGCGACCTGCTTGCTCTATCTTCATAGGTATGGGAGGGATGGGTGGCTTCCTCACTCCGTCCAGATCTCAGTCTCAGGCTTTACGCGGATCTCCTACTTTCACACGGCGCTTCCTAACGACGAGTGGTTCGGCTATGATGACTGTGGTTTCAGCAGCACAAATCTGCGGGCTTCCTCATATCGCAGCTAAGACTGTCACAGGGACTGCTGCAGGGGTTGCAGGTGCTTCCTCTTCATCCTATATATACATTGTCTCCGGCGATGGTTCATAATATTACTGAAGCAAATGAACTGAAACTTATTTCAAACTGTTGTGATATTAGTTCTTATGCATAACACTGTTCCTCTTCACCTTCATCTCTTTCCCCTGTAGAGGGGCTCTTGCCTGGTTGTCTACAAAGCTTGTCGTTCTAAATATACGAGTTTGGTGTATGAGTATATGTTTTCTGTAATCGAATATGTTGTGATGATAGGGTTATCCTCGTAACCAGAATTTACTTCACATTTCTAATCAATAGATAATGATCGTTTAGATACCTCTGACCAGGTTTACTCGAACGGGGATCCTAAGTCCTGTCATCTCTGGCCTTAGTTAATAGAGTTTCTTGGGAGGAAGACCTCTGTTTGCCTTCTAAGAAGGTTCAAGTACCTTGGCAAGGGTGTCCAAGACTAGTGTTTGGAATATTTTATCTTACTCTGCTGTGTAATGGGTATTACAGCAGTGGTGATGTAATTCCATGTATTTATTTTTACGTTTCAATTTTCAAAATCCAACTTTATAGATTATATCTTTGACTAATGATCCACATATCACTCAAATTTCGGTCAAATGTGAGGACATTTGCTATGTTATCTTAATTGTCAAAAGTCCAGTCAATCAAGCAACTTAAATCCCATTTAAAAAAAATCGGCCTTTTGATCATTGCGATAAAATAGCAAATGCTTTCGGATTTGAACGAAATTTGAAGGATACGTGGAATATTAGTAGAATATTTAATCTATGAGATTGGATTTTAAAAATCAAAATCACAAAAATAAATACAATTACAATGCCTCTACTGTAATACCCATTACAACAGAGGATCTGTGCCTTCCTAAACCTATGAGCTATGACGATTTGTACTCTTTGAAGAGGGAGTGTTCCATACTAAGTTCGAGGTTGAGTGTAGTTCAGGTGGAGGATTTTTAGTCAAGATGTGCAGGCTAACTTTTGTACATGAGGCTAAGATTGATGAGGGAGTTATGTTTAGGGATGTATAAATGGTATATTCCTATCTAATTCGCTACCGTGTCTGTTTTATACAAGTTTTGATATATGTATCTGTATCCATTTTAAAATGACTATGGATACGGATATCACTTTGATACCTGCAAACATCTGTATATGTATTCATATATTCATCTTCATATATAAATATAGTTGTACATTTATTTCTAACCATATGTAACATAATTTAATACCTTATTTCACCATATTTGATATAATTATTATGGTATAAACATATTTAGTATATTTATACCATGTTACTTCCATCCCATACATTTATATTTAAGCTAATATATAAAATATTTCTTATATTGTTTGTATGTCATCGACTCATCGATATCTGTTCTACATTTGTATCTGTTTTATAAGGATATGGTAACATAGTTTTCATATCCATCAATATTTGCATTTGCATACACGTTCATATTTAAAAATAGATAAGGATATAGTAACGCTTATATATGTATCCGTCGCTTAGCATCCCTAGTTATGTTACGTGGGTGGGGCTTGTGAACCCCTACCTAATTATATGGTGTCAAATTTGGGTATTCAACCTGAACCCGCTTCATTTAATGATCCAAAATCTGCTCCGTTTATTTTTAGACAGTTTTGGATTTGAAACTTACTAACCATGCGGGTACGAGTCCTGATTCGAGATTCCTTTATGGGTACCTGAACCAGAACCCAATTCGAATCCAAATGCATTTAAGCACACATGTACATATATATAAACATGGATATCTACATGGACATATGCGTATACATATGCATATACATATAAATGTGTTAATGCTGGTGTATTTCACATTATTTAAGTTAGTCCAACCTGGCCCATATCTAATTGTTTTCAACTCATATGTATATAAAAGTCTTGCTATACTCACCTAATCCATTCACTGATTCAGATTCGGTTGTCTTTTTATATCTCCAAAATATAGATTTTTTTAATCTAATATGAACAAATCATCCCATTAATATAAGCAAAAAATAGGGCTACCCTCCGATTATTTTTCCGTAATTTTTTATTTTTTTGAAAATATCATCATGTATATTCATCTATATATCCCCCCAATATGTCATTCGAATTTAGGGGTTTTTTTAAAATAATTATTTAAAAATTGAAATTAATTAAATATGCATGATAAAAAATATTTAAAAAAGAGGCATTGATTGGTACCTGAGGTGCCGATTTGGGATGCCACCTCCATATCGGCACCTTAAGTGCTGATTTGGGATAGACCCGTTGCCAATGGCTTACTCTCTCATTTCCTTATATATATCCCCCTCTCATATACCCTCCATCTAGAACATGTATTTTAACGGTCTAAATATTGTTGTAATCAACCTCTTCTAGATGGAGGGCATAAGAATCTCCGTTTCTGATGAAATTTGAATGGCACATTGGAGTGATATATATATATATATATATATATATATATATATGAGGTAAATGGGGCTGCCCCCAGGGAGTAGCCAACTTGGCTACTCCCACCCCTATTTTTCCCTCATTTTTTTATTTTTTTGAAAAATAAAAATTTGTATATTCATCATTATATCCCTCTCACATTCTATTAAAATTTCGTCAGAAACAGAGACTCCTACGGCCTCCATCCAAGCATGGTTGATTTAAAAAATCCGGCGACCGTTAAAAAATGACGTCTGGATGGAGGGCCTAGGAGTCTCTGTTTCTGACGAAATTTTAATAGAATGTGAGAGGGATATAATGATGAATATACAAATTTTTATTTTCCAAAAAAATAAAAAATGACGTCTGGATGGGTTGCCCCCAGGGAGTAGCCAACTTGGCTACTCCCACCCCTATTTTTCCCTCATTTTTTTATTTTTTTGGAAAATAAAAATTTGTATATTCATCATTATATCCCTCTCACATTCTATTAAAATTTCGTCAGAAACAGAGACTCCTACGGCCTCCATCCAAACATGGTCGATTTAAAAAATCATGCGACCGTTAAAAAAATGACGTCTGGATGGAGGGCTTAGGAGTCTCTGTTTCCGACGAAATTTTAATAGAATGTGAGAGGGATATAATGATGAATATACAAATTTTTATTTTCCAAAAAATAAAAAAATGAGGGAAAAATAGGGGTAGGAGTAGCCAAGTTGGCTACTCCCTGGGGGCAGCCCATTTTACCATATATATATAGGGTAAAATGGGGCTGCCCCCAGGGAGTAGCCAACTTGGCTACTCCCACCCCTATTTTTCTCTCATTTTTTTATTTTTTTAAAAAATAAAAATTTGTATATTCATCATTATATCCCTCTCACATTCTATTAAAATTTCGTCAGAAACAGAGACTCCTAAGCCCTCCATCCAGACGTCATTTTTTTAACGGTCGCAGGATTTTTTAAATCGACCATGTTTGGATGGAGGCCGTAGGAGTCTCTGTTTCTGACGAAATTTTAATAGAACGTGAGAGGGATATAATGATGAATATACAAATTTTTATTTTCCAAAAAAATAAAAAAATGAGGGAAAATAGGGGTGGGAGTAGCCAAGTTGGCTACTCCCTAGGGGAAGCCCCATTTACCTCATATATATATATATAGATATAGATATAGATACATATATACATATATATATAGAGAGAGAGAGAGGAAGGGGATCCTACTCCATGGAGTAGGTAACTTACCTACTCCACTCTCTTTTTTTCAAAATTTTGTATTTTTTTTGAAAAATGCTTCCATGAATTTTCATAATTATATCCCTCTAATATGTCATTCAAATTTCATCAGAAACAGAGAATCATACGGTCTCCATCCAGAACGCAAAAAATACAGCAAATCAGAGACCGTTAAAAAATGACCGTGTGGATGGAGGTCGTAGGAGTCTCTATTTCTGACAAAATTTGAATGACATATTAGAGGGATATAGTTATGAAAATTCATGGAAGCATTTTCAAAAAAAAATAAAAAAATTTGAAAAAGAAAAAATGGAGTAGGTAAGTTACCTACTCCATGGAGTAGCATCCCTTTTCTCATATATATATATATATATATATATAGGGTCATATGTGGCTGCCCTCTAGAGGCAGCCAACATGGCTGCCCCCGCCTTATTTGGGCAAAATTTTTTATTTTTTTTTTAAAAATAACAGCATTTACATTCATCCCTATATCCCTCCTATATACCATTCGAATTTCGTCAGAAACAGAGACTCCTACGGCCTCCATCCGGACAGTAATTTTTTAACGGTAATAGGATTTTTTTAAATCGATACCATCGAGATGGAGGCCGTAGGAGTCTCTGTTTCTGACGAAATTCGAATGGCATGTAGGAGGGATATATGGATGAATATACATGATTTCATTTTTCAAAAAAAATAAAAAAAAACGCCGAAAAATAGGGCGGGGGCAGCCATGTTGGCTGCCCCCAGGGGGCAGCCCCATTTTTTCCATATATATATTGATGGGGATGCCCCCAATATGGCTGCCCCGCCCCTTTTTTGGCAAATTTTTTTATTTTTGAAAAATATCGACATATATATCCATCCCTATATCCCTCCTATAAGCCATTCGAATTTCGTCAGAAACAGAGATTCCTACGGCCTCCATCCAGACAGAGTCGATTTAAAAAATCCTGCGACCGTTAAGAAAATGACATATGGATGGAGGTCGTAGGAGTCTCTGTTTCTTACGAAATTCAAATGGCATATAGGAGAGATATAGGGATGAATATACATGGTTTTATTTTTTCAAAAAAATAAAAAAATTACCAAAAAATGAGGTGGGGGCAGCCATGTTGGCTAACCCTGGGGGGCAGCCCCATTTTTCCCTATATATATATAGGAAAAAATGGGGATGCCCCGCCCTTATTTCTTCCACATTTTTTTTATTTTTTTGAAAAAATTCACCATGTATATTCATCCCTATATCCCTCCTACATGTCTTTCAAATTTCGTCAGAAACAGAGACTCGTACGGCCTCCATCGAGATGGTGTCGATTTAAAAAATCATGTTACCATTAAAAAATGAATGTCTGGATGGAGGTCGTACGAGTCGCTGTTTCTGACGAAATTTGAATGACATGTAGGAAGGATATATGGATGAATATACAAGGTGAAATTTTTCAAAAAAAATAAAAAAAATGCGGAAAAAACAAGGGTGAGGCAACCAACATGGCTGCCCGCAAGGGCCAGCCACATCAAACCCATATATATATATATAGGGTAAAATGGGGCTGCCCCCAGGGAGTAGCCAAGTTGGCTACTCCCACCCCTATTTTCCCCTCATTTTTTTATTTTTTGGAAAATAAAAAATTGTATATTCATCATTACATCCCTCTCACATTCTGTTAAAATTTCGTCAGAAACAGAGACTCGTAAGCCCTCCATCCAGACGCCATTTTTTTAACGGTCGCAGGATTTTTTAAATCGACCATGTTTGGATGGAGGCCGTAGGAGTCTCTGTTTCTGACGAAATTTTAATAGAATATGAGAGGGATGTAATGATGAATATACAAATTTTTATTTTCCAAAAAAATAAAAAAATGAGGAGAAAATAGGGGTGGGAGTAGCCAAGTTGGCTACTCCCTGGGGGCAGCCCCATTTACCTCATATATATATATATATATATGGGATAAATGGGGTTGCCACCTAGGGGGAGCTAGGTTCCCCCCGCCCCATTTTCACCATTTTTTATTTTTTTTTTTGAAAATATCTTCCATGAATATTCATCACTATATCCCTATATTATGTTATTAAAATTTCGTGCGAAACAGAGACTCCTACGGCCTCCATCCAGACAATCATTTTTTAACGGTAACAGGATTTTTTAAATCGACTCCGTTTGGATGAAGGTCGTAGGAGTTTCTGTTTCGCACGAAATTTTAATAGCATAATATAGGGATTTAATAATGAATTTACACGGTTTTAGATTTCAAAAAATAAAAAAATTATGTCAAAAAGGGGCGGGGGAGCTAAGTTAGCTCCCCCTAGGGGGCGTACACATTTTTCCCTATATATATATATGGGAGCTGGGAGCCTAAGCCCAGGGTGTAGGTAACTACCTACACTCGATCTTTTTTTTGCATGATTTTTGAGTTTTTTTGAATGAAACCTTAGGGGGATTTTCTTAATATATTGAGAGGAATATGTGTTTCAAGTTTCATGCAAAACAAACATTACTAACACATTCATCTTGAAGGGGTCAATTTCAGTAATTCTGAGATCGTTAAAATTTGATAGTCTTGATGAAGATGATAGGAGTCTCGAATTAAGTTGAATTTTGAATGACACCATGGTGGTACATAGTGATCTAATTCCCCAAGATTTCATTTCAAAAAAATAAAAAATCTATGAAAGAATGAGTCGAGTGTAGGTAGTTACCTACACCCCTGAGTGTATGCTCCCTTTTCTCTCTCTCTCTCTCTCTCTCTATATATATATATATGTATGAATATACATGGTGTTATTTTTCAAAAAAATAAAAAAAATACGGAAAAATGGTCAGAGTGCAGCCCGTTGGGGCAGCCTCATCAAACCCTTAATAAAAGTCCATGATATTTCGCCGCATGTGTTGCATATATTTGACTTCCCCACACGGAACTTACACATTATATATGTGTTACTCACGAACAAATGCCTTATGCATTTTCAATATTTCCATTCAATATATATGTCCAATATTCTCAAATAATTTATACCTTTGAATATTTTATAATTGACAATGTTAAATATGTTTGTGATTTTTTTGTTTATCTTACGTTTATTATCTTTTTGTAAGAATATATTGTATGAGTGGTGACTTTAAGATTTGATTTTATATCGGATGTTTGGATACCAATTGGGTACAAGGATACCTTGTAGAACGGTTTGTTGACCAAGTGGCCAAAAACCGTCGCCGCCCGATCCGGGGGGGCGGCAGTTGCGGTGTGGCCGGGTCGCAAGGAGGACCGCAACCGCCAGGGCGTGGGGGAGGGGGCGGACTTGGCGAGGGGTGAACACGCCCCTATAAATCTACCTCACATGGGAGGAAGATCATCATCCGAGAATAACCTCGCCATAGGGAGCCCCCTCTCATTCTCTCCATCTCTCCCTCTCTCTATATCTCTCTCGCTTTCTCGCACAATAGGAACGGCGTACCTGGGATCTCAGTGGATTTGGAATTATTCCAAATGGATGTGAAGACGGCCTTCCTTAATTTTCAATATCTCGCTCTCTCCAGTGGATTTGGAATTATTCCAAATGAATGTGAAGACGGCCTTCCTTAATGGAGAATTGAGGGAGGAGATTTATATGCGACAACCTGATGGATCTCAGGTTGAAGGTCAGGAGAAAAAGGTTTACAAATTAAGAAAGTCATTATATGGCTTAAAGCAGCCTTCACGGCAATGTTATCTCAAATTTCATGAGAAAGTTATTCAATTTGGATTTGTTTCAAATAAATTGGATAACTGTGTGTATGTCATGAAGAGTGGGAGCAGGTTTGCAATCATGTCATTGTATGTAGATGACATCCTGCTTGCAGATAATGACATACAAATGCTCAATGAAATCAAACAGAAATTGAGCAATGAATTTGAGATGAAGGACATGGGCGAAGCATCCTATGTTCTTGGAATTCAGATAACAAGAGACAGGAACTCAAGAATATTGAGTCTCAGTCAAGAAAGATATTTGCATACTATATTAAGGAGATTTGGAATGCAGAATAGCACTCCAGCTCCAACACCACTTGTGATGGGAAAGAGACTCAGCAAGAGTCAGTGTTCCGGAAAGGGGCAGAAACCTTTAGATGTACCATATGCACAAGCGGTGGGGAGTTTAATGTATGCAATGATGTGTACTCGACCTGATTTAGCTTATCCAGTAAGCCTAGTCAGTAGATATCAAAGGAATCCCGGTCCAGAACATTGGGAAGCTGTAAAGAGGATTCTTCGATATCTGAAAGGGACAGTACATCTGAAACTTGTGTATCAAGCACAATCGCTTGAAGTAGTAGGATACTCCGATGCTGATTTCGGAGGAGATGTAGATAATAGAAAATCCACATCAGGTTATCTGTTCATGTTTGGTGGTGCAGCCGTTTCTTGGGGTAGCAAGAAACAAGGATGTGTATCTCGACATACACAGGAGGCTGAGTACATTGCATGTAGCATGGCCACCACTCATGTTGTATGGATCATGCATTTTCTAGAGAACCTAAGCCTCGAATTGGTCAAAGGGCCAATTGAAATGTATTGTGACAATCATGCTGCGATAAGCTTGATCAATAGTGGGGTTAATAGTTCTAAAAGAAAACACATTAAGATCCAATATCATTATATACAAGACATAGTGGCGAAGGAAGAAATCACGGTAACCTACATACCTACCAGTGACATGTTAGCCGATTCCCTTACTAAAGGAATAGTAGCAGGAACATACATTAAACATGTTGGTTTAATGGGACTCAGGAATGTTTGAGTCAAGGAAGAGGTTTCATAGATAATGATCCTCACATGATAAATCTCCTTGTATATACTACACGGATAGTGGGAGTATATATGTTTTGACCACTTTGATCAAGTGGGAGATGTAGAACGGTTTGTTAACCAAGTGGCCAAGAACCGTCGCCGCCCGATCCGGGGGGGGGCGGCAGTTGCGGCGTGGCCGGGTCGCAAGGAGGACCGCAACTGTCACGACCCCGTTTCCTGGGCCGTCGGATCCTCCCATATCCGGATCTGGTTACTCAGCAATAATTTATTCAGCAATCACAACTAACATTCAGAAATATACTGCAAATAAAAATACTCGGAAGAAAGTATTTCAACACTTTTCCATTCACAAAATAAAGTTTAGAGGATACATTGTCCCACTATAACCATTACATTTACATTAGCTTGAAAGGAAAATTTCGGCAGATTTTCCCCTTATATCGGGACATATTTCAAAATAAAAACGAAAAGAGTTTCCTCTATAAAATCAATCGAGAGGAAAATAACAATGAAACTGAAAGAATATACTCAACAACAAGAGATGAAGAACCGGTAGACACCACACATCTTAGGTGAGTGAACGTGTGACGAATCAAAGGGTCACTGACGTGTACAGCCGCCCGCACCTAAGTAGGGTATTACACAGATTTCTCCATCGAAATAACTATAAAAGCATAATACGAAGAATACAAACATAAACGATGGAGAATCGGTAGACACCACACTTCTTAGATGAGTGAACGTGTGACGAATCACAGGGTCACTGACGTGCATAACCGCCCGCACCTAAGTAGGGTGTTACACAGATTTCTCCTCGAACCACAACAGGAAAACGAATCGGAAAGAAATATGAATCAAAAACAAAACTTGGAAGAACAAGAGTATAAATTGAAAGCCTAGCTTACGAAGCAACTAAGAGAGGATCATACCTTTCTTCTCCTCGTTCTCTCGGCAGCGCTTCGCTAGCGCTCCTCCCTCGCCTCCCACTCCTCCTCCCAACCTCTCGACCCTAGCCCTTGGGGTGGTGGTAGTGTAAGTTGTAGAGAATGAATGGGTAAGGGGGTCTATTTATAGGCCCCAGAAAACCACTAACCATGGTAGAAAACCATGGTTTAGACCTTAACCATGGTTTAGCGGCTCATGGTTTTGGCCCATGGTTTTAGGCAAAACTTATCCCAAACTTGGAGCTTAAGTTAGAACATTCTAGAAGATTTTAGATTCGCTAATGACGCTTAATTAACACTAATCGTGATTAACTTTCACTAATCGCGATTTAACTTTCACGGCTTACGCATATCTTTTGTTAACTATTGATTAGTGTTTACTAATGATCATTAGCGGCTTTCAATCGTCATTAATTTCTTTAATCATGTTTAATTAGTCTTAATGACAGTCATTATGGATTAATGACATCTTAGCCTTCCTTACTTCTCTTTCTTCCGAAATTCATAACAAATCGAAACGAAGTCCGATTCACACGAAACAAATTCTGCCGGTTTCCTCTTTACGAGCCGGATCTTATTATATAGGATCCGAGATATGCCAAGTTCAAGGCTTTACAGCAACCGCCGGGGTGTGGGGGAGGGGGCGGACTTGGCGAGGGGTGAACACGCCCCTATAAATCTACCTCACATGGGAGGAAGATCATCATCCGAGAACAACCTCGGCATAGGGAGCCCCCTCTCATTCTCTCCATCTCTCCCTCTCTCTATATCTCTCTCGCTTTCTCGCACAATAGGAACGGCGTACCTGGGATCGGCTCAAGATACCTAATGGTGGGTATCCGCTTAGAACTACTCGTTTAATAAATGGTGGATTTGAGTAATGATTTTATAAATAGATATGGATTTGAGAATACTAATACCCGCCTCGAACTTAACCTGTTGACATCCCCCACCTAATCATGTCTAAACTAATTTAATGGCCACCTTCTACAAGGGCGCCCTTGCTAGTGTGACAACATGGCGAATAGTATTTCTATCCTTTGGGTCTTGGAATAGTAGCCTAGATAAAGGTATTTTTAACTTGGGCATGTGCTTTGAAAGTTGGGCATAATATTCGTTGGAGTTTCTAAGACATATTTGGACAGTGGGAAAGGGTGAGAAGGTTCGAAGGAAGGGGTCGTCCGATGAGCATTGGGATGTGGGTTGCACGATCAGCGCATATCCCGATCGGACGGTCCCTACGTGTTACAACAGATGTTGTAACATCAGATGATCCAGTCTAGTTCAAAAGAGCCTAGTGAAAAAGAAGTGTGAGGTGTTATCCACCATGCACTACTTGGGTTGGGGGTTACCGAACGTTTAGCATTCCCTCACGCTTGACACCAATAAGTTTTTGTTTTATTTAAGAAAAAAGATTATACCTTCGCCATATCGAATATCAATAAAAGTAATAATAGCATGGTACCTTTAAGTTTGATACAAACAAATCCCTTTTTTTATTTTTTTCGTAATATAAGATTACGTATCAAAATATTAATATGAAACAAGGGTTATTTTTGTTGTAAACAGGATTGCCATTGCATATATTAAACAGTAAAACATCGGATCCAAATGAATTAACAGAGAAACAATACCGAATAAGATTACATTAAACGTATGTTTCCCAATCATTATCCGATTATACAATGCAAACATGAACCGATTAATAGAACAGAAACATAAACACGGGCATGATCCAGAAAGGGTAAAGCAATAAACATATTGCGGTAACCAAAATAAAATGGAGATCAGTTTAGAAGTCACCGAAGCTTCCATGAAATGGACTGTCCTTAAAGAAGATATCGCCCCCACAATACCGGTGCGTAGGGCACTAGCGATCTACTCCCAGGATACGACGGTTCACGATCGTCGTCGGCGCACACCAACAGGATCGTCCTCGATTGTACCTTAGAGAACTGCAGCCGAGAGAGGAAGAGGAAGACGTTCGTCCGTGAGAGGAAGAACCAGAGAGAGAGAGAGAGAGACGGCGTGAGAGATTTTTCTTGCGAGTAAAGTAAAACCGCGTCGAGTGAGGGATATATATATATAGAGGGGGTCGCGTGCCCTAACACGCGGTTACCTTTGCTTTTCGAAAACGTGTCCCAAAACGCAGCCTTTCGGATCCCATAAATCGCGCCCATAATGGTGAGTTGAATTCCCATTTAAGTCGACTTACCAAATTAATCGTGTGATTAATTTAATCGACTTACCAAATGAAAACCGCAGCAAAAGTATCGAGATCCGAGATTGACTCTCCCGAGCCCGAGCCCGAGCCGGAGACGGAGACGGAACAGAGCGCGCGCGCGTGTGTGGTACTATACTTCCTCCTCTCTACTATTGCTACAAGAGCTTGGGATGTGAACTCATATATAAGTCCACCAAAAGTTTAGTTCTCCCTGGTGTGGTACTAAACTTCCACCCAAACTCAACAATGTTTCGAATTTGGGAATTCCCAACTTTCCCTCCAAAACATTTGGTTTGCCAATTCAAACCAAATTGAATGCCAATTGTAATTAATAGGTTTTCCAATTAAAACCTATCTACAATTTTAATACAACAATCTCCCACGAAAATTTTGAAAAGAGATTCAAAAGGATTTAAAAGACTTCTTTCGGTTGCCCAAACTTTCCTTTCAGTAAAGGTATCTTCTGGTTTAAACCTCTACCTGAGTTTACTACTTTCACTTTAACAGGAACGAAGTGAACTACGTCTTTTACTTCAGACCTTAGTGTTAAAGTATACGGTAGAAACAACAAAGCGTTGTTCTTGGTATAATCTTTAGGGTTGTTGATCTTAAAGGTCATTCACCCTTATCCTGTTTCATGAGTGTATTCAGGAAAGACACTCTTCCTTTAACTGCGACCTACAGTAACACTCACATAGGTGGCGTTCTCTAAGGATGCACTGCTAACATCCTGCCCAAAGGCTTGAACCCATTCATAGCCTACGCTCTTCCTAAACTTGCAGCTTAAATGCCACTCAGGCTTTCAGGGATAAGACACTCATTCTTACACATTAAACTTAGAGTGCCAACCAGTTCTCAAAACAGCTTGTTATTACCACATTGAACCTACTTTGTGGGATCTCCACTCAGATAGGTTGGGTTGCTACTGTAGAGGAACTCCCAATGAGTTTCAGTCCCATCCCAAGCCTAGACTTTAGGACTAAAGATTTATGAAGTCCATTGGTCAATGGATCTGCCGTGTTGTCTTTGGATCCAACAAAATCCACAGCCAACACTCCTCGAGACACTAAATCCCTTAACGTCTTAAGTCTGATTTGTATGTGTATCCTTGTTTTCTGATTGAACTTTGAACTCTTCATCTTATCAATTGTGGTCATATTATCACAATTACCGAGATCGCAGGAACAGGCTAACCTACCATGGGAATTTCAGATAGAAGTTCCCTTAACCATTCAGCCTCAATTCCAGTGGTGTCGAAAGCACACAGCTCGGCCTCAAAAGTGGATCGAGCTAGAATGGTCTACTTTACAGACCTTTAGGAGACTGCACCGCCTCCAAGGGTAAATACATACCCTGTAACACCATTACTCCCAGACTCCTTTATTTTCCCTATTCAGCTTGCATCACTGTAACCTTCTAGTACAGAAGGATGTCTACCATAATGCAAACTAAGGGAAATAGTTCCCTTCAAGTACTTAAGTACTCGATCCAGAGCCTCCCAGTGAGTACGGTCAGGACAACTAATGTATATACTCAGCTTTGCAACCGAGAATGAAATATCAGGTCTCGTGTAATTTGCAAGATACATTAAACTTCCTATCACTTGTGAATACCTTAGCTGCGCTACAGGTACTCCACTTTTATTCTTAAACAGCGTTTTGGATGAATCAAAAGGAGTACTTACAGCTTTGCAATCTTGATATTCAAATTTCTCAAGTACCTTCTCAACATAGTGAGATTGAGAAATTACAATCCCATCAACTGACCTTATCAGTTTGAGACCCAAGATCACATCAGCAACACCCATGTCCTTCATCTCAAACTTCCTACTCAAGAAAGCCTTAGTCTCATTAATAATCTTCATATGTGATCCAAACAAAATATATCATCAACATATAGGCACAAGACAATACACTCATCACCTTTCACCTTAGAATAAATACACTTGTCGGATTCATGAACCTTAAAGCCGTATGACAAAATAGTCTTGTCAAATTTTTCATGCCACTGCTTTGGTGCTTCTTTCAATCCGTAAAAGGATTTAACAAGCTTGCAAACCTTTCCCTTATTCCCAGGAGTCACAAGCCCATCAGGTTGATCCATATAGATCTCTTCCTCAAGATCGACATGCAAGAAGGCGGTCCTCACATCCATCTGGTGGATAGAGAGATCATATACAGATACCAATGCTATGAGCATCCGGATTGTGGTCATCCTAGTCACAGGGGAATAGGTATCAAAATAATCGATACCTTCCTTTTGCCTAAATCCCTTGGCAACTAATCTGGCTTTATACTTTTCAATTGATCCGTTAGGCTTAAGCTTTCTCTTAAACACCCACTTGCACCCAATGGTATAGCACCCTTTGGGTAAATCAACCAACTCCCAAGTCCCATTAGCGATAATGGAATCAATCTCAGATTTGATGGCTTCCTTCCATTGTTTTGCTTCAGATGAAGTCATGGCTTCCTTGTAACTTGGTGGATCACCCTCGATCTATAGACAACGAAGTCGCTACCTAGATTATTGGCTATCCGAGATCTTTTACTCCTCCTTGGCTCATTCTCTTCAGAAAGATCATTGGGTTCAGGTTGAGTCTCAACCCCCACATTCGATATCCTTTCCACTTGATCTGGAATAGATCCTGATGCAGAGGCGCCCTCAATGGTCAGATTCTGAGGAATCCCAGTCTTCAATGGGAAGACATCCTCAAAGAAGGTAGCATCGCGGAGTTCAACAATAGTATGACATCTATGCCCGGTATCTCGGACCGAATTACCAAAAACCTATATGTATAGCTATTTTTTAGGTAACCTAAGAAGACCACATCAATATTTTTAGGACCAAGTTTCTTTCTCTTGTGTTCTGGGACTAAAACCTTAGCGAGACAGCCCCATACTTTGAGATATCTTAAACTTGGTTTCTTATTTCTCCAAAGTTCAAAGGGACATTTTTCCATATGTCTCGGAGGAACCCTATTCAGAATATGACAAGCCGCATTCAAGGCTTCTACCCCACATATAGGTTGGAAGTGCATAACTCTGTAGGAGAGCAATGATTATATCAGTTAAGGTTCTATTTTTCCGTTCTACTATCCCATTTGATTGCGGTGAATATGGAGTCGTAACTTTATCAATTATGCCAAAAGATTTGCATGGTTCATCAAATAAGTTAGAGGTATATTCACCTCCTCTATCTGACCTAAAGCGTTTAAGCACTTTTCGTATTTGTGTTTCAGCCTCATTCTTAAAGATAAGAAATTTCTCCAAGACTTCATCCTTGGTTTTCATTAAATATACACAGCAGTATCTACTGCCATCATATATAAAGGTGATAAAGTATTTCTTATTGTCTCGGGTCAACACACCATTAAACTCAAAGATATCCGTGTACACTAGATCCAAGATCTCACTATCTCTAGAGACAGACTGAAAAGACTTCCTACGTGTCTTAGTTTGTACACAAATCTCACGTTTTTTAGTTTTATCAATTGTGTGTTTAGGGATCAACTCTAAATTCATCATTCTTTTAATTAAATTTAGGTTTACATGTCGCAATCTACCATGCCACAGATCACAACATTCTAGATTATTTACAACATGAGACACATAATTAGAACATTCGGCATTCAAAACATTCAATTCATTAATGTTTACTGAATCACATCTAATTCTAAATAACAAATCAAAATCAGCCAAATATCCTTTACCATAAAAGACACCATGTCTTGGAATAACAACTTTATTACATTTAAAGTTTAATTCAAAACCATTTTTAACTAAGATAGAGCCAGATAACACATTCTTCTTGATGTCAGGAAAATGCAGCACCTTGTGTAACGTCCAGACACGTCCAAAGGAGAACTTCAAATTGACTTGTCCCGACCCTAGCACCCTGACTGCAGAATCGTTCCCCATCTTCATAGTCCCACCGCTGCAGGTCTGATATGAAGAAAACAACGTTCTGTCAGAACATATGTTTACATTGGCTCCGTATCCACGAGCCACTCATTTGGATCATGTATATGGTATAGTTCAGGTTTTACAGAGACATATCCCTCGCTAGCCCCGAGTCTCATGGTGATCATTTCACTTGTGGACTCCCGTCTGTAGCCTTAGGTTGAGCCTTCAAGGACGGACAATCCTTCTTCCAATGCCCAACCTGATTACAGTGCCAGTAGGGTTTATTCTTTGCCTTTTTCTAGATCTTGCCCTTTGGTTTCATTTTATTGTTATTAGGACCATTTCCCTTCTTATCCTTTCGCTTCGAGGTCATAAAATTAACCTTAACCTGAATATCAACAGGAAGCACAGGTTTTTGTTTCCTGTGTTCCTCTTCTATGGCAATTGCCACCATCAAGTCATCCATAGAAATTTTCCCCTTTCTATGTTTCAGAGTCATACCGAAGTCTTCCCACGACTTGGGGAATTTCTCTATGATGCACATGACCTGAAACTTTTCGGAAAGTTTCATTTCGGCATCCCCTAAACCATGGAGCAGGAGTAAAAACTCGTGTGCCTGTTCAGAAACTGACTTCCCTTCGATCATGGAAAACTTAAAAAATTTGACTACGGAGTATTTCTCAATACCGAGATCTTCGGTGTTATACTTCCGATCTAAGTCTTCCCATAGCCCCTTCGCAGTCTGCGTGTACGAACAATATACGTCAAACAAAGTGTTGGAAAGAGCCAACAAGATGCAACCATGACATATACGGTCGCGTTCCTTCCACGCAGATTGCGCCTTATGGCTATCGGGTGAGGGGTTTTCCGTCTCCACCGTAGGACAGTCGGTTTCAAGCATCGAGATTAACCCTATGGTGATTAACCAGATCTTCATGTGTTGTTGCCAACGCTTAAAATTATGTCCACCGAATTTTTCAGACATACCCATCATATCTACCCTCTATTTAAACATTGTTTCCGACATTTTAGAATCGGTTCGGGATATCTTCTCTAAGATTGTTATAAACAGGATTGCCATTGCATATATTAAACAGTAAAATATCGGATCCAAATGAATTAACAGAGAAACAATACCGAATAAGATTACATTAAACGTATGTTTCCCAATCATTATCCGATTATACAATGCAAACATGAACCGATTAATAGAACAGAAACATAAACACGGGCATGATATAGAAAGGGTAAAGCAATAAACATATTGCGGCAATCAAAATAGAATGGAGATCAGTTTAGAAGTCACCGAAGCGTCCATGAAATGGACTGTCCTTAGAGAAGATATCGCCCCCACAATACCGGTACGTAGGGTACTAGCGATCTCCTCCCAGGATACGACGGTTCACCAACGGGATCGTCCTCGATTGTACTTCAGAGAACTGCAGCCGAGAGAGGAAGAGGAAGACGTTCGTCCGTGGGAGGAAGAACCAGAGAGAGAGAGACGGCGTGAGAGATTTTTCTTGCGAGTGAAGTAAAACCGCGTCGAGTGAGGGATATATATATATAGAGGGGGTCGCGTGCCCTAGCGCGCGGTTACCTTTGATTTCCGAAAACGCGTCCCAAAATGCAGCCTTTTGGATCCCAAAAATCGCGTTCATAATGGCGAGTTGAATTCCCATTTAAATCGACTTAACAAATTAATCGTGTAATTAATTTAATCGACTTACCAAATGAAAACCGCAGCAAAAGTATTGAGATCCGAGATCCGAATTGACTCTCCCGAGATCCGAGATCCGAATTGACTCTCCCGAGCCCGAGCCCGAGCCCGAGCCCGAGCCCGAGACGGAGCGGAGCGCGCGCGCGCGTGTGTGGTCCTCCATTCCTCCTCTCTACTATTGCTATAATAGCTTGGGATGTGAACTCATATATAAGTCCACCAAAAGTTTAGTTCTCCCCGGTGTGGTACTAAACTTCCACCCAAACTCAACCATGTTTCAAATTTGGGAATTCCCAACTTTCCCTCCAAAACATTTGGTTTCGCAATTGAAAGCAAATTGAATGCCAATTGTAATTAATAGGTTTTCCAATTAAAGCCTATCTACAATTTTAATACAACAATTTTCAGATTTGGTCTTACTATTTTGATATTATGTGTCAGAGACCCCTTTCAGCATCACAAACCAATTTTCTTACAACTAAAAGTTTCTTTCCGCTATTTTATGAAAGAAAGAGTAGGAAAATGAAACAAAATCTTTTTTTTCTTATTTTGATCGGATCAAAAAACACCTTAGGATCCTAACTCTTGTACAAGATAAATATATAAAGCAAAGGTACCATAGGAATCCAAATCTACCGAATCGCTCATGTTATGATCTTCTACATCCTAGATCTCATTGTTCTGTCATATGGCTTATGTTCTTCATTTAGCATTCATACCGAATGACTCTATGAAATTACGCCGATACTTCCACTTACGGGTAACGTAGGTGACATCTCTATTTTTCCCGAGAGGATCCTTATTGCTTAGCATATACGTAAATATGTCTAAAAATAAGGGTGTATTAAAATTTAAGAAAATGTAATGTATCCATTGATAGTGGGAGAAGGCTTTGCTTTTTTATATATCCATTAATAATTACAAATATTTTATTGAATTTGCTACCAGTCCTACTAATTCTTACACCATGATCCTTAAACACGGGCATATATGTTGGATACAATAAGATTACATTTGATATCTTATTATTACATAAGATTAATTATGGGATGTATGAAGGAAAATGTCGTAAAGGTATTTTTTTTAGATATGACTATATATAATAGATTTTGTATTATCATTTTTTAGAAAAAATCATTATTCTGGATTCACTCTTTATTATAAATATCTTTGAACACATTCGTAGAATTGGGTTTTTTATATAAACTATAAAGTTGTTAGGTTTAAAAAAACCATTCATTTAACCAAATTCATTATTAGATCAATTTTACATTTATATGCGTTCATAATTTTAAGAATACATTGCATAAAAGTTCGTGAACTATACAGTGAATTACAATGTCGTATATGAACTTTAAAGGGATTTTTACCCGGCAGATCTTATAATCTTTTCAAATTACCTCTACGACCTTTGAAACAACCTAATTCCCTCCGCGACCCCATAAACTTACTAGCTCTTATCCTATAGACCCTATGGTTAACCTCCATCCATTTACCCGTTAAAACTAACCAGATTCCGTTATATGCCTTTACATTATACCCGTTTTGTTTATCAAATTTACATTGATTGTCACTCCCAACAACCACACACCTCCTCGACATCCGGCCCCTTGCTCTCCTCCTCTCTGACCTCCGTCGCCTCCTCCACCTCCTCGTGGGCAGCCGAGGTCAGCCCCGATCTCCCCCGACCCCACCTAAACCCGACCACCTCCTCTTGTGCAGCCGCCCGACCTCCCCCAACCACCCTCCAGCCCAGGCAAAGCCTGACCTCCCCATGCCCACCCTCCAGCCGAGGCCGGTCTCCCACGAAAAAAGTCAAATCCTCGTCATGCGTGCATTGGAGGGGAAGGAGCCCATTGTCCTTGTCGTTACTGACATGCTCCAGTTCCAACCACCATGTTCCATATTTAGGAACCACCCATCCCTCCTCTCCTTGTCCCTTCACCACCCACTTCCTCCCCCTCTTTCCGTCACAAAGAGAGAGAGGGAGGAGGGGAGAGAGAGAAACCAGACCCAAATGACCCACCACCTCCGCAGAGAGACCACCACCAAACCGGCCTAGGAGGAGCAACAGGAAGGGGAGGAAGACCACTCTCCACCAAAGAAACAGAGGAGAAGGCTGAGGAGCAACGGTCCTCATCTTCGGCTTGGCTGCATTTGGGTGCAATGTTGGGCTATGCGGGCCCCCGATGGACACGTCGTGTGGGGCAAGTCCGGTGGCAGATGTGGTGGAAAAGCTGAAAGCGGAAGATTCGAACTCCGATGGGAATTTGGTGGCAGTGATCGTGGTAATTGTCGTGTTGTTGGTGCTGCTTGTGTCGGTGACTGCCGTGGTGAAACGCAACCGTGAAGCGGAATTCCAGACTCCGGGGTGGAGAACAGAGGGAACTACACGACTGCGGTGGAGGTGGAAGTGCCAACTGTAACAGAACGGGCTTAGGTCCCCGGTCCGTTATCGAGGAAAACTGGTCCTGACAACTTGTTGGGTTCGGGCCCAATTGGACCCGTTGACAACCACCCAAAATGCTTAAGCCCAAGTTGTCAAGTAGTAATCCCCACCACTTATAAACCACACCCACACTTTGTGAGTTTTCCATGTGGTACTATGTTTGGGGTTAGGGTGTTACAACCTCCCCCACTTATATTCGCAACGTCCTCGTTGCGACATGGCTCATCACTTGTTCCCAGTGACAGTGGCGGCTGCACGCTCCGGGTAGCCATTTCCTCCAACCTCTTTGTAGGGGCGGCTCCACCTCTCGGGTAGCCCTTTCCACTATCAGAGGGCGTTCGGCTCTGATACCATTTGTAACAGAACGGGCTTAGGTCCCCGGTCCGTTATCGAGGAAAACTGGCCCTGACAACTTGTTGGGTTCGGGCCCAAGTGGACCCGTTGACAACCACCCAAAATGCTTAAGCCCAAGTTGTCAAGTAGTAATCCCCACCACTTATAAACCACACCCACACTTTGTGAGTTTTCCATGTGGTACTATGTTTGGGGTTAGGGTGTTACACCAACGGAGTCGAGCACGAGGAAGCGCAATCAGCAACAGGAGTAGGCGGCATCTAGGGGGGATCGGCGCACGGGAGGAAGGGGGACGTAAGGGATCTGCGGGGGAGCTGGTGATCGTGAACGACGAGAACGGGGTGTTCGGACTGCCCGATTTGTAATGCCTCACATTACCAAAGATAAAATTATGTATCCACTGTAGTATCATGTAAAGTAATTACAATAAGCATATTATATAATTTTGGATAACAAAATAAGATTTTATTCATCATATAAAAATCTGATATCTATTAGGTTATATAACCATGTAAGAAGTAATTGTATATCTAAATATTTTTTTTAAAAAAATAGTCCAGGATCAATTAGATATCTGTTGGCATCTAGATCGCATGAGAAGATATTGGCTTAATAGATCTCACTCGCTACCGCTACATATAGCTACTTGGATATACAAAATTTTAAGGAGATCCAAATGATTTTAATATATTCTTAAGATAATGAAGGGTAAAAATATATGTGAGGGTTGCATGTAAATACAATACGTTACATATAAATACAATAAGTTACAACCAATGATAACACAAGTATGATTTAGATAAATATGTCCCAATATTAAATATGCAAAGTGTTGAGGGGGTTTTTGGTAAATGGTGCTAGGCCAATAAATTGACCAAGAGCCACGTATAGGGGTTACGTGTGGTTTTGAGAAAAGAGTCCCGAGAGAAGATAAATATGGGCTGTGGTATTAAAAAGGAAGTGGTACTGATAGAAAATGGAGAAAAAAGAGGTGCCGAAGAGAAATGGAAAGAGGAAGACCGAGCAAAGAAAGAGAGAGCAAAATTGCATATTGTGTAAGGTTCGTCATCTTCTTTTACTTTTTTTGTCAAAATTATTCCCCATGTGTGTAAGTACTATCAATATGAAAATTAGTTCATGTTTGTTTTCAAACTTTATTAAAATAGAGAGAAGCATAATCGAATCACGATAGTCAAACAAATAGAGAGAACAAACTCGGAGATGAAGTGTATATGTAATTTTTAAACCAGCTGGAGTTGTGTGATTTTACATGTGTATTTAGTTTTTCCTATGGATGAAAACTCTATAGAGTTGTTTGTCTTTAAATATCTTTAGTATAATAAGAGGGGATATATATAGAAATTTATGTATGCGTTAAACTTTTTTCAAACCAGGTAGATATGACAACTTTTGCTTGTACTAACATGAAATAAGCATCACTAAAATTATTGCGTATTCGATTAGAAATGGTTAGCAATGTGTACAAGTCCCAATATATACAAATATTAGAGGGACAGTAAAGGGAAAAGAAAAGAAAACATGAAGTAATATAACAGACAGAAAATGGTATCTTAGGGTCCATCTGCATGTCCATAGAAATTCTAAAGTCCAAAACATAACCAACTTATATTTTAAATGTTGTAAGGACAAGTGCATACATGGATATCCTTTCCAGCAGTAAAGACGGATTTGTGAGAAATGCAGGTGAGTGGTTCATAAGCTGAAGGCATTATTATTATCTTTATTTCATGCAAATATTTTTATGAGGCAAGTATTTAGTATTTCAGATAGTTACGCATTTCAAGTTTTTTTAGTATACTTAATGCTAAGTTCAACAACTTTATTCTTCCCCATTATGAATATATGGTTTATGCAATTTATGTGGTATACCGTGCAAAGCTTTCATTTTCTATATCATTCATGTTTAAGCAGTTATGTCAAGTTAAGAGGGTTCAATATGATTCTTATGTTGATTATGCAAGATGTATGAGTAAATGATTTTTAAGTGAGATGCACACTATGTCCTACATTCTAGGAAAGACATGAACAAGTAAGAGGACTTTGGGTCCGCATTCAGTATGCAATAGGCTTTGGGCCGTATGCAGAGTGTTCTTTGGCCTTTGGGGTCGTCTGCGCGTATGACAGTAAGATAAGGTCCTAGGTGGAGTTCGCTCTTCTAGGCTATAAGTAAGGCTAAGGTTCTCCTTAGCAGTAAGTGTTCATGAACTTATCAAGATATGTCGGGGTAGTGTTGCATCATTAAGTATGAAAAGATAACCTATATGTTTATTTCCAAATAGCAAATATGATTTCAGAACAAGTTCTGGTTATTTTTATCCATTATTTTATTTGTAGTTAAGAACTATCAAACTTTGATTTGATTTTGGAATGTTTTTCTTGTTATACAGTAATGAAGTTTAAATTTATAATGTCCATTATTTTTCAAGTTGGGCTAGATAGATAATTTTTTATAATCATATAGCTGGAGGTTTGTGACCCATTCACAGGGTCTAGGCTCATGTCGATGAGTTTGGGCTCACCACTCCAAATCAATATTTTCAGGTACTCTAGAGAAAGAAGATATTGACCTAACTAGACAAAGTCTGAAAGAGGCATATCATGAAAGAGGTTGTGCCATCATAACTAATATCTATTTTATGATGTTTTATGAATGCTATGGATTTGGAGTTAAAGATTTTCGATCGCTTTGTTCGATATTAAAATCATGTATGCAATACTATGTATTTCCATTTTATTTATGGAAATGTATACGATTACAGTGATAAATTTATTACGAGTTGCAGCATGTCAAAAGTTTTTTTCCTTGTTAAATATTGTAAAGTAGATTTTTTGTTTAGACAAGAGTAAGTTTTTAGTCACGCTCGTCTCGAGGATTAGGCGGGATGGGTCGTGACACGATTTGATGAAGGTGGGTGCAGAGGTGCTAGGGAACGGTGAGCTAGGGTCCGCATATAAGGCGGTGATGGCATCCGGGACATCGATGGTGGTGAAGAGGATGAAGGAGATGAACATGCTCATGAAAGACATCTTCGACTTGGAGATGCCGAAGCTCGGGAGGTTGCGACACGCCAACGTGCTCACACCGCTGACCTCCAGGTCTTCTACAACTTCTCATTTGATGGGTTGAAGGAGAGGATGAAGGAGGAGGATAAGGAAGGAAAGAGAGAGATTGAAAATCCATCGTTGATTTTGTTTGGTTTGATTAACCCAAGTTTAACTCAAGTTTTTGACTCCAATAAAGTTAAAGATGACGGAAGGGTCCGTGGGGTAAGACGGAGCAAGTTTACAAGGTCGAGGGGAGAATTATGTTGTTTCAAAGGTCGTAGAGGTAATTTGAAAAGATTACAGGGTCTGCCGGGTAAAAATCCTAACCTTAAAAGGTAACAATGTGGTACCCGATCTTTAAAATGTCCTAATGCAGTTCTTGAATACGAAAATTTAGATGTCATTTTGTCTTTCTAATCTTAAATCACAACAGCTCAAAATCATACGAAGACAAACATTATAGTAGCATTGTTACCTTTTAAAGTTTAGATATATGACATTGAAATATGGTGTATAATTTAGGGACTTTTGAGGCGTATGTTGACCTAAAAGATCTTCGATCTCCATCATTCTAATGTGTAGATGAAATCATGAATCACCTCCACCGACCACCAGTAATGGAATATATGAAGTAATTTCTTCTATGCAGTGAAGTTTGTGTCCCTGCCTCCCATTGCCGACACGTGAGTGGAGGTGCTGAGGCTGGAGTTGGAGGCCCCGTTCTCGAGATTCACCGCGGTGTGTATCCTCCTATCCATGGTGCATGCGTCGATCGTCAGCATCCATGGCGTTTGCGTTCTTCAGGCTGTCCCTAGACGGTCCCATGTTCCCCGTAGATACGTTAAAGAAGACGCCCTTCCTGACAACTACGAATGTAGCTATGGACTTGGCATCGTCGTACATGGGCACCGAGAGCCTCTGAGGGACATGGAGATCATGTCCAAGCCATCAGATACTGCATGTTCCATACTGGTGACCACATCAGACTCGTTGCACCCACTGGCGTGGCACATCTTGTACATGGCGAGGTGGCATGTGATGCGACTCCTGATGCGACACCCCTCGCGTTGTCGAAGAGGCTGACGATGGAGACGAAGTCGTATATTGTATAATATAGAATATTAATGTGTATTATGCAATATTTATGTGTACTAAACATATTTGATATGTATTTTTGAATATCAATTGGTTGCGAATGACAATTGTAGTTTTTTATACATATTGTATATTTGATGTATATTACACATTTTGGATGTATACATTTTGGATGTGTATTATACATGTTTCAATATTATTGTACTAATAGATTGAGTGTGGATGACTACTGCATTTTTACAAAGACTCATACAAATTTTATTATACAAAGAATCATGCACTCGTTATAAAGGACCATGCATTAAGTACTAATATGAATTGTATTATACAAAGAATCATACAAATTTTACAAATGAGAGATAAATTTTGAAGGAACCACAGATTTCACAAAAAAATATATCATCGTTACAAAAAGAATAACAGATTCTTCGTAAAAAACACGTGAGGATACATACACTGCATCACGTAATGTCGTTCAACACAACATTAGATATTTTTAAATAAGGTATTGCGAAAAAATGTCAAAATTAAATACAACTAAATTTAGTATTTTGAAATATTAAATGGTATGTATAATTAATGCAAAAGAGCATGACTAAAATACCTTTTTAGACAAAGAAGTTGATTGTGCCATTAGATGTGAATCTAATGACTATGATCGTTGGCTTTACTTATACATGCAAGAACCATGTCTTATTGGAAAGGTTCCCTACATAATTATTCTTATTTTTATAAATATTTAGAAATACATTTTATGACTTTAAAAAAATAAAATAGGAACGTACTTAATTATATTTTACTAATTTTACATGTTTATTATATATTTTTATCATATATAGTTATTATAGTATACATATTATTATATATAAACATATATATACTTATCTATTGATTATATATATAATAAAATTTTAAAAAATATAAACAAATATAAAAAATATAAAATTAAAAACTCATAAAATTAAATATAATTAAAACCCCACAAAAAATAAAAAATAAAAGATTACAAAAAATATCTATTGTTTATTTTTGTAAGCAATAAATACACTCCTATCCCCCGTATCTCTCAGTGCTTCAGCCCCTGCACTGTTATACACATAATTTTGCAGTGTATGATAAATTTCATACCGCACATGTGCATTGATTTATCATTATTGTGGGTTGATTGTTTGTTTGAGTTGGTTGGCTGAGATCCGAGTGTCATGAGAGCGATTGATACATCTGTTACCGGACATGACTTGTCAGGCACCGCAGACCCTCCAAGATCAGACGTTAAGATCCTCGCTCATCCTCCTCAACAAGGAGGAATTAAGTTACTGTAACCTTAGCTTCTTATCGTTTGCAGAGATAAAAGTATGTGGAATTAGAGGGGTAAGGCGGTAATTATGCGCTATTCTTTGTTCAGTTGGCGAAGTAATGGTACATGATATGGGATAAAAGTTAGATATTTCTGTCGGGTGTAATTGTGGTTTATGTTATCTTGTATTCATGTACTCCATTCTCGAACCAAAACATGCGATCAATAAAATGTAAGTTTAAGTTTTCGCGGTGGTAACAATTGTAAATGAATATTATTTGATGTTTTTTATCCCCGAGTGAAACCATGACATTAGCTCAATGGCTCATCCCACTCCAATCCAAATGAGTATATTGGATTGAATGCCTATTGTATGAAGCAAACAACGGATTACCCATCAGTATTCATGGATTTAAATCAATACAAAGGGTGAGTTCGGTTCGGGAATAAACAGGAATAAGGATGGGGAATAAGGAGGATAAGGGTATATTCTTTGTTCGGCTGGAGGATAGGAATAAGGAGAATAATGTGAAATAAAAGTATGTAAGGTGTGATAAAGATAGAAATAGAGTGAAATAAGATGGAATAATGGAGAATAGTCGTACCACTTGGAATCGTGTCGGAAGGAGAATTGACCCCTTATTCTAAGGCCTATTCTCCAACCGAACAGGTCCAAAGTATTTGGTGTTGTAAGTAACAGAATGGGTTTATGTTCAGATTTGGACAGCTGAAACCATTGCATCTTGTTATGATGGATCTTCACTTTGACAGTATCCTCAAAACCATCTCCATTTTCTTGGTGCCCACGAATTTATCCTGCAAAATTATTATATGGTCAGAATCATTTCAAGAACACTGCATTTAATCTTTATTTTTTCCTTAAAAATCTTAAAGCAAAGTCGATATCAATCTTATGTTTGTATGGATTGATGTTTGAACTCTGATTAAAGTGTGTGTGTGATTAACTTATCCTGGCAACCATCTTAGAATTTTAATTTGCACAAATCGATCCAAGTCTCTATAGATCTAAGTATTGCATCATAGATGTAACACTCTAACCCCAAACATAGTACCACATGGAAAACTCACAAAGTGTGGATGTGGTTTATAAGTGGTGGGGAGTACTACTTGACAACTTGGGCTTAAGCATTTTGGGTGGTTGTCAACGGATCCATTTGAGCCCGTATCCAATAAGTTGTCCGGGCTAGTTTTCCTCGATAACGGACCGGGGACCTAAGCCCGCGACATTACAAATGGTATCAGAGCCAAATTCCCTCTGATAGTGGAAAGGGCTACCCGAGAGGCGGAGCCGCCCCTACAAAGAGGTTGCAGGAAAAGACTACCCGGAGCGTGCAACCACCACAGTCACTGGGAATAGTGATGGGCCATGTCGCAACGACGACGTTGCGAATATAAGTGGGGGAGGTTGTAACACCTTAACCCCAAACATAGTACTACATGGAAAACTCACAAAGTGTGGATGTGGTTTATAAATGGTGGCGATTACTATTTGACAACTTGGACTTAAGCATTTTGGGTGGTTGTCAACGGATCCATTTGGACCCGTCTCCAACAAGTTGTTAGGACCAATTTTCCTCGATAACGGACCGAGGACCTAAGCCCGGGACGTTACAATAGAAATGGAGAGGGAGCTCTCCTCCATCAGTCATCCTGGAATACAGAAATACGGATTGGGTTCTACGTGGTAATATTATTAAGTTAATATGAACGAAGCAAAAACAAAACAAAACTTATTCTTGCGAAGTAGAAAAATTTTCAGAATATCTTTAAATGCTAAGATGATTGATATACCAGATTCTGGACTATGTAGAGAAATCAAATAGACATTTATTATTTACAAAATGAGTACAACACAACTTGAGTAAATTCTTGTAATGGACTTTTAAGACAACAATTAAATGAAGTCTAACTTCAGTGCATTTCCTAGAGTCAGGCTTTTTTTTAATACTGACATTCAATCTGTTATATGCTGGGTAATTCTTTTATGTATAAATATTTAACACAAATCCACTTCAGTGGCATTCTTGAACTTCCAAATTATAAGCCAACCTTTATATGCTAAATTTATACGTGTTATTACAACTGTAACTAAAATTTATATGCTAATTATACAGGCTAATCTCACTGCTAACCTATCACTTTATAACAAATTTTATATGCTAAAACTTACGCAGACCAACTCCTTATGCAACACTAATGATCTATCCTGACTAAGGCAAGTAGATTTAACATGCACATTAGTAGATTTACTAATATTATATCAGTCAGATTACAACTATTGCATGTTAATAGAAATCAATTCTGGAGATTGTTGTTATTGAAGATTCATACTGCAGTTCAGACATGAAACCCCCTAATTTATATTTTTTTCTGGAAATCGGAACTTGGAGCTGGAATTTGATCTTTAATTATGTAAAACCCCCATAATGGCAGTAAAACAAAGGGGGAAATTTGACATGTATGTGATGAATCCACATTTCATCATCTTTATTCTATCATTTTGGCATCAAAAACCCTACCAAATGCATGTAAATAGCATTAATTCCATCATATTAGCATCCATACATGTGCATGTAAATAGTGTATAAAATAGTGTAATTAAAGCCAAAATTATAAATAAAAGAAAAGAAAAAGAAAAAATATTGTAAATATTTTATGACCCGAACCCCCGAGACCTAGGCATCTTGATGAATAGGTCGACAAGGAATAAAGTATGGGGAGATAAGGGCCAAAATACATCAAAAATACCCTTGTATTAAATTCATTCTTTATTCATTTTGGGACCTATTTTTGGTTCCACTTTTCATACATCAAATAAAGAAACTTTGTACATGAAAGTTGTAGATAATTTAATAAAGAAAACTACAAAATTGATTTCACTAAAAAAGAATACACAGATAAAAAGTTATGGTCTGAATAAAAATCCAGAATCCCAACTTCCCAGACCCATATCTCACAAACGAAAACTCCAAATGCAACAAACTCACCTTTAATTGTATATAGAATAATATAAGCTATTTAATGGCGATGGTTTTCGCATTTGACGGAGCTACGGTTTGAAAGTTGAGTTTTAGACCCTCATTGTACAATTGTACAGATTAAAATATTCAATTTATTATTTATTCATTATTTTTATATTTTTATTTTTTTTTATAATTTTGTAATTAATACTTATAATAATTATGTACATTAAAATTGGAATAAAAACCTAAATAAATCTCAAAATAAAATACTTACATATGCGATACATAGGTATACTACATATACCCTTACCTATACAATACCTATTTATATTTTATTAATTGTACAAAATACATCAGAAAAATAAAATAAAAATATACTCATGTGTATAAAAAACTTTTATAATTTTATAAAATAATAACAAAAAATAAATAAATTAAAAACACAAAAATAAAAATAAAGGAATTAAATATATAGATAATATACCTATAAGGGTATAATTGGCAACTTGTAAAAATATACTTCATAAAAATAATTAAAAATCACCATAAAAAAATTTATAAAATAATAAATATTTTTTATTAAATAGCCTAAAATTAATAAAATCATTTACTAATTTTAATTCAATTTACAAGTTCTTTATTTAATTTTTGTCTTTTTGCGGATGACGTGGCCCAATCAGGCCAAGCCATCCGTTGGCCGGGGGTCAACTCCTTGACCCCAGGTCTGTGACCGCGGGACATGGAGAGGCACCCATCTTCTTGGGTTTTTCGCAGGCTGACCTTTCATCCTTTGGGGACGCACCCTTCTGCAACTTTGCTCCCCTAGGGACCCTCTAGCTCGCCCATCTCTTTCCTCGGGCAGAGGATCACTGTGCTGCTTGTTCTCCCTTGATCTTAGAGCCACCTCCACCACCTTTCAAAACCTAGACACCTTCTTCCTCTTCCTCTTTGAACCGCCTCTTGGCATTTGTTGAGACATCCGAGTGCTCGCCTGGGATCCCCGGTGACAGGGGGTGATCCCAGCATCTCGTTGAGGTGCAACACGCTTGCTAAGGCCGTGTTCCAGCCATCTCCGGCGGCCGCGCCGCCGTGAGGTTCTTCCCCGTGGCCTCAGCCACTGAGGACCATTTTCTATTCATTTTTTTGTAGTCTAGTTAGATGTCATTAGTAGGTTTTATTTCGTACCTTTAGTTAGTGGTTTGCTCGACGATTCGCCATTATCAGCCCCCTCGCCGGAGCTTGCTCCGGCGAGCTCCATTTTCCGCTAAAACCATCATCAGACCACCTGCTTTTGCCCTGGGCCATCTACTTGTGTTTCCTTGTTTCTCTCGCAGGTCTCAGGTGCCCAAGACCCCACCTGAGGGTCGATGTTGCTGACGCATAGACACCTGGAGCCGTCCTCCTTAACCCACTGCGGGGCAGCGGCCTGACGGACTTTTCGCCATTTTGAAGCCACTGCTCGCCAGAGGAGTCCTCCAGGAGATTCTTGATGCCATCGGAGAGGAGTCGGAAGCACCGGATGTGAAGATTTTGGAGCTTACATTTCATCCGACCCGAGTTCTTCGGGTGTTCTTCCTTCGCATCCTGGAGCCGTTCGATTCCGCTCAGTTCTTGCGGCGCTTCAGCAGCCATCCGATCTGAAGAGGCCACAGCCGTCCATCTCCATCCGCAGCTTCTAATCGGGGCCATTCAGAGCCCAAGGGGTATCGGTGCGTGTGGGCTTGACACGTGGTCAAGTGGAGCGCCCATCACCGTCGGATGCGCCATTGGCTGGGGAATTTTGCAAGTAAACCCTGCCTCCTTTTTGTTTTAATATTTAATTCCAAAACTTTCCTCAGCAGGGTTTTATGTTTTGTAATAATTCCAAATAGGTCCCCAGACGTTTTTGTATTTACGCCTCAGTCCTTGCCTGGCTCACGTGCCTAGCGCGTGAGCCTTGGCATTTTTGCAGGATTACCCTTGCGGTTTTGACATTTAATATGTAGTCCAGGAATTATTTTATTCAGTACAAATTTTGTGGAAAATTTGCATACGTGCCCCTGGAATTTTGTCTATTTGCATATATACCCCTGCCATGCTTTCATTCTTTGTGTGCTTAACGTAATTATTTAAAGCATCATTTTAAGTCGAAAAATTCTCAAAAACTAAACTTAAACTCCTGTTAACTTGTACTTCCATGCCCTATTTTTAGTTTTTGATTTTTATTTCACTTTTATATTTATTAAAAATCAAAAACATGCATTTTGCTTTGCCTACTGTCTAGCTTAGAAAATACCAAAAAATAGTAAAATACCTCGAAAAATTCCAAAAAAAATTCTACTGTCTATTTTATCCTATTTTAGTGTCGGTCCAAAAATCACTAAAAATCTCAAAAGAAAAATTTTAAAAAATCAAAAATACATAAAAACTTCAAAAAAAAATATAAAATCAAAGAAAACTCAGAAAAATATAAACTCAGTTCCTGTTTCTTCTATATTTTATCCTCTTTATTTTAAAATTAGTTTGAAAATTTTTGGTGGCTGTTTGTTTTTTAATTCCCATTTTACCCCCAGCCAGTAGCTTGTCCACTGTTTTGGCTTATTTCAGTGTTTAAAAATACCAAAAACACCTTGAAAAATACCCAAAAATCACAAAAACAGTAGAAAATTATAAAAATATCAAAAAGATTTTATCTCCGAATTTTTGGTTATTTTTGCATATTTTTATTAATATTCTATCTTCTCTTTTATTACATTGTCTTTATCTTTCAATATTGAAAAAAATTAAAAATTAATTAAATTAAAACTCACAAAAATATTTGGTTGCATAGTGTAGACAACACTCACATTCACTCACACACATTTGCTTGATCTACCTTGTTTGCTCCCTGTGTTCGAACTCTCTACATACTTGTCCTATACATATTTTGTGCAGAGTTAAAAATAAATTTTAACTCCACATTTATTTCTAATTGTTGATCTATAGTGTGGGTTAATTGTTGATTAAATACAGGATTTTGTAGTAATCACGACACCGACTGTTGACTCGCCTTGTGAGTCAATACGACCGCTCTCAATTCTGTGTTTATCAGTATGGTAGCAAAATAGAGGTATAGCGAGGTACCTTAATTTAGATCTTCAAGATGAGGATCATGTGCATGCAGGAGAAAGAGCAGCAAGGGGGATCTTTACCTTACCAGCTTCTCTTGGTTTGCTGGAAGCAAAAACTACGGTGGTTGATCATTGCCTCATGAAGGAAGAGGTCAATAGTTTCGGCCGAAATTTAAGAGGATGAAGAGGGATTTCGTTGGAAAGCAAAAGAAGAAAAGGGGGGAAGAGTTCCTTCGGCTGTAACAAATTGGGGGTTTTGGGGAAAGAAATTGGGTAGAATAAGAAGGGGCTTAGGGTATAAATAAGGCAAGGACGGTCATTGAAGTTTGCCAAATGTCAAGAGAAAGATGTGACGTGGAGAAAGTTTAGGAGGGCAATTGGAGAAACCAGAATCGACTGCTGTACAATACCAACAGCTGGAAATTCTTGATTTTATTTATTTATTTATTTATTTTAACTTTATATATATATATATATTAAAACAACCGTACATTGCCTGTTGCTGCTACAGTCTTACTGTAGCTTAAATTTTAGTTTAATAAATTTTTTTCAAAGTTTCCTTTTATTTGATATACATAAAAGTCGACCGTATATGTGTCTCGTGCTTCGGATGTTGACGCGAAATATCTCGATTTATTCATCTATGTACGTTGATCGAAATGAGTATAATGTTGGAACACTTTCGATCGGGTTTGGATGCCCGAATAATTCGAGATATGGTTTCGATTTGCAGTTAAATTTTATGAAATTAAAACATCAAATGACTTCCGATTGACGAACGATCGATTCCGTTGGTCTTGTTTCGTCGAATCGGAAATTATAACGATCTCGGTTCGTTTTATGGTTTCCGAATTTGCATCGCGGCTTTTTCGGACATGCATTACGATGTGATCGATTTTCGATCGATTTCGCCCGAACGACTTTTGATTCATTATCAACTCATAGAGTTAGGTTGTCTAGTGTTGCCCGATAACTTTATGGGGTTAATCGGACCCTAATCGGATTAGGTTCTGATTAGGCGGATTCCGGATGTTACAAATATAAAAACCTCAAAGGGAGTCTCGTCCTTGAGACTCGAGTCAAGGTCATTAGGTGTTCTTGTTTGGATTTCATATGAACATAAAAACCTCAAAGGGTTTTGAACCCATAAAAACCTCAAAGGGGAAACAAGTCATGTATTTTAACACATATCAGATTACAAAACTTGTTTTGATTATTACATCAGAAAAGCTGTGGGTATCGTGCCCGCATGTCGGCTTCGGTCTCCCACGTTGCACCCTCGACACGTCATCAGTTATAAAAATCTTGACGTGGAGTCAGATCTTAGTTATGAGGAAAAATCAGTACAGGTACTTGATCGTGCTGTGAAGAAGCTTCGCAGCAAGGAAATTCCATTGGTCAAGGTGATGTGGCTTCAAGTTTGTTCTTCATCAATACTATTCAGTAGTTACCACTGGAGATAGGAATTACATCCCAATTGATATGATCTTAGAATTAAACTTTCTCAAACCATTGTCATCATTACAACGGGAAGGAAACTCTAAATCATCAATACCATCCACCATCATCAAACCACGTACTGTTGCAACAGATCACATACACAATCACCGACGAACACAAGAGAAACTGTAACACCCATACCCCAAAATATAGTACCATACCTAAAACTCACGAAGTGTGGGTGTGGTTTATAAGTGATGGGGATTACTACTTGTCAACTTAGGCTTAAGCATTTTGGGTGGTTGTCAACGGGTCCATCTGGGTTCGTACCCAACAAGTTGTCAGGACCAGTTTTCCTCGATAACGGACCGGGGACCTAAGCCCGGGACGTTACAAATGGTATCAGATCCAAATTTTCTCTGATAGTGGAAAGGGCTACCCGAGAGATGGAGCCACCCCTACAAAGAGGTAGGAGGAAATGGCTACCGGAGCGTGCAGCTGCCACTGTCACTGATAAAAGTGATGAGCCATATCGCAACGAGGACGTTGCGAATATAATTGGGGGAGGTTGTAACACCCATACCCCAAAATATAGTACCATACCTAAAACTCACGAAGTATGGGTGTGGTTTATAAATGATGGGGATTACTGCTTGTCAACTTGGGCTTAAGCATTTTGGGTGGTTGTCAACGGATCCATTTGGGTCCGAACCCAACAAGTTGTCAGGTCCAATTTTCCTCGATAACGGACCGGGGACCTAAGCTCGGGACGTTACAGAAACAACATGCGATCTCAAGGACTCAAACAAGATTGAGCTTTCATAAATACAAAGGCAACACAGTCTAAGGTGAAAGCAACAAAAAAATCCATGAAAAGAGAAACATGGCTCATGTCAATTCAATTTCCCCACCTTGTGATCAGTGATGATGAATTGCGATGATAGAGGGATTAGAATAAAGAATGCGATGTGATGTCACATTGATTTGTGATGGAATTTCAATTCAAATTTGTAAGGTGGTTTGTTTGCTGGGTTATCATGAGGTAACCGAGGGCGCACCACCAACCAAAACGAGCCCTTAGTATTACAGACAAGATATGTATCTCATCTAAATCATCAACAATTACAACATAAATTAGTTATTTCAAAAACTTCAAAAGTCATAGCTTGGCTCATTAAATCATATTCCCAACTTTCATAAAATTACAACACAAATCGTCCTCCCGTCCAAGCCAACTTAGTTTCTGTAGCTTAGTCTTCATTCCCTAAGGTCCCAACCCCCCTAGCCAATCACCTCATCCATGGGTTCACCCCATCAACCTTGTCACCTCCTTCAGGATGATATGCCCTTTTCTCAATAAACTCCATCAGTGACCTATAATAGCTTCTTTGTGTTTCCACCCCAATGCTGGTGGTGATGCTTACCTTACCCCCTCCCATCAATACTAGGGAGACTATCAATGGTATCATATGGGAACACACCACATGCCTCCAAATAGATCCTAGGGCACATGATCAACATTGTCGTATCCCTCGTCAACAACAGTAGGGATGAATATTTTGTAGTAGAGGATCGTGTACTCATCCCCCTCAGTCTAGTCAAGGAATGATGCCTCGAGGGTCAAGAGAATGCAATCCTAACTGATGAGTTGCTTGGGAACGACCTTGTGAAGGAAGATTGTACCGTCCCGAGCTTAGGTCTTTGATCCGTTATCGAGGAAAACTGGCCCTGACAACTTGTTAGGTTCAGACCCAAACGGATTCACACCGCTTATAACCTGCTTTCACACTTTGTGAGTTTTAGATGTGGGAGTATGTTTGGGGTATGAGTGTTACAACCTCTCCACTTATATTCGCAACATCCTCGCTGCGATATGACCCATCACTTATCTCCAGTGATAGTGGCGACTGCACGCTCCGGGCAGTCATTTTCTCCCATCTCTTTGTAGGGGTGACTCCACTTCTCGAGGAGCCCTTTCCACTATCGGAGGGAACTTGGTTATGATACTATTTGTAACGTCCTGAGCTTGGGTCCTCGGTGTTAGCAAGGAAAACTGACCCTGACAACTTGTTGGGTTCAAGCCCAAATGGATCCATTGTCAACCACCCAAAATGTTTAAGCCCAAGTTGTCAAGTAGTAATCCACACCACTTATAACACACTCTCACACTTTGTGAGTTTTAAATGTGGGACTATGTTTAGAGTATGAGTATTGGTTGCGAATATAAGTGGGGGTGGTTGTAACACCCATACCCTCAAAGATAATCCCACATCTAAAACTCACAAGTGTAAGAGTGGGTTATAAATGATGGGGACTACTACTTGATAATTTGGGCTTAAGCATTGTGGGTGGTTATCAATGGATCCTTCTAGGTCCGAACCCAACAAGTTGTCATGACCAGTTTCCTCGATAACATACCGAGGACCTAAGCCAGAGACGCTACAAGGCTTGCAGTGCTCGATTGCTGGCTTTTGTCTTTAAAGTAGCCACTGCCACCCACTTCCAATCCATTCCTATCAAAATTGTAGATTCTACAAAATCATATTTCCAATCTACAACCTTGAAGTTTTGGCCATGATGTCCTTGCAGGGGTAAACATACATGATTTGCCTTCATTTTCTGTAACTTCGTCTCCATCACCATTGGCTGACTTGATATTCAATTGTCTCCATCACCAATCAGGATACCCTTGACCTCCCCTATCGATAATCACAAACAAAAAAAAGGATGCACATTCCTAAATGGGTTTTGAAGTGAAGGCCAATGATGAAGGAACGATACCCAAAAGCATTGTTAGTTCACTTAAGAGCTAAGATGGGACCATGAATACCATATATATTCAGTTCAAGATCAGTTGTGGCGTCAACTTCTTGCCATTCTATCACTTTGTTCCCCTCGAGTTAGTTGTCATCCATCTCAACATAACTATACGATAACTTCGAGGACATAAAGGGAATTAAATCAAAAAAATTGGGTCAAAAGGTCATCCTCCACACCCCAGTACTCCTCCAGCCACTCCACCCCGTGCTCCTCCTCATTTGCCCCCGCCCTATGCTCCTCCTCCTCCGCACCCCAACCCCATCCTCCTCCTCCTCCTCCTCCCCAACCACTCCTCCCCCCTCCCTAACCACCTTCGCTCCCGTCTCCTCATCATCCTCCCCCTTGCCTCCCCCCTCCTCTCCTCTATACTAGCCTCCTCCTCTTCTCCCTCCCTAGCCACTTCTGTTGTTGAATCCTTCATCTTCTAGCCGCTCCTCCTCCTCCATCCCCCATCCTCCAACAACGCCTGATCCCCCAATCTTGTCCAAGACCCATTAACCCATGAAGGCGAAGCTCGTCATCTCACATTTCGTTGGTACATCATAGCCTAACAACATGGTCGACCAACCGCAATAGCTGGGGGAGGGGATGAGGAAGGTGAGGCGGTGCTAGTCCTCGGAGCTCTACCGTCGCTTCTTCCTTTTGAGACACTAGGACATCCAAAAGAAGGAAGGTAGAGAAACTTGTTGAGGAGTTACATCCATATATGTTCACTTCTATGTCCCCTCTACTCAATGATTCCTTCCAGAAGAAGATCGCCCATTACGATGTCTGATCTTTGCTTTCTATTTTAGAGCAGCTGCAGCCCAAGCAATCCTTTTTGTCTGAAACCTTGGCAAGGGTATAAGGTAAGATCCCATCATAGAGATAAAAAAAGAGGAAACAGACAATTTTTGTTTTTTTAACAATTTGGGGAACAGAAGTAGAAGTACCATTTTGGTTATCCACGAAAACAACCTTCTTTTTTTGAACCTATTTTTAATGAATTCAAAAAAATATATAAGTGAAAAGGAAAAAATTTCTAGTTCTAAAAGTTTTTTTTAAAAATAAAATGGTTTATAAGAGCCTTAAAAGAAAAAAAAGGCGAAGATGGCTGGTGGATGTGGGACGACGGAGGAAAGGTCGGAGGGCGTGGGATGACAGAGGAGGGGTCGGAGGAGAGGATGGTGGGAGAGGTTTTTGGACAATTATGCCTCTCTTAACTTCACCATGGTTTGAAAAAGTTATGGTTAATTTCAACTCATTGACAATTAAAGTAACGGAGAGGCACCAATGATAGAACGACAAGAAATCAGGAGCACAACTGATATTTAAAAAAAGAAGAAGCTTAACTAATATTGTAATATTTCAAAGGACAGATAAAAATCCTAATTTCAATTATTGCAGAATTTCCGATATATTTGCACAAGTTTTTAGGGGGTTTTCTGTAAACTCGTTTTATTTTTTAAGGCCCCGACACAAAGGCTTGGCGTGAAAGTTGCCAACAGGTCCTTCCACGTGAATCGATATAGAGAGAACCTCTCTGTTCCTCAGGCAAAAGGGCAAATGGCGAGAGCAAACTTAGCCGTGCTTCCTCTAGCTCTCTTCCTCCTGCTCTCCGCCGCGTCGGCCGTGCCCCAGTCCCGAAGCACGCTGCTCGCCCTTCCCCACCGTACGATCTCCGCTTCGCCCCGTGGCCCGCGATCCTCACCGATCCAGTGGAGATCGAACCTCCGACTGGTAGGATTCGACCCCGATCGTCCAATCTGAGATTCTATGGTGTCGTTGACGTGTCCATGATGCCATATTTGATACAGAAAACGGTGTTTTTGATGCTTGTAGGGCGAGAGAGGGGTTGAAGGGAGTAGCTGCTCCTACACTGTGACCATAGTGACGAGCTGCTCGTCGCCCACGTACACGCGGGATGAGATCAGTCTCGAGTTTGGGGACCGCTATGGCAACGAGGTTTAGCCCTACTTCTGTTATTACTGTGCTTTTCTTTCCTTAAGTTTAAAAAACTCATTTTTTCTTTGATATTGATCCCATAACAAAGGTGTCATTATCAATTTTTTGAAGTGTTTTCCCATCGTTGTTTAGGATTTATCCTATCTATTCTGTTAAAGGAACATACTGCAATGCATTAGGAGAGACCCAAGGGTTCCCTTATATAGGAGAAAAATCCATTGGGCAAATCACAGGAATAAGAAAAGAAAATAGAAAATTACAAAAAGATAATACTAAAAATAGTAACTATTTCAATACTCCCCCTCAAGCTGGAGCGTAGATATCAATAAGACTCAGTTTGGAACATCTCTGATAAGGTCCTCTCGCTAGAGCCTTTGTAAGTATATCTGTTGTATGGTCTCTAGAGCTGACATACGTAGTAGTGATAATACCCTTCTGTATCATGTCACGAGTGTAGTGACAATCCACCTCTATGTGCTTCGTCCTCTCATGAAAGGCTGGGTTATTTGCAATGATGAGAGCGGCTTGATTATCACGTTTGATGTGCATGGGAAGAGACACTTCTATAGTCAGGTCAGTAAGAACAGATCTAACCCATATCATCTCAGTACTAGCCTGTGCCATGGTCCTGTATTCCGATCCACCACTTGATCGAGCAACCACAGTCTGCTTCTTACTCTTCCATGGAACAAGAGAATTCCCTATGAACACAACAAATTCATATGTAGACTTTCTATCCTTTGGACACCAAGCATAATCTGCATCTGCGCATGCTGTCACTGAGAGAGATGTGCCTCTGTTGAAAAGAAGTCCAGTACCAGGTGAAGTCTTCAAGTATCTCAGAATCATATGGATCACATCCATATGTGCCTGTCTTAGTTGCTCCATAAATTGACTCACTTTGGTTACGACAAATGCTATGTCGGGCATGGTAATAGTTACATATAGTAGCTTTCCAACAAGCTCTCTGTACATCTTCTTGTCGACCTCCTCAGTATCATCATCATAGAACTTCATGCTTGGGTCAAGCAGAGTAGTGGCAGGTCTGCAATCTGCCATGCCCATCTCTGAAAGAAGATCAATAACATACTTCCTATGGGTCATTACAAGACCCCGTTGGTTTCTGGCAAACTCTATTCCAAGGAAGTAACGTACATGTTCAAGTTACTTGGTCACAAACTGCTGATCTAGGAAGTCCTTGGCACCCTGAATACCCTGCTCGTAATCCCATGTAATAATAATGTCATCAACATAAACAAGAATGACTGTAGTACCTCTCTGAGTCTTTTGTATGAACAAGGAGTGATCACCCGTTGATCTCACAAACCCCTGCTGCTCTGTCAAGTCCGAGAACTTTTGGAATCATGCTCTTGGACTCTGCTTGAGGTCATAGATAACCTTGTATAATCTGCAAACCTTCTGACCTCCCCTTCAGTAGCAAACCCAGGTGGTTGCTGCATGCAAACCTTCTCCTGTAGGTCACCATAGAGGAATGCATTCTTCACATCAAGTTGATAAAGATGCCAATCTCGTGTCAAAGAAACAACAAGGAGAATACGTAGAGTAGAATGTCTGGCAACCGAGGAGAAAGTATCCCGATAGTCCACCCCATATGTCTGGGTGAACCCTCGTGCCACAAGTCTTGCCCTATAGCAATACACACTACCATTCGCATGGTGTTTCACAGTGAACACCCATTTGCATCCCACAACTGATGTATCAACATGGGCGGAAATAAGAATCCACGTACCACGTGATTGTAGTGCAACCATCTTCTCCTCCATTGCTAACCTCCACTGACTATCTTTGAGAGCCTCCTGATACGTCTGTGGTATCTGCACGGCTGATAGTGCTAACGTAAATCTCCTGAAATCCTCTAACAACCTGCTCAAAGAAATCTGGGCTGCAAGAGGGTAAGTAAAAACGTCCGTTTATGCTTTCGCAGAGCAGTCGATACGTCAAGATCATCTGCCAAGTTATGGGCCTGTATATTTCCCCCTTGAGAGGGTACCTGCTCCTCCTGTTGTACAGTCAATTCAGTAGTACCATCAGTAGAAACAATATACTCATTACATACATGAGGCGTGTTGGATGATGGGCAAGGCTTGTGAGCATGGAGAACAGAGCGAGATCTGCAGGGAAAAACACGAGGCAAGAACTGAACCAACAGAGGAGGTGGTGGAAGAGGAGTAGGTGAAGGTGAAGGACCAACTGTAGGAGGTGGTGGCATGTATATCTCATCATCAGAGTCAGGCGGAGTAAGTTTATCACATGTAGGAGAAAAATACATGACCGACTCAAAGAAAGTAATGTCATCACTAACAAAATATTTCTGGCTTAGTGGATCAAAGCAGCGATACCCCTTTTGGGTACGAGAGTAGCCGACAAACACACACTTGACAGCTCTAGGAGAGAGCTTGCCATTCCCTGGAGAGACATCATGAACAAAGGCAACATATCCAAATACACGAGCTGTAAGAGAGAAGAGATCATTATCGGGAAACACAATCGAGTAAGGAATCTTCTCTCCTAACACAGACGAGGGCATACGGTTTACCAAATAACAAGCAATAAGGACGACATCATCCCAGTAAGCGTGAGGAGCACGACTCTGTATCAATAATGTTCTGGTCACATCAAGTAAGTGACAATATTTGCACTCGACAACACCGTTTTGCTGGGAAGTGTAGACACATAAGGTCTGGTGAACAATGCCATGGGATCTAAGGAACTCAGAAAGATGTAAGGTGAAAATTCAAGGCATTATCAGAACGAAGATACTTGACATTGGTAGAAAAAATATTCTTTATTTCATTAATAAAATACTTGATAACAGATTCAGCCGCAGACTTATTCTAAAATTAGAAAATCCAGGAAAGTTTAGAAAAATCATTGACAACTACGAGATAAAAGCAGTGTCCTTGGAGATCAGGAACACGACTAGGACCCCAAATGTCTAAATGAAGGAGCTCAAATAGCTGAAGACTGCTCCGACTCTGACGGGATGGAAAAGAGGAACGTTGATGCTTCCCAAGTTGACATGCCTCACACTGAAAGGAGGATCTCGTAGAAATATGAGGGAGAACATGACATAGCTTCTGCAGAGGAAGATGTCCAAACCTAAGGTGCCACAGATAAGGAGAGAAAGATCCAATAGGTATAATAGAAACACTAGCATGAGGGGGTTGGACCAGTTTGTAGAGTCCCCGCTGCTTACGGCCACTTCCAATCATCTTGCCCTTGAGTATGTTCTGAAACACAAGAGATGAAGGGTCAAAGATGACACGATAATGCAGATCCTTAGTGATATGACTAATAGAAAGTAAATTCATCTGAAAATTAATAACATATAAAACATTCTTCAGGCGCATGTACAATGTCAACTACACCTCCCACTGTCCTGTAACGATTAAGTGGTCGCCATTAGCAATGACGACCCATCCGTCAGGTAGTATAGTCCTGTAGGACTTTAGCTGCGTTTTGTCTCCACACAAGTAGTAAAGCACCAGAGTCCATAATCTACTCTGTCATGTCTGCATTTGTACTACCAGTAAAGGCATATGTGATACTTGAGGAGCTCGAAGAGGCTCTGGTTGTTGCAGCAATATCTGTGGTGATGTCAGCACTAGGAGTCATGGTATTGGAATGACGGTTCTATATCGGAGTTACTGTATTCATCCCTAACCCTAACCCTTCCCTCCTCGACACTTGTCCCCCCTCCTACCCACTGTGTCACCCCTAAACCCGCGCCCACCCCCGCCGCCCCCTCCCCCTCGCGCCCACCCCCGTACCCTGTGCTCAATGCCCAGTGCCCTCGGCCCCTGCACCCCGCGCCCCTGCGCCCTCGGCCCCGCGCCCCTGTGCCCAGCGCCCTCGGCCCTGTGCCCAGCGCCCCTGCACCCCGTGCCCTGGCGCCCATGCTCCAGTGCCTGTGCATCCAGGCTCCACTGACTCTGCGCCCGTGCGTCCAGGCTCCACCGACCTTGCGCCCCAGTGCCTGTGATCCTGTCCGCACGCCCTTGACTCGCCTGTATCCAGGCTACCGCTTCCAGAACCCCACATCCTGACAGTCTAAGTCATGTTTTCCGACCCTAACAATTGACAAGGATTAACAACTATGGTTGTATGAGTCTACACGTACAACCAATCCTTCGTATGATTATGTAGACTCGTTTATATCGATCTACTCCCCGGTTGAATTCCATTATTTGGCTATCTTATGATCATGTCAAACAACAAGGGTGGCATCTTCTCGTCCGGAGCCTTCAAGGGCCCGACTCCCATCGTTAAGATGGATGGGACCAACTATGAGCATGGTTTGAAAAGGCTAGCCTTGAGGCGGTCGAGGCGTACGCCTCAAGGCGAGACGGTCCCTTTTAGCCTTGAGGCTTACGCTTCAGACCAATTTTGTGAGGCGTGCGCCTCGAGTGGTCGAGGCGTAGCCTCGAGGCGGAACGCCTCGAGGCGGCCGAGGCATTTCATGAGGCATTTTTGCTTTTTTAAAGTATTTTTTTTATTTTAATGGTTTACTTAGTAGTTTGAGAAGCTTAGAATTATCTGTTTATCTAGGATAATGATTATATAAGATGAATGCCTAAATATGATGTTTATTCATGCCCATAACTTCATATTTACAATTAATGTATCCAACTATTTTGGCAGACTCTTACTATTTCACTCTTAATTAATGAATTCATAATATTAAATTAAACAATACTTGTAACTTAACAAGATTTGCAATATATCAAGCAAAACAAAATGGATAAGGTTCACGGTTTCTCATGTTGCCTTGTATTACATATTAGACACAACATAAATTTCTTCGATATATATTTAATCGAACTTTTAATTACAACAATATTTCAAAGATTTGCTCGAAATGGATATGATTCATGGTTTCTTGTACGATTGTATATTATATGTTAGACACATAACAAAAATTTATTCGATGTATATTTAGTCATACTTTTAATTACAACAATATTTCATAGACATATATGTATTATTTAATTCTTTCACAATATCTATAGCCAATGAATTCCTCTTTGATTGGATGGAAATGTGTAGAAATGTATATGATGTTGTTCTATCTTCTATTTCAGGGTTCTTATCTTTATTATTTCATCATATCTTGTAGTGTAAATTATTATATATTGGGCAGAGAACATATAAGTACATAGAGATATATATAATTGTAGTTTTATACATATTTTTCTATATAAACTGAGGCTTACACCTCGACCGCCTCGAGGCTACGCCTCACCTCGATTCCAAGGAGATCGCCTCGTTCCGCCTTTCGTTTTTTCAAACCTTGACTATGAGTTGTGGTCCATGCAGTTTCTCATCCTCATGCAGTGCAAAAACAAGGAGCACATCCTGACAAATCTAGAACCAACGGACAAGACTGGGGCAAATGCTTCTTGGAAGCAAGATGATGCATACGCGCATGTTTGGCTTTGTGGGACTCTTACTACAGAGATATCTAATGATATTCTAACTCAACCCACCGCCAAGGCAATGTGGGACACTTTGGCATCCACCTATGCACAGGCGAAGAATGAGGTCTAGATCCTTCAACTACAGTTTGATATCTACAACACTAAGCAGAATGACCGTCCTCTGCATGTTTACTACTCTTTGTTGCATGGCATGTTTGAAAAGCTTCATAGCTACATGCCCATTACGACGTCTATTGAGCAACAGAAGACATATAAGAATTCCACGATGGTTGGAGTTTTCATGGCTAGACTTGATACAGAATATGATGCTGCACGTACTCATCTTCTCACTGGAGAAACCATTCCCCCTATAGAGGAGGCCTATAGCCGTCTCAGCTGGCTCATCATCCCTTCGACAGCCACGTCTTCGCACTCCTTAGCGATGGCCGCCTGTCGTGGTCGAGGTGGGACGATTCATTCCATAGGACGCACACCTCGATGAAGAGGTAGTGGATGCCAACGTGGTCCCTGCACCTATTGCCGCAAGCCTAGACATGCAGAGGATACATGCTATCAAAAGTCTGGATATCCTGTTTCTGGTCGAGCAGTAGAGCAGATTGTGTCTTCAGAGACTTTCAACTCTCCAGGCCGATCCTCGCCTATAGTCCCCAACAGAACGGGGTTACAAAACGAAAGAATAGACACATCTTAGACAACCACGTCTTCGCACTCCTTAGCGATGGCCGCCTGTCATGGTCGAGGTGGGACGATTCAGTCCATAGGACGCACACCTCGATGAAGAGGCAGTGGACGCCAACGTGGTCCCTGCACCTATTGCTGCAAGCCTAGACATGCAGATGATACATGCTATCAAAAGTCTGGATATCCTGTTTCTGGTCGAGCAGTAGAGCAGATTGTGTCTTCAGAGACTTTCAGCTCTCCAGGCCGATCCTCGCCTATAGTCCCCAACAGAACGGGGTTACAAAACGAAAGAATAGACACATCTTAGAGATTATTCGAGTTCTTCTTTTTCAGCGAAATGTTCCAAAGAGATTGTGGGAAGAGGCAGCTCTTACTAGTGTGTACTTGATGAACAGAATGTAGTCGTGTGTTCTTAATGGTGAATCTTCATTCATGCGAGTATATCTGGGTCAAAACCCCTTTTCTCTCACACGACATGTTTTCAGATGTATTTGCTTCATACACGCCAATGCTATTGGGGTTAAGAAGTTGGATGCTCGTGCTAACAAAGGTTTCTTCCTTGGTTACTCTACGAGACAAAAGGGCTTTCGTTGCTTTGATTCCTCGTCTTACCGTATTTTAGTCACCAAAGATGTTAGCTTCTTTGCAAATGAAGCCTTCTTTCCGAATGTTCCTCTTCAGAGGGAGACTAGGTGTGAAGAGAGATTTCATGGCCTTCAGTTCTTAGAAGATGATGATTACAATGCTTCTTTTCAAAGGGAGATTAAACCTAATGAAGACACGCGTACTTATAACGAGGTTGCAGAAACCAACGTCCATCCTCCAGAATCCTCCTCAAATGACTCAAGCATGGAAACATCAAGTAGCTTTTCTGTTATACTTGATGAGCCTGGTGACGACTTACAGAATATAGAGGTAGAACATGTGGATGATATCATTGCACAAAGGAAGGGAAAGAGAACCATCCAATCTCCAACCAGATATGCAGGATGCACTTAGCATCCCATTGAACGTCACAATCTCTTACTCTACTTTAGTGCATCCTACAAATGCTTTGTTACCTCTGCCGATGCTCACCATATACCCAAAGATATTACTGAAGCCAAAAATGATCCAAAATGGGTAAAGGCTATGAAGGAATAAATGGATGCATTAGTGAAGAATAACACTTCGAATGTTATTACTGCTCCCAAGGGTGCTCATCTGGTGGGGTCTAAATGGGTGTATACAATCAAGTATATTGTTGATGGAAAAATTAATAGATTCAAAGCCCGTGTTGTGCCTAGGGGATATAGTCAGAAATACGGGATTGACTACCTCGAGATTTTTGCCCCTGTGGCAAAAATAAACACTATTCGAGTTGTTGTCTGTCTTGCTACTCATTTAGCCTGGAAGATGTACCAATTGGACATGAAGAATGCTTTCTTAAATGGCAACCTTAAAGAAGAATGCCACCTAGGTTCATAAAAGAGGATAAATGTTGCAAATAGAAGAAGGCATTATATGCTCTAAAACAATCTCCAAGATCCTGGTTTGAAGGATTCCATGTGATCATGATAAGGAATGGAAACACATAAGTGAATGGGTATCACATTTTATTCATAAGGAGTGGTGAGAAAAGATCTATTCTTTTAGTGTATGTGGATGATATGATTCTTACAGGCGATGATGAAGGAGAACTATCCCGCATAAAAAAAACTCTCGCAACTGAATTTGAATTAAAAGACTTGGGGAAGCTGAACTACTTCCTAGGCATTGAGATGGCTCGCTCTCCAAAAGGTATGTGCTTAAGCCAACGAAAATATGCCCTATATTTGTTAAAGGAATCTGGTATGTTGGGATGCAAACCAACCACCACCCCTATTGAAACAAATCATAAACTGAGTAAAAAGGATGGTGAACTTCTTGATGATGTTGGAAGAGGAAGATACCAAAGATTAGTTGGGAAACTAATTTATCTTACTCTCACGAGACCAAACATTACTATGCTGTGAATATTGTTAGTCACTTTATACATGCTCCTAGCTCAATTCGTGTGAATGCTGCTAACAGAATTCTTTGCTATATAAAGAAATCTCCTGGTAAAGGACTTACGTTCAGAAAACACAATGAATATTACTATTGAAGGCTATACAGATGCATACTGGGCTAGATCAGTGGATGACAGGAGATCTACTTCAGGATATGCTATGTATCTTTGTGGGAACCTTGTCATTTGGAGAAGTAAGAAACAAAATTTTGTCTCTAGGTCGAGTGCCGAAGCTGAATATCGGGCTCTAGATAATGGTGTCACTGAAGTTACATGGTTACAACTCCTGCTGAAAGATTTAGGTATTGAGGTTGCTATGCCGATAAAGATGTTTTGTGACAATAAAGCATCAATAAATTTGACCAACAATCCTGTGATGCATGATAGAACAAAGCATGCGGAGATAGTCATACACTTTATTCGAGAGAAACATGACGATGGATATTTGTGTCTTCCCTATATGAAATCTGGTGATCAGATCGATGATCTCTTCTTAAAGAGGCTGCCTACGATGCAATTTGAGCTGAATGTAGGCAAGTTGGGCACGGTTGATATGTATGCCCAACTTGAGGGGAGTGTTGAGTTGTATGGATCTTAAGATGGGTAAATAGATCTTGGATGAGGAGACCGTTTACCCACCATCCTATATATGTACTCATCCCCCTCTTTTTTGACTAAGTGAAGAGAGACCCTAATCTCTTGTGAGGGAGATTAGGGTTGTGCGTGTCCCCGTGGTTTTTCCCTCCGTAGGGTTTTCCACGTAAATCATTGTGTCTTTGTCTTGATTCTTGCATTAGATTTCAACACAGACAAATCATGAATTATGTAAAATTGTAGTGTTTGAAATAATTTGTGGCATGAATTCCAGAATAATCAAAAAGCATCACATGGCAATAAAAATAGATGGAGAAAGCTTTTAATTGAGTAGAATGGAGATTCGTTCTAGACTTACTATCCCAATTGCTTCTCCCTGCAAGATTCATAAATCTAGTTAGTTCATCCGTAACGACATGGACACTACATCTACTCATCAATTGCACTACTTCCCCTACCATCTTCCTCCAATGGGGTTTGCGTCAAGGATGTACGTTATCCACATATCTTTTTATTCATGGTATTGAACTACTTTCTAGTAGTTCAATACCATGAATAAAAAGATCGGATTCGGAATGATGCAATCAGAAAGAAAGTTGGTGTAGCTCCGATCGAGGATAAGATGCGAGAAAACCGCTTAAGATGGTTTGGTCATTTGCAAAGAAGACCAGCTGATGCACCAGTTAGGAGATGCGAGTGTTGGGATGTTGAGCCGGTAAAGAGAGGGCGAGGACGGCCCAAGAAGTGTTGGAAAGAAACTATACAAAGAGATCTTAGTTTTATGGATATAAGCCCGGGATTGACCCAAGATAGATCTGAATGGAGGCGAAGAATCCATGTAGCCGACCCTACTTAGTTGTGGGAAAATGTTGTGTTGTTGTATTGAACTACTTTCTAGATTAATGGATCGAGCCCTCCATCACAAACTCATTTCAGGCTACCAAGTTCGAGGGATATGCTGCCTATTTCACACCTTATCTATGTTGGTGACACCTTGGTTTTTGGAAGAGCTACAGAGATGGAAGCCACAACCATCACTCACCTATTAGCAAGTTATAGTCAATACTTCAAGCAATAAAACAGAGATGGAAGCCACAACCATCACTCATCTATTGGCAAGTTATAGTCAATACTTCAAGCAATAAAACTATCACAAGTTCAAATAGATAACTGTTATAAACATAAAATATTGGTTAATGTTTGTCAGTAGTTTTTATTTTAAAAAATAGATAACTGCATTTTAGTCGGTTTATGTCAACTAAATAATCAATGCTCGGATCATTCTAATCTGCTGCAAAAATATTGAGATCATCAAATAATGAATACTGCTTCAACGTGTGGGTTCAACCTTGATTAGACAAACAAACTTAAGCAACAGATTCATGGTTCAGTAACCGTTTTAGCTTTTTTCTCATCACAAAAATTAAAAGGTTACACTTTTTTTATGTATAAATTAACTATAAATGATATATAGTGGTTGACCAAGTGAGCTCACATTTTAATAAGCAAAATTCAGGTCCTACTAGTTACCATGCTTAAATAAGAAAGACTTAAAGAATGTAGAAGCTTTTTGATAAATTTAATATTTGTTCTATTAGAAAGGCGAATCAACAAGTGTTGTCTTATTGGAAAAGCATAGATATTATTAAATCCAACATGAAATCTATATATTATGTATCTTGATGCATCATGAAATTGAGAATTATGGAAAAGTTAGGGTTTCTTTATGTATAAAGGGTTCGTCGTGTTTTACTTTTATCTATTATAAATTTATTATATAAAAATAAATTGAGTGCTTGTCATCTCTAATTAGTAATTTCAGTTGAGTATAGTTAAGGTTTGTTGGATTTTTTAATTTATATATTTATTATGCAAAGAAAAGTAGGGTTTCCAAGATCACTAGAATGGGATGGTAGAATCTTCAATTGAAGCAATCGAGCTTCCGGGATATGGTTTTTAAAAGACTTATCTTGGGATTGTAACAGAAGTGCAAATTAGATATGAGAGGAAGTATCATCTTGTATATGAAAGGTAGCCAAAGAGATACTAGACGAGTCAAAGGGAGGAGCTCCAGGGCGAAAGGAGACTTGGTAGTGGAGTGGAGGGGTGCAAGAGAAGCTCAAAATTAAAAGAGCATGAATTAAAACTATGTCGAAGGATAGAAAAAAAGGAAGCCATCAGAATCTACAAAGTAGCAAAGAAGGAAGCAAAGAAGCTGTAAGCGAAGCTAAATGAAAAGCTTATGAAGTTTTGTCGAATATCTCGACTCTATGGAGGGCCAGAAGGATATATTCAGGTTGGTCAAAGCAAGAGAAAGAAAGACCAAAGACCTTTGTCAAGTGAGATGCATTAAGGATGAGAAAGGTCACATGCTTATTACTCAGAAGGATATAGCGACTAGATGAAAGCAGTATTTCCATAAGCTTTTCATTAGGGGAGGAAATAAAGGGTTCACTTTGGAAGATCTAGCTAGTAGTAAAAGTAATTTGAATTGTGTAAGCTATAGACAAATACAAAGGAATGAAGTAGATGAGGCTTTGAAGGTTATGTGACCTGGGAAAGGTGTAGGACCTGATGACATTCTTATGGAAGAATGGAAAATTTTAGGTGAGTGTGGTTTGACTTGGCTTACAAATTTATTTATTGTTATTTGGCAAAGCAAGAAAATGCCTAAAGATTGGAGAGGAATCATCGTGGTAACCTCTTTATAAGAACAAAGGAGACATTTAAAATTGTTCAAATTACAGAGGTATCAAGCTGACGAGTCACACTATGAAAATTTGGGAACGTATGATAGAAAGAAGGTTAAGGCAAGTTTCCAAAGTAAAAGAAAATCAATTCAAATTCATGCTTGGTCGCTTAACTATTGAAGACATCCACTTGCTGAGGAGAACAATGGAGATTTATAGAGCTAAAAGGAAGAATCTCCATATGATTTTTATTGATTTGGAGAAGGCTTATGAATACGTCCCACTGGAGATATTGTGGAGAGTTTTGGAGAAGAGACAAGTGCATGTCCTATACATTAGTCTCATAAAGGATATGTATGATAGGACTTCATCTCGTGTAAGGATCCAATATGGAAAGATTGACTATTTTGATATCAACATTGGTCTGGGACAAGGTTTAGCTTTGAGTCCATTCATTTTTACTTCGATTATGGACTAGTTGACAAGTCACACTCAGGATGAGATACCTTGGTGTTTGTTATTCGATGATGATATTGTGTTGATTGATGAAACTAAAGATGGAGTAAATGAGAAACTTCAGATCTGGACATGCTTTGGAGACTAAAGTCACGACCGTATTTCTTACTCGCGGCCATGGCCACGGCCAAAGTCACGACCTTGTCCTCCCTGGTAACTTCATCGTTCTCTGTTTCCTGACGATGCATGGTTGGTGTAGTCTCCGTAGATGGCATGATAGACAGACATACAACATGTATATCAAAATCCTGCAGATGACCAAAGATGGTCGCAATGGTGATTGATGGTCAATGTATCAACCGTCAGAAATTGGTCCTTCACAGGCTTGTATTATGGATGTCGTACAAAAATAAATTGATAGACATGTCGTTTAACATGCTCTCCTACCTGTTTATTACAATATGCTGGCTAAAAAATGAGGAGTTCCTCAAACAAGCTCATGAGCAGCCTGTAGTACTCGAGAAGGCTCGAATCTCCCTGAGTGGCAGACCAGATCCACGTATATATGTCTGAGAGCCGGGACTTGGTTGTCTTTTGAGAGTACGTATGCTCAAGATTCTTCCACATCGCCTTTGTAGTATCCTTGTAGAGAAGATTTACCGCAATAGTTGGATCGGCGATGTTGGTCATGTAAGTAATAACTTGACAGTTGTCAACATACTAGGTATCATAGTCCTTGTCTGTCTCCTTGGGCGGATCATTGGTAAGAATGCAGTTCTTACGCTGACCACGGATAATCACCTTGAAGGATCGATATCACATCACATGGTTCTTAGAGCCTTTTAATTTGATAAAAGTTCCCTGTACCATCATAGAAGAAGTCAGGTACACGGGTTTGGTCTCTGTGGACACCATGGTGATCGCACAAGTCAAGAAAAAGTGACATGGAAAGGATCTATTATCTTAATTAAGTATATAGTGACCTAAGTCATTGTTTTAGACCCTTGTTGGGCCTCCGTAGTAGTAAAACTATGGCTTAGATGCTACAAATCAAACTTGGCAACTACCTTGATGCAGTCAAGGGGCCTTAACGGGACTCAAGAGGGTCTGGTGGAGGTTGCTGGAGCCTTAGGTGGGAGCCCATGTTGCTGTCATGGAAAGCCATCGATATCGATATCATTTCGATGTTGTATCGATACAATATTTCAATGATATATCGTCGAAATATCGCCCATATCGACGAGCCTTTGTGAAGAAAATGCCTGAAAATCAGGATATATCGCCATATCGGTGCCCATATCGGTCACATGTCGATATCGATATATCGCCGATATTTCCTTCCATGGTTGTTGTTGGGGGCTGATGATGCCCTAGCAGGACCCAAAGGGGGGCCTGATGGCGATTGGAACCTTCTAACGAAGGTTGCTGGACCCTTAAGTGGAAACCTTGGTCATTGTTGGAGGCTGATGATGCCCTTGCAGGACACGAGAAGGGCCTGGCAGCGACTATTGGGGGGTTTTGTTGCCTTGGTGGCTGCTACTAGGGGTCTTGATGCCCTTATCGGGGGGGGGGGGGGGGGTACCCTAGTGGGACCTAAAAGAACCTATCGGGGTTGTTGAGCGTGGAGACAATGGCTGTAGGAGCCTCATCGACGTCGCTTGGGGCTGGTTGGAGATCTTGTGCAAGGCCCTAATCACTGGAGAGGGCCCGTGCAAGGGCTGTAGAGAGCAATATTTAGGTAGGCGGTATGCAGTATTTAGTCGGAGGGGTTACTGCATAGATAGTATGCGGTATGCAGGATAATATGCAGGGAGTATGCAGTTTGGTATTTTTTATTATTAAAAAAAATATAAATAAATATATATATATATTTAATATTATGTTAATATCCTCAAAATATTATCTCTTGATTATAATAATAATAAAGAATTGAAGGTACAAGGAACAAAACTATAGGGATAAAAGTAAGAGAGTCAAATGAGCAAAAGGATTGAAAGGTTTTCATTTTAGTTTAAGGCATATGTGGTTATTTGGATTTAGGTTAAATTAAAAAAAAATATTAGAAAAGCGGTCGAGTGGCTGCATATGGGTATCCCCGACCGAGTATGCGTGTCAACCCCCATACATGGTCGTTTCATCATACTCAGAGCGACAAGGCTATCGAGTATGAGTATGTGACCGAGTATGCGGTATACTCAGCCGCTTTCCTAAGCACTGGTGGAGAGACGAGGGCTGGTGGTGGCGGGATTTAGGTCAGTCTAGGACCGCTAGTACCGTTACTCTGGTACCATGTGGAAAAAGATGAAAGAACACAATGAGATGCTTTATTCAGGAGGTTTAGGGGTCCTTATATAGGATGGAACCCTAGAGAGGGGTTACAATGAAATAGTATAAATATAAACACATCACTAACAAGGTATTTTCTAGTTTTGGTACAAGTTCCCAAACTTCATTTCTTGTGAATTGATTAAGTTCTCCTTGCATTGCTATAATCTAAGATTCATCATTTAGTGTATTTTATATCTTATTGGGTTCAATTTGTGATACATAAGCATCAAGTACAAAGTTAATGTTGTTTAAAAAAAGAACAAAGTTAATGTTAAGTTGAGATCTAGTCTTACTTTATCTGATATTTCTCCAATTACTTGAGTTTTAGGGTAATCATGATTAAAGATCCATTCTTTATGCAGATTATATGTATTAGTATCTTTTATCTTAGTTATATCAATGAATGTTTGCTCTTCATCTTCTTCATCTTCAATAACATTTTCTTTACTATGTATTTCTTGTGGAATTTCATTCAATTTTATATGCATTGATTCTTCCACAACTAGTGTATTCTTATTCAAAACTTTATAAGCCTTACTACGGTTTGTATACTAATGAATATGCATTCTTCGCTTTTAGCATCAAACTTATCCAAATTATCTTTTGTGTTTAGGTAAACATTTACTTCCAAACATTTTGGAGTGGCTTATCTTGGGAATTTTATCCTTATAAAGCTCATTGCTTATCTTTTTAAGGATTGGTCATATTAATACTCTATTTAGTACATAGCAAGCCCAGAAGTATTTAGGTAGACTAGATTCTATTAATAAAGTTCTAGTACATTCTTGTAAAGTTCTATTCTTTCTTTGTACAACTCTATTTTGTTGAGGTTTTCTTGGAAAAGAATATTCGTGTTTTGTTCCATGTCTTTCATAAAACTACTAAATTGTTTTTTCCAAACTCTCTTCCATGGTCTGTACGAATTTTAAGGATTTTTTTCATTAGTTTCTTTTTGAACTAATTTTGAAAAGTTTATAAAAGATTCTATTGTTTGATCTTTAGTTTTTAAGAAGATGGTCCAAGTTAACCTAGAGTAGTCATCAACTATTACAAGACAATATCTACAACCATCTACTCTTATTGATCCAAATAGATCTAAATGAAGTAGTTCTAGGGGTCTAAATGTTGAAATTAAGTTTTTGCTTTTGAATAAGCTTTTGTGAAGTTTTCCTAATGAGCAAGCATCACGGGGTGTTTTGATGCTTATCCTATTGATAGGTGTTGAGATACTTATATCACTTTGTTTTTATTTATTATTTTCTATTTCTCCAGTCTACTTTATGTAATTTTCCTTTAGAGCTTTTCTCCTAAATAAGAGAACTCTAGGGCTACGATGAATACAATTTTTCATTTCACAACTTTCTACATGGTATCAGAGCGACAATCCTATATCAGAGCTTGTGCCCTGGAGTCCCCCTCCCCCACCAAAACCCTAGCGCACAACCGCGCCTGTGCCACCCATGTTGCGCCGCCCCGCCGCCGATGTACTCTCCAACGTGCAACGTGACCTACCACGCTGCACTTGAAACACCGTCTCTGCGAGGTAGTCGTCGATGTCCAACGAAACCCCTTGTCACCGGGCGCAACCTCCCTAGATGAAGCTCCGGCCGGCTCCGGATGCAAAGGAGCTTTTCCCCATTCTTTCCCCCGCGCTCAGCCAACTGCGCGCTCCGCCATCATGGCATACATCCAATCATATCTTGGCACATGCGTTTTCTTGCTTTCAAGGCTTGTTTTAGTTTTGGCGGTCAGTTCTGTTTATAAGATCATGTAGTCCTTGTTAACACTTTCCATCGTGATCATAAACTGCATGACCCATTAATCAAAATTGGTTCCATCTACCTTGACATTAAGACCCATCAACTTTGTGGATCCAAAGGATGAATCAATATCTCCATTATGGCCATCCATTGCAGAGATAAAAAAAAAACCAAGAAGGAGAAAATTTGGACAAAAAAATGGGCCATCTAAGGATCCACTGGAGGCCTCCTGATTAAGGCTGCTATGGGAGCAGCACCGACGATGTTAGAAAGAGATGCTCACTTGCTGGATAGACACATTAGAAGGAGGAAGTGTTGCGCTGCCTAGGGATCTGATACCATGCGGAGAAAAATTGAGAAAGACATAACTGTGTTGTGTGATTAGAAAAAGTACCCTAGCTCTTCTTATATGTGAAGATGGTAGGGTTAGAGTTACAAAAGGTGGTACCACAAAATAAATTAAAGTCAAATCTAACCTGAAGGATAACAAACTATATATATAGGAATTAAGCAAATGTCTTTTATAGAATTGTTTATCTATAGAAAGTATCTCTCAACAAAAAGCTTCCGGAAATGTAAAGCCAATAAAGTAAACTGGTTTTAATTCTAATTTCCGACTAATATATTATTAATTCTGAATGGAAATCAAGCTGTTTCCTCCTAGTCTGAAGTATTGTGATGAAGAATATTGTTGCTGAACTTATAGGTGTATGTAGAGAGGCTGGATGACCCATCATCAGGAACCTTCGAGCGGTGCTCTACAGACACGTTCAGGATCACAGGGCAATGCACATATGCGACATGCTTCCTCTATCTCTACAGGTATGGGAGAGATGGGTGGGTGCCTGATTCTGTCAAGGTCTCAGGCGCATACGGTACTGTAACTTTCTACTATCGCACGCCTCTTCCCAATGACAAGTGGTATGGTTATGATCTCTGTCATTCCAAGGGCGCGATCCTCCAGCCTTCTACTATTGCTGCTGCAACTGCTGCCGCGATTACTGCAGTAGTTGCAGGTGTTTCTTCCTCTGAGTCTGGTTAATGTTAACCCTGTGGAGATTGGGATGGATGCTTATATGTCATCCCAATGATGGCACGTCGTATGGATGAAGAAAGACTATTCGATTATTATCGATAAGAGTTGTAATTTTCTTGTTCAGTGTAACAATATTTACCCAGTAGGTGAATATCTCCCTCAAGTGATTAGTGTTCACTGTTCAGTACAGGGTAAGAACTGAATTCTGAATTGATTATGCTACCGTGGCAGAGTTATCGATCGCATTTGCATTTTAATCTTATTTCTAATGTTTTTTATGATCAGCATATTAAGTTTGGTAGGCAGACTTTTGAAACAACATATTACTGTTTTTATCCTAGTAGTGCATTAGGTTATGAATGCTCTTCGGATCAGCATGTTTATCATTTACTGTGGGGGGAGCCTAAGAAAGTTCAGGATGCCATCGTGAAGTCTTGATATCTCTGTCATCACTTCTATTTGAGAATTATATCTGCGGTTCTTCCAAAAGACATATTCTTTGAGGTTTGATTTGATTTTGATTCAAGTTCAGCACTTAAGCCTGGAACTATGTTCTGAAATTGTCAATGACTCCCACGGACAAACGTAAACCGGCAGCTGGGTGAATGAATCCATGGTTGCAGGATGGGCGCATATGAAGGTGCTGTTGGGATATGGATCTTGCTTGGTTGACTGTTTATCCACTAAAATTACATTGAATTCTGTTGCAAATCGCAAAAGCGGAACGCACAAACGATCAATCAAGCAAGCATGAAGACACATGATTTTACATGGTTCACCCGTAACTGTGCTACATCGTTGGCAGCAGCGGTGGATCTCTATTAATATGGTGGAACAAGTGGCATACAGAGGGATAATTAAAAACACTAACCCTATGGGGTTTATATATTATCTATCTCGTACAGACAAGTCTCCATAATTAGACAGATTCTCAAATCTCTTTGATCAGGAAGATTTCCCAAATCTCCTAAAATATGAATATCTGGAAATCTCGTCCAACTAGAAGAACAAACGAGTTAGGAAATAATCAAATTATAATATGCATGGATCCTAAAATTAGGATTCAAATTATAAATAATCTTCGCCTTAATTTGAATCCTAGAACTGCTCCAAGGGCTTTAGGTACTATCCTTAGATAACAGAATAACCATTGCTCTAAATCCAGATAGTAGGTTTAGGCATTATCAACAATCTCCACCTTGAATCTAATCATCAGATTGTTGAATCACAATTGCTAGACTCCATCGCTGCCTTCCTCTCCAAGGGGCTATTGCTTGATTGCTTGCCAAAGATTGAACATGTTCTGTCGGTGAATTCCTCGATCTTCAGATTGTGTGACACAAACTTGCTTGATGATCTGGGCGAAACTTGATGCTCTCATACCAATTTGTTGTGAATCGCAGAAGCGGAACACGTACAGACGATCAAGCAAGCAAGCAAAAAAAAATAAAGATTTGCAAGATTCACCTGTAACCGGGTTACATCCTTCACGGCATATCTCTCTTAATATGATGGAAAAATTGGAATACAGCGGGATAATTCAAAAGACTAACCCTATGAGGTTTATATAGTACCTCATATAGTTCTCAAATCTCTGTAAACATGCAGATTTCCCAAATCTCCTAAAAAATTAGGAATATATTGAAATCTCATGGAATGGGAAGAACAGACGAGTTAGGAAACAATCATAATCGGAATGAGTCCTCCAATCAAAGATGATATGGATGGATCTCAAAATTAGGATTCAAATCATATCAACAAATTCGAACTCCCAACAATCTTTTCTCGGCTAAGTTATATGATTGAAGTTCAAGAATCTGACTGTTTGAGGTTTAAAGTCTGGCTTTCTTTAAGTTGAACATTTTATTTCTATGTGAGGGTACATGAACATTAGTGCATTTTTCGTCCAGAGAGAGAAGATAACCCACATGCTTCAATGTGAGCTGGTGTGCCTATCACCCGAAGGACCATGTTCAATCTGCATTCCGTATTTGCCTACTAAAAATACTTGAAATGCATTCGTTAACACGATCTTCAACAACTCTTCACGATCAAATGACGAATAACATACATCGAACGTCGACATGAAAACTTTCAGGCAGTTGTAGGATTGCTGCGAGTTTTGGATACTCGGACGAGATGCAATATATGTTTTATAAAGCTAAGTAAAAGCATTACTGTAAAATATTTGGTTACCTGTCGGAAGAAAATAACCCCGCGATAGAAGAATTCAAAGTTTTCGCATAAAAGAAAGAAGTATCTAAGAACCATCAAGAAGAAGTTCAGTTCAACCATTTTGCAGGAAATAGTTGTTAGGTTAAAGATCATTGTGTGGGAGAGATTAAAGTAGTTTCAGGGATGTAGATTTTCCTTGTCATTAACTCATGCAGCTTTCTCTTTCCAACAAAATCAAATTATAAGAGCATGCTTCTACTTTTTTTAAAATATTTTTTAACTTTTTTGTAATGAATTCTTGGAGGGATTTACTTAGAATGATAAGTTGTATGTATTGAAAATTTTGTGTAAAAAATGACATTGCAAACATGTGTATATGGAGGGAGTCAATTTTAGCAATTATGAGATCGTTGACATTTGACACTTTTGATGGAGGGGATAGAAGACTCTAAGTTGAAGTTGTAAATTTATAATAACACAAAGGTCATATATATATATATATAGAGAGAGAGAGAGGAGTGATCCTATGAGAGCAAAAAAAAGTGAGAGCATGAGAGCATGCATTCTGGACCACATGATCCTGTCTTCTCTCTCCTGGTCTTCTCTCTCCTGGTTGGATCATGTGATCCAGAATGCATGCTCTCATGCTCTCACTTTTTTTTGCTCTCATAGGATCACTCCTCTATATATATATATATATGGGGAAAATGGGGCTGCCCCCTAGGGGTAGCCAACATGGCTACCCCCACCCCATTTTTCGCAAAAGTTTTTTTTTTGAAAAAATATCACCATATATATTCATCCTTATATCCCTCCTATATGTCATTCGAATTTCGTCAGAAACAGAGACTCCTGCGGCTTCTATCTAGACGTCATTTTTTTAACGGTCGCAGGATTTTTTAAATCGACCCTGTCTGGATGGAGGCCGTAGGAGTCTCTGTTTCTGACGAAAATCGATTGACATATAGAAGGGATATATGGATGAATATACATGGTGATATTTTTTCAAAAAAATAAAAAATTTTTGTGAAAAATGAGGTGGGACATCCATGTTGGCTACCCCTAAGGGGCAGCCCCATTTTCCCCTATATATATATATATATATATATGAGATCTATATCCCCATAAGTTTCATTTTAAAAAATAAAAAAGGGTAAATTACAATTTAGGTCCCCATTTATGGGTCCGATCCCAGAATGGGTCCCGATCTTTAAATTGTAACGATTTGGGTCCCATGACCATTTAGGAAATGAAAATTTTGGGGTTCATGACGAATATGCCCTTGTTGGGAAGGGAATGGGGGTTGGATTTCAACTTTTAAATAAGGGCATACTCGTCATTAGCCCCAAAAAGTTCCCTGCATTAATGTTTCTGGGACCCGAATCGTTACACTTTAAAGATCGGGACCCATTCTGAGATCGGACCCATAGATGAGGACCCAAATTGTAATTTACTCCAAAAAAGGATTCAAGGTAAAAAAGGTAGGAGGATTTAAGTTACATGCATCCATGGAGTATACTCCTTTTTTCCATGTATAAATACGTAGTTGCGAATATGTTGAAAACTTGTGTTAAGCTTTCTGGAAGGTCATTTTTCTCGTGCTACATTATTCACCAAAGTAGTTCGTCCAAACACTAGTCACAACCAAACAATGCATATGCTTATATAATGTGTAAAATGGGACTGCCCTCTTTGGAGAGCTAACTTGACTCCCCCTACACCATTTTCCTCATTTTTTAATTTTCTTTCGAAAATACTTGCATAGATTTTCATAAAATATATTCCTATATTATGTCATTCAAGTTCCGTGCGGAATAGGGACTCGTACAACCTCCATCCAGAGGGGGGTCGATTTCAACAATTCTGCGACTACTAAAAAATGATTGTCTGGATGGAGGCCATATGAGTCCCTATTTTATACGAAACTTAAATGACATAATATAAGGATATAATGATGAATTTTTATGGATTGATTTTTCAAAAAAATAAAAAGTAAAGAAAATAGGACAGAAGGAGCCAGTTAGCTCCTTGCAAGAGGCAGCCCTATTTTTCTCTTATATAATTTATGTTTTCCTGGGATAAAGGTATAATTAAAGCGTTTATAGGGGAGTATACATGTAATTACGCAAGACCAAAAATTCGTGATTTAAAAATAAAAGATATTTTGCGGATCATAGATTGACACGTGAGGCGCATGCATTCCAAGACTCCTGGACCCCCCACCAAAGCCTCAACCGCTCTCATCTTCTCTTCCCTTCCCTTCCCTTCCTCCTCTCTCTTTGATAACTAAACCCTATCATCATCCAATGGCCACCATCGTCCCCTCCTCCTCGGCCCTCGCCGCCCGCTTCCTCCCGACCTTCATCCCTCGCCTCCCCACCGCCACCACCCTCCGTCTCCCCTCCTCCCCCCGCCGCCCCCATCCCATCCGCGCTGTCTCCACCTCCCCCGCCGCCTCGACCATCTCCGTTGGCGAGAAGCTTCCTGACGCCACCCTCTCGTACCTCGACCCCGAAGGCAACGTCAAGACGGTCACTGTCTCTGACCTCACCAAGGGTAAGAAGGCCGTCATCTTCGCCGTCCCGGGCGCTTTCACCCCCACGTGCTCCCAGAAGCATCTCCCCGGCTTCGTGGAGAAGGCAGCGGATCTCAGGGCCAAGGGCGTGGACAGCATCGCATGCGTCTCCGTCAACGACGCCTTCGTGATGAGGGCGTGGAAGAAGGATCTGGGCATCGGGGATGACCAGGTGCTGCTCCTGTCGGACGGGAACCTGGAGCTGACGAGGGCGATGGGCGTGGAGCTGGACCTATCTGACAAGCCCGTGGGTCTGGGCGTTAGGTCGAGGCGCTACGCCCTGCTGGCGGAGGACGGCGTGGTGAAGGTCCTCAACCTCGAGGAGGGAGGCGCCTTCACCTTCAGCAGCGCCGAGGATATTCTCAAAGCTCTCTGAGTTCAACTCTCTTCTTCTTCTGCTTCTTCTCTTTTTATGAGATAATAATAATAATTTTCAGCTTTCTTTTCTCCTGTTCCTCTTCTTTGATGTCACGACAGTCTCCCGTTTTTGTTCGATTTTGTTCTTGAATAATGAGTTGGTTTTGATGCCTTAAGTTATTTTGAGGAGATAAGTATACTATATTCTATAAAATCGGACTGATCTTGTTACCATTTGGGTATGATGTATATTCCCAAAAATTTGGACTGAATGTTCTTGCAGGAGTGTGGATAGCATGTCAAGTTCTCACTGATCAGCCGGGGTTGTTGAGGGTTGCAGAGACCCCCCATGCTTTCGAGCATGGCAATGCATAAGAGAACTGTGTGCAATGCAGGCCATCCAGTGGGCGAGACGTTTCTAGTTTGGGAGTTCAATCTGCACTGCCCTGTAAAGAACAGTATCATTCATGCCCATGGAGTGATGCTTAGGGTAGGTTCTCACGGCGCCTACCTGGCCTGCCTGATATAGTTATGTAGTCGAGGATTTGGCGCTCGATCAGTATATCTGCACAATGGCATATCCTCAGAATGTCCTTCAGAATTAGACCATAGAAGTTGGAGGCGACGAGGGAACGAGAACCCCTTTGCTTTCCATCCCAAAGAGGAGGGAACAGAGCTTGTCAATGGGGGGGGGGGGGGGGAGGATTTCTCCAAAATTCTCCAAGAAAATACCTATTAAATGCAGGAGGGTAAATGCATTCAATCAGGAGCACAATAGTTTGCTTTTCCTAACATTGATCTTCAGACTTGAGAAAAAACAAGGTTTTATAGAGGTGATGGAACAGTGGTGTTCTCGAGTTCAGACCTGAAAGAAAAAACAAGGTTTTATAGAGGTGATGGAACAATGGTGTTCTCGAGTGAGAAAGATGTCATCTGCATATAGCACGAGAGCAGGGGTTGAGGTGATCGATCGGATCAGCATGTAGAGCACAACATGCTCCACCAAAGCTGTCAGGATCTTCAAGGGATCATGCTGCCTCACTCTCCTGGTACCACTTGATAGACTGCCAATGACCATTGACTAAGACAATTGAATGTGGTCATTAAGTAGTTCATGATCCAGCTTCGCCGTCTCTCTCCAGGAAGTTGTGAGAGACTGATTGAATGCCTTGCATAGGTCAATCTTCAGACATGAATTCAAGTATACATGGCTGAAGCCATGCTTGAACTCTTGTGCGAGAACATACCTCGAGATGCACCGTCCCTGAACCCTGAATGTGATTTGGGTGGGGAAGATGAGAACACCTTCAGGTCCAAATGATGATGGAAAAATCTAGAAGACAAGCTATGATGATGGAAAAATCTAGAAGACAAGCTATCAGTTAGAGTGTCCTTATCATGGCTAACAAGAATGGCTGAGTTGACCTCGTTGTAGGGGTCGGAAAGTTCTCGAATTCGATATTCGCTCAAATTCGATAAACATAGATAGAAGTTTAGGCTTTATTAAATAAACGAAGCAAATCGAAAAATTATCGATTCGCTCAGTCCGATTCGTTAAAAGTTTGATATATACTTCTTTACAAATCCTTATATGGATAAATGAATCTTATTTCAGCATAAGTGGGTTTTATTATGAGATAAGTGGATTTTGTCTATAAATAAGTAAATATTTGTGGGATAAGTAGACTTTATCTTGATATAAATTATCCCAAGATAAATGGTCACATTGTGGTTACTATATCTATTATTTATGTTTAGTACTTCTTCCTTCCTTATCTCTAAAATTAACAAACAAGTATAAATCTCTTTCTATCCTTTATACCCACCTTATTTCTTATCCCTCATTTGAACGAATCTAAAAATAAATTACAATTATATTTTTTTCCAAAGAGATTAATCTTTACTGTTGATTTTTTTAAAGATGAATAATAATTAGAAAAAATTGGATGGATAGTTATTTTAATTATATATTTTCATTTCTTTTTTTTTTTCACTTCCTCTCATCGGAATATTCTCAAGTTTGATATTCGCTTATATTCGATTTGATTAAATAGAGGTTCGATTAGGGTTCAATTTGAAAATAAACCAACCGAACCTAAATAAAAGTTTAGGCTCGATTAAATAAACGAACCGAATCTAGAAATTATAGGTTCACTCAAGTTTGATCCGTTTACACACAAGTTTATGCTCGATTAAATAAACGAACTGAATATAGAAATTGTAGGTTCGTTTAGGTTCGATACATTTACATCCATGGGTATGAATACAACTCCATGAATCCTAAAAACTCTCAATGCGTTAATTACAGCTTGGGCCGTTTTTGGCAGATATTGGTGTGCAAACTCCTTTTTTTTATATATTTTAAGAGGTGATATCAACTAAAATGATTGGTATGAACTAACTTTATATATCATTGTAGCTGTTGAAAATTGTTATAACTAGAGATTGCACCTCAAGTAATGGGCTTTACAGGGGAAGGGGAATAGATAGTTTGTATTACATGGGAATGACTTAGATCTAACGATGTACCAATTGCGTCCTGACCAATTTAGGTGTGTTATTTATCTCTTGTTTTATTTTTCTTAATCTGTGTTTTTTCTTGCTTTACTTAATGCATAATAATATACACAGATGTTTGTAATATATTACCTCAAACTAACCGCATAAGAACAAGGGATAAATCTCGCCTGAGCCCAAAAGAGTTTTAAATCCGCCCATTCATCATGCTGACTTCCATTCGACAGTAACCAAAAACAATTAATGTTAAAGCAAAGAAAAAGTGTAATTGGACTATCACACTCTCCAACTGAAGCTCACGCAAGCTTCTCAACTTGAAATGGTTTTTTGTTCTTATTCATATTCATTGATTAAAATAAGAAGATTGAGAAAGTGATAGCTAACTAATAACTTGACAAAGTATTCAATAATCTGCTTCAATTCTGTCAAAGACCATTACATTTTTATATGAATAATCTCAAAAAATAATATTGCTAAAATTATACAATCCAATAAATTTTAGGGATTTTTACCCGGGCAGACCCTGTAATCATTTGCAATTACCGCTACGACCTCTGAAACATCCTAATTCCTCCCTCAACCTTGTAAACTTGCTAACCCTTACCCTATAAACCCCTATGGTTAACCCACATCCATTTGACCGTTAAAACTAACCAGATTATGTTATCTTTCTTTACATTATACCCATTTTATTTATTAAATTTACCATAACTACCACTCCCTCACCCACGTCACCCCGCCATTGCCGTCGAGCCTCCTCCACCTCCCCTGCTTGAAGCCCCACCGGCGTCGCCGACATCCCTGTTCGAAGCACCCCGACCACCTTCCCAAAGCCCCCCCTCCCCCACACATCTCCGATCGCCGCCTCCCTCTGCCCCAAGCCCCCTCCTGTGCGTTCGAAGCACCCCCGACCACCTGCCCGAAGCCCCCCCTCCCCCACACATCTCCGACCGCCGCCTCCCTCTGCCCCAAGCCTCCTCCTGTGCGCTCGGAGCCGCTGATGAATCCACATTTCATCATCTTTATTCTATCATTTTGGCACCAAAAACCCTAGCAAATGCCTGTAAATAGCCTTAAATCAAGCATCTTAGCATTCATGCACGTGCATCTAATTAGTGTGTAAATTACTGTAATTAAGGCCAAAATTATAGAATAAATAAAGAAAAGAAAAAGAATAAAATATTGTAAATATTTTATGACCCAAACCCCCGAGACCTAGGCATCTTGATGAATAGGTCGACAAGGAATAAAGTAGGGGGAGATAAGGCCAAAATACAGATAAAATACCTATACATTATATTCATTCTTTATTCATTTTGGGACCTATTTTTGGTTCCACTTTTTAGACATCAAATAAAGAAACTTTGTACATGAAAGTTGTAGATAATTTAATAAAGAAAAATACAAAATTGATTTCACAGGAAAAGAATGTACAGACAAAAAGATATGGTCTGAATAAGAACCCAAAATCCCAACTTCCCAGACCCGTATCTCACAAACGACAACTCCAAATGCAGTGTACTCACCTTTAATTGAATATAGAATAAAATAATCTATCCAATGGCGGTGCTTTCGCATTTGGCGGAGCTACGGTTTGAGAGTTGAGTTTTGGACCCACTTTGTACAGTGTACCAAATAAAATATTCAATTTATTCTATATACATTATTTATTTATTTTTTGATTTTTATAATGTTGTAAATAATACATATAATAATTATGAGCATTTAAATCAGAATATAAACATCATTAAAACTCAAATAAAAATACTTGTATAATAGTTGATACATAGGTATTATACATACACTTATACCTATACTTAACACCTTTATATTTTATTTAATATACAAAACATATCAGAAAAATAAAAATAAAAATATACTTGTGTACATAACAGTATTTTATCATTTTAGAAAATAATAAACACAAATAAATAAATTAAAAATACAAAATAAAAATAAAAGTATTAAAATACATAGGTAATATACCTATATAAGGCTAAAAAGTGAACTTGTAGAAATATGTATCATAAAAATAAATAAAAATCATAATAAAATACTACATAAAATAACAAATAATTTTCATTTTATAACTTTAATTTAATTCGACTTATTTCTATTTTTAAATGAATTAATAAAACATTTTTTTCTCTTTCTCCTGGTTGGTCCACGTGGACCAACCAGGAGCTTGCGACTGTTGACCGGCGGGTCAACAGTCTGTCCTCTTCTTCTCAGCCCGTGGCGCGCGTCGTTTTCCCCCTGTCATCGCGCCTTTTTCGAGGCCACGCCGCTCATCCTCTGTGGCCGCCTCCTTCACAAAATCTCCTCCTCGATCCATCACCTCCATCGCCATCTCCTCAAATCTACCCATATCTGCTCGATTCGCCCGTGATCGTCCCTCGAAGTCACGCCCTCGCCACACTTCAAATACGAACCCCCCTCTTCCTCTCCTCGGTTGAACACCTTCGGTCCACCCTTCAGCGCCATTCCCGTGCTCCTGAGCTCCGTGGAGGTGACAGCTCCACAGCCAGCCCTTCAGCCAAGGCGCGCGAAGTCGGAGGCGTCTCCACCACCTCCCGCAACTCCGGCGGTCGAGGTACCCTTCTCTCCGGTCTACGCCGTCGAGGATGCCATTTCACCCCTCTCTTTTTCGTGCATTAGCTTAGTCTTAGTCTTAGGATCAAAAACCCCAAAAAAATTCGAGGTCTTATCGCCTGTATCGCCCGATTCGTCAACCTCGCCGGAGCGCAACTCCGGCCGAGTTCCCATCCGCCGTTCAACGCCACTTCGTCGCCACCGCGGGGTCCAGGCAACTTGCCCTGGACCCTCTCACCTTATTTTGCAGGTCCAAGCGCAGTCAACGCACCTGGAGGGCCATTTTGAGTCCTCGCCGGAGATACCTGGAGCGTGAAGCTCCGCCGCCTTCGCGCCCGCATCTCGACATCCCTCCGGCGAATCCGAGCCGTCCAGTCCATAGAGGGACCGTCCAGGAAGCTGCAGCTCCATTTTGGAGCCCATCCACCGCCGAAGGAGCGAGATCGGAGTCGGGGAAGTTCGCCTCCGCCGGCCTTCTTCCCCGGTTCTTCCTCCTCGCTTCTCCACCGTCAGATCGAGCCTCAGTTCAGTCAGCGCCTCGACCGTTGCGACTTCCTCAGCCTCGACCGTCAGATCAACTCAGGAGGATCTAATCTCACCGCACGAACCGAACCGTCATCGCGCGCGCTCAGGGACACGCCACGTGGATAAGTGGAGTGCGCCCAGCCGCTGGATCGCTCGTCGTCAGCCGTTGGATGCGCGCACGCGTCATCATCGGAGCGCAGGAGCGAGGGTATTTTGCATCTACAACCTCGCCATTTTTGTATTTAATATTTAGTCTATAAACTTTAGTCTGTAGTTTAAAAATATTTTGTAATATTTGCAAAACAACCCCTGGGCTTTGTTTATTTGCTTTTGGGTCCCTCGCCACGTCACCTCACGTGACCAGTGCAGTGAGGGGTGGGCATTTTGCAAGGATACCCTCGGTTGTTTGTGTATTTCGTTAAGTCATGAACATGTATGTCAAGTTGTAATCTTTTGGAGAATTTGCATCGAACCCCCTGAGCTTTGTAATATTTGCAAAATACCCCTCCCAGGCGCGTGCAAGTCACGCGCCCTGGTGGGTAAATTGCACATCTACCCTTGCAGGGTTTGGATATTTATGTTTAATCCTTGAAATGCAAGTTTCAGAGTAATATTTTGTGGAAAAATTGCGTCGTGCCCCTGGATGTTTCACTATTAGCATATATGCCCTTGCCAGCACTGTTTGATGATTGGAGTCTTGTTCTAATTAATTAAAATATCATTTTAACCCCAAAAATTCACAAAAATAGGGTTAAGCTCCTGTTGTCCTATATTTTGACGCCCCTATTTTTAGTTTTCAATTTTACCACTTTTCATTATTTATAAAAAATCAAAAACATGTCTTTTTCCTACTGTCTACCTTAGAAAATACCAAAAAAATATCAAAACACTCTAAAAATTCCAAAAAAATAAGTAGTGTCATTTTATTATTCTTTTAGTGTCAGTCCAAAAATCATTAAAAAATCTCAAAACAAAAACACTAAAAAAAATTAAAAACCTTTAAAAACTCAAAAATTATATAAAATAGTAGAAAAACCCAAAAATAGCAAACTCAGCTTCTGTTTATTCCTAATTTTGTTCTCTTTATTAGAAAAATAGTGTGAAATATTTTGACTACTGGTTGGTATTTTTAACTTGCATTTTTGTCACAGCCAGCCCTTATTTCCACTGTTTGATTTATTTCAGCTTTTAAAAAAAAATATCAAAAACATATTGAAAAAAAAAACCCAAAAATCATAAAAACAGTAAAAAATCTTAAAAATACAAAAACATTTATTTTCTGAATTTTTGAGCATTTTGGTGCATTTTTATAAATATCTTATCTTGCCTATCTTAAATTGCCTTTACTTTCCACTATTGAAAAAGGAAAATAAAAAAATATATAAAATATAAAATATAAAAATCAGAAAATCAAAAAAATTCAAATGCAAAATTAAAAATCAAATAAAAAAATTAAAAATTAAAAACCCACAAAAATTTTGCTTGCTTGCTTGCTTAGTGTAGACACATCACACACTCACACACTTGTGCATTCATTTGCTTGGATTGCCCTGCTTGCTCCCTGTGTTCGAACTCTTGCATACTTGCCCTTTACATCATTTGTGACAGAGTTAAAAATAAATTTTAACTCCACATTTATTTCTAATGTTGATTTTTATTGTGGGTTAATGTTGATTAATCGCGTTTTATTGTGGGGCGCACAGCGACAGATTTAGACCCTCGATAAAGTGTGGTTATCAGCCGCCCGTCCCCTGCCCACCGGAAGGCCCCCCCCTCTCTTGCCTGCGTGCTCGGAGCCCAGCTTGAAGCCCTGCGTAGGGTCCGGATACGAAGCCCCCCGGCTCCGCACTCCTGCCGTCCTTGCTCATAGTCGCCGCCCCGCTTGTAGCTCCCCCTCCCCTCCCGCACCCTCGCCTCTCGAAACCCTCCCGGGCTCGCACCCCTGCCGTCCTTGCTCGTAGCACCGCCCCTGCTCGTAGCTCCCCCTCCCGTCCCGCACCCACGCCTCTCGAACCCCTCCCCCCAACTCGATCCCTCCGCCACTTTGAAGCCCTCCCTCTCGCCAGCGCCTCCCTCCAGCCCAGGCCGCCTCCGTCACCCTTGACCCTGTTAACCTCTTCCCCTCCCCGCACCTCCTCCAACCCCCTTCCCCCGACCACCCGCCACCTGAAGCCCACCTCCTCCGGGACGAGCATGCCCCCCCCCCCCCCCACAGGCCAAGTCGGGCCGTGCAGTTGCTGTTGAGAAAGGAGGAGGATTTTTTTCCCCTTGGTTAATTCTAGACGTCCGATCCGACTAGTTAGATTAACTCGTTTTTAACTCAAAGAAGTTAACTCTTGATGTGTTATTTTTAACGGTAGGGTTCGTGGGGTAAGACGGAGCAAGTTTACAAGGTGAGGGAGGAATTAGGTTGTTTCAGAGGTCGTAGCGGTATATGCAAAAGATTACAAGGGTCTGCCGGGTGAAAAGCACACATGCCTCAATCTCAATGCACTTCACAATGCTTGACATAAACAAAATCATTATGCTTCTACGATCACCATCCAAAGGTTCGGAAAAAATACAATGGAAAAAAACAGAAAAGAAAACCATTTTCGTGTCTCCCCTCGATATCCTTGAAGCGAGAATCTTCAGCAACAAGGTGTTATTTCAATGAGCAGTCCTCTAAGCAGCTGATTGTTACTGATAAACATGCACGAGATGCTCTTGAAATCCACATTTCTGATCCTGACTGTCACTGAAAGATGTGTGACGAGATGCTCTTTGAAATCAACCATTCTGATCCTGATTGTAACGAGATGCCTCTCGAAATCCAACCCTTTTGATCCGGATCCGACGTATATTTAGTCTGGTATCTCAAACAGAGCTTGGCCTCATCCCAAGGACCATTTATCTCAAACTTGTATTCCTGTATTCTTATCAGCCAGAATGGCAGACAACTGTAACGAAACAAGGAGACTGAAGAACAGAACGAACAGCAAAAGGTGTAATTGGAAGATAGCACACAGTGCCATGCTCATTAAAACAAAAGAGAGCACAGCATGGATTTTAAAGGAATACTTCCTTATGCAGTATGTAACCAACGGCGCAAACAGGAAGACCTGCAGAGAGAAGAGCATAACCGCAAAGACAAGGGCCCCGAGATGGGAGACGAGAAGCAATGAGAACAGATGCAACAATTGATGCGTTCAGAGACACATTGCTTGTCAAGGTTGGATTGGTTAGGGCACCAGGAGGTTAATTGTCGAGCCAGAATAATCATGGAGGAAAAGGTGAAGTATAACAAGCGAAACCGTGAGAGCCCATATAGAGTCCGAACTGATTGACCTGGTAAGCGTGTGGTAGATGGGAGCCATGACATATAAACCGCTAATGAAGAACAAAATCTTCAGGATGTATTTGAAGAGCAGCTCAAATGACAGCATATCTTCAGTAAGAAAGAGGACTAAGAAGCCTGAAGCCAGAAGACAGAAATCTAAAGCAAGCAAATATGTCTCATCAATGATGGAATGCAAAGTGCAGGTCCAAACACAGGCCACAAGTGCTACAATGCTGAGATATTCTGATACAGAGATAGAATCAAGCATCACCTTGCGCACCACTCTTTTTACAACCATTGGCATTTGTGACCATGTCCTTGAGAAACGAATCATCTGTATAGTTGTCATCGTATCCAGGTTGCATTCCCCCATAGGCGACCTTCCTCCACTTCGGTTTCGGTGAATGATGGCTTTCAGGTTCAGATTCCATCTTGATATGGAACCAAGAAATATTCAGCACATATTATACCTATCAAGTGCATTTCAAGTACTCTTGTGGATCAGCAACCTGACTAACATCTACCTACAGTTCATGATAAAGAAGAAAAAGACAACTAATATTCATATGATTCTAGTTAAATAATTGTCAGCAGAAGCTAAATGTCGTGAAAGAAAAATAATGAGAGCAAGATAGAAAACTATCAGCTCCATAATGACAAATTAAAATTGAGCAAGCCGGGAAATATATTGAAGAATTCTAGCACTTGCGGTTGTAGAAAATGGCTGAGTTTGTGCATATCAGTTTATATGCAGATTCCATGTTTGTGTAAGGAGCATGCGCGCATTTGTTTGCCTGGCAGAAGTTTTGATACAGAGGGACTTGGCAACAGAGAGATGAATATGTGCAACAATCTCTTGAAAATTGGAAGACTGGAATGGTTCTCAACCGGTGATGCTGGATATAACAGTCACATATCACGCACAACAAAATCTTAGGTAGCATCCATTACCAGCTAGATCAACACTTCATCTTTCTCAACAAGATCTAAATAGACATAATGCCAAGGCATAAAAAATATAAACAATTTCTATGTCATAAACGCTCCCTTATCTACCACTCCAATTTTCATTCAACAAATTTTCCATGCAAATATTAGTGCCTTTGATTCCATTATTTTGTGCATTCATTCTATATGGTAAATATTTTGCAAATTAGTCGCACGACTGTTGGTTAATTCCTAATCAGTAATCCGGCCAACCGAGTATTAACTAGCAATTTTTGGAAGATCGACCATACCAAATGGGGTTGTTGAGAAGGCCATATAGGTTTTTGCACTAAAAGTCTCCATCTCCCAAAGCATAGGGTCCTTTTATATCATTGGGCCATCAATAATGCTCAAGTTCAAAAATTCCACAATCAGCTCTAAGAGATGTGTATGGCATATCTAACTCCAATGCATGTGTTCCCTCTTACCAACACCTTCCAATAATATGCAACCGTTGCATCTAGATTTAGACGCCTAAGCAAATAGATTCAAGAATCTATCTTATAATGTCCCCTAGCTGGACCAATAATCTCTCCAAATTGAAAAATAGGAACCCATACCAATAATAGGGTGCAAATACTACATTACAATAAAGATAACAGAGTAGATACCTCAAGATTGTTGATGGCTACCTTGTACTTCTCATTGAGATATCCATTGAAGCAAAGCCTGGGAAAGCCCTTAAGTTGTGAATTTTAATTAGATGCTTAAAGCATTATACATATGCCAAACATGAATGTCAGAAATGGCAATGTTTTAATCACATAATTGATGGAGATCCAATTACGCTCACGTCCAAATGTGCTACATGTGAAGCTCCAAATGCACACAAGCTTCTTCAATTCAAAAGTTTCATCTCCATCTGTCCGCTACCAATCCGCTTTAAATGGTAATAAAATTATGTTAACATCAGTAAATCTTGAATGACTTTAGCATACAGGAATGTGAATTATAAAATACCATATCTTTTCTTTATTGTATAGATGCCAATTGATCGATGAAATAACTACTTTATATTAATAAAAGCATCTATTTGCAAAACAATTTTCTCATTTTCCTCTCAACAATCAATATTCTCCAAACAAGAGAGTAAATGAAGTATGCAACAAAACGTAGACACACACTTGTCACAAAATGAATGATAGCTGGTTGAAGCAAAACTCAGTCAATATGTTTCCTTACCATGTCAACAACCTAAGCATGGGCATAAACGTGATCGATGGTATGCTTATCTTCTTAGAAACCGATTCATGCAAATTAATATCAAGATATCATCCAACGTAAGATTGATGCAATGAGCTATTTATAAAGTTCAGTACTGGTGCATGAATTGAGGACTTGAATATTGATGGAAGCAGTGAATACCACAAAGACAATGATAGATGATGCTAAGGCATCTCGGAAAGAGGTAGGATGCATCTTTATGTTCAATAATTGGATGGATGTCAAACAACACACCTTGAATAACTTTTTGGTGAACAATTATTCCACAGGCGGATGAGTCTTAAAATCTGTTGATACCTTTAAAGGGGTCAATAATGCTGCGTTTTTTTTCAAGTTGATTGATGAGGAAATTGGAGAAACAATGTCATACAAGTCATCACTAACAATGTTGTTGCTTACAAGGTGTTTGGGGAATTGATGGAGACATAAACGTGATCGATGGTATGCTTATCTTCTTAGAAACCGATTCATGCAAATTAATATCAAGATATCATCCAACGTAAGATTGATGCAATGAGCTATTTATAAAGTTCAGTACTGGTGTTTCATGTCTCCATCAATTCCCCAAACACCTTGTAAGCAACAACATTGTTAGTGATGACGTGTATGACATTGGTTCTCCAATTTCCTCATCAACCTCATCAATCAACTTGAAAAAAAACGCAACATCATTGACCCCTTTAAAGGTATCAACAGATTTTAAGACTCATCCGCCTGTGGAATAATTGTTCACCAAAAAGTTATTCAAGGTGTGTTGTTTGACATCCATCCAATTATTGAACATAAAGATGCATCCTACCTCTTTCCGAGATGCCTTAGCGTCATCTATCATTGTCTTTGTGGTATTCACTGCTTCCATCAATATTCAAGTCCTCAATTCATGCATAATTGGATGTTTTAAAACTCGCTTGAACTTATAGATGTCTTACAAGATTATAACATAGGAAGGAGTATAGGCAATACTGAATAGGAGCCCAACTTCTATAGAATACATGTGAATACTTTATCAACATCTCTTTTTTTCTTCAAGATGCATTTAATGTGGGTTATTTTGCATTTTCATAAATAGTTTTACCACTCCACTAGCCATTCCAACTCACGGCACTCCCACAAAAAGATGCAGTGGAACTCTAACTTGTGGGCACAGTTCATCAAAACTAGAAGCTCATTGCATTGCATATGCTCTCACTGGACATTCCTCCTTTGTCTATTCAATTGCTCTTCTTTTTCCAAGTCTTTCTTTGCCAAATACACTTAATTTCATTTCAATCACTCACATTCTTGTGGCTTTTCGTCGGATGTTATTTCAATCTTGCAACACATGTAATGATCTTCCTACAAAAGTGACAACTCATGTACTTGTTACCTTTCCTTTTAACATTCTTGATTAAATCTATCATGTGGTCTATCTTGTCTATTTTTTGTTTTTATACCTTTTTCTAAATTTAATGAAAAAATCAAGACTCAACTCGACAAATCACAACCACAAGAAAGCAAATAAATATTACATTATGAATCACGCAGACACAACAATCACCTTTACAAACTACAATTGCACATTACATCTCAAACTTATTGGTAGAAAATATCAATATATGGGATCTTGTATAACTACAATTGACATGAGTCACAACACAACTTTTTCGAACAGTTGATGATACCCCATGAATAAGTGATAAATCTGCTTCGTATAGATGGACATTGTGAAAAAAAGGATTAAATTCAACAAGGGTAGTTAACGGTTAAAAGGATTGATTGAATTGAAGAGAACGGATAAAGAATGCTTTGTAGCAAAATGTATTAAACTCAATAATGTCGATTAGTAAAATTGGAAAGGAACATATATAGTTTGTGCCCTATAAATCACATAGAAATCAAGAACTTGCAGGTTACAGCTGACCTCTTCAACAGCCTTCAAAAAATACAAGGATATGGAGTGCACTATTAACATACCAAGGGAGGAGGACTTTGGCAATGTCGTAGTAGAGAGTGAAGGCAGCACAAGCAGCAACAACTACATTGCAACGGAGAAATGAAAGGAGGTACAAGCAGAAGAGAACCACCCAAAGGATTAGCAGCCAAAGGGTTTTGGGGTTTTCTTGTGGACGAAGAGCATTTGTAGGGTTTTGGAAGTTAGTGTGAGTGGGTATCAAAGGTAACTAACATGCACTGTTGTATGCACTATTAACATACCAAGGGAGGAGGACTTTGGCAATGTCGTAGTAGAGAGTGAAGGCAGCACAAGCAGCAACAACTACATTGCAACGGAGAAATGAAAGGAGGTACAAGCAGAAGAGAACCACCCAAAGGATTAGCAGCCAAAGGGTTTTGGGGTTTTCTTGTGGACGAAGAGCATTTGTAGGGTTTTGGAAGTTAGTGTGAGTGGGTATCAAAGGTAACTAACATGCACTGTTGTAAAAGTCGGCCGACTAGTCGGGGGGGGGGGGGGGGGGGGAGGGGGGGTTAGCCGACTCGACTAGGCCTAGTCGGTCAACCCGACTAATCGGCCTAGTCGGCAGACTACTCGGCTGACTTTTACATAGAGTTTTTATATATTTTTATTTTTGCTTTTTTTTAAATCAAACCTATTCTAATATGCTTAATGTTATATTTAAAGTCAATTACTCCTTTTGTTTCATTGTAATAGTATAGAAAATGGTCAAATCTATACAAATATATAAGAATATATGTATAAAAAAGATTTATATTGCAAATATATAAGAATATATGTATAAAATTGATTTATATATTAAAAATAAAAAAATCCAAAACCGACTAATGGCCGACTAAATCCGATTCTTCGCCCGACTGTCGATTAATCCTTAGCCAGTGATCCCACCGACCGAGTACCGACTACCGATTTCTGCAACCATGCTCACATGCAGAGCACAATTAAAACTAAAGTCAAATAAGGTGGTGCCTTATCAATGTCTCAATGCCCCACTGCCTTTCAAAACGTGTTGGCTCTTCAAGGCATGAGATTCAAACAAAGTCATTGAGGTTATAGGCTTATAGCCTCGAGGCAATTGTTGGTGAAAAATGCATCTAGATGCGAAACGTTCTCTACCTAATCATTGCAATCACAACTCTTAGGTTGCGAGGAGTTGTGGGTTAACTTGGTTATTCCATTCTAGCCTATCTCAAAAAAACTTTGTCGGACAATTTTACGGTGGGGACGAAGATTACGTGAACTTGGGACTAGGGAAGCATAAAGACCTACATCTAGAAGGCTGACTTCATAGAGGCATATAACATGACTGATTAGTCATTCATTTGGAGAACTGAGGAGAGCTTCCTGTTATTGTGACTTACGTAGATGAAAAGATGTATCATAATGGTGCTTTTTGAGTACATATGAATGATTGTCTTGAGGGGTGTGGGTCACATGGAAGAGGGTAGGATAGGGGTGCCTAATGGCTTTCTTGTTGTTTGATTTAGCAGCAAATGTGTTGTCTTTGGCATTAGCTCAAGCTTGCAAAAGCAGTATGTATATTGATATCTTGGGGATGGGGGACAATCTGACTCAGGATAGATTCCAATATTTCAATATACGGATGATACAATTTACATGGTGACGGGGACAGAGCAGCGAGTAAAACATGTTCGAGTATTGGTGATCTTTCGCAAGGCATCATACATGAAGATTAATAGCAGCAACAAAGGGTCTGATTTTTTTCACCTTTAGCATGGAGGACTCTGACACTATGGCATGTGAGAGGACGGTGATAGCAAGCCCGGCTTCGTTTATAGATTTATTCGGGCTTACCAATAAAAAGTTGTTCTTAGTTTTGTGGATATAAGCCCGGGATTGGCCCAAGATAGATCTGAATGGAGGCGAAGAATCCATGTAGCCGACCCTACTTAATTGTGGGAAAAGGTTTTCTTGTTGTTGTTGTTATGTACCAATGAGAAGCTGTATTCAATATACAGAATTATTATTTCAATTCCAGAATAACTTCGGAAATTAAACAGTGGAGGAAAATTCGTCCCAAGGGTAAGTTTCTAAACTTATTACTCATGTGCGGTCACGATTATTTTTTTTTGTTATATACCGTAGGTAAGCCGTCTCTTCAAGAGGTGGCTTTGATTTTAGCCAAAGCCGCCTCTTGAAGAGGCGGCTCTCACTGATACGTAACATAAAAACTCTAGGAGGAAAGCCGGCTTTGATTTTAGCCAAAGTCGCCTTTTGAAGAGACGGCTCTCACTGGCATATAACACATAAAAACATTAAGGGCAAAGCCGCCTCTTGAAGAGACGGCTTACCTACGATATATAACAAAAAAAATAATCGTGACCGTTCAGGAATAATAAGTTTAGAAACTTACCCCTGAGACGAATTTTCCTCCTAAACATTGATATAAAATTGCTCTGCACTGTTCTGAGATTAAATGATGTGTCTGCTTTCAGACGTAGAGAAATAAACGCCATAAATTTCACAAGATTGAGAATATACGCTTTAGGCAACTTAACCTGAAGACCGTCAGGAAATGGGAAATCATTCTCAACCAAACCAAAATGTGTATAAGTTAGCCAAAGCAACAAGGGAAAAAGGACATGTATCACTCGTACCACATCCAGCAGGGAATAGGCGAAACGACTAGGACCTGATCGAGGGCGGCACCGCCGAGGACCAGCGTCGGATTTGAGTTGTAGCTTTGGCGGTGTTCGTGAGGAGATGGAGATGGTGATGGTGTTGGCGGACGAGGAGGAGATGATGTGGCATTGGAGGCGGTGGAGTGAGGGAGATGTGACGGTGGCGGCGGCAAGAGGAGTCAGAGGTGGTGTTGGCGGCGGTGGTTCTCACGGGGAAGAAAAGAGGAGGTGGAGAGACATAATAGAGGGGAAGATCAAGGGTTGAAAAAATATAGGGATTTTTATACCCATAATATTGTGTACAAACATCTTTACATAACTTGCATGTTTGGTTTGTGCGTTATCTTGGCACAGGATAATCATTTTTGTGCTTTTGTGTTTGGTTGGTGGGTCAGAGGTTTTGTGTGATGTGACTGGACTAAAATTTGAAAAAGTTTTTGTTATTGTGATATGATTGTATTTAAATTTAAAAGAGTCGATAATTGTTGTGATGTGATTGTATTAAGGTTTGGAATAGTGAATAGAAGTTGACTATTGTATAATTTTTAAATGATATGATGGTATAATATATTTATATAGGGTTAAATGGGGTTGTCCCTTGGGGTGAGCTAACTTGGTTCCTCCCGCACCATTTCATCCGGTTTTTTTATTTTTTTTGAAAATTTCTTCCGTGGAATTTCATCACTATATCTTTATATTATATCATTAAAATTTCGTGCGAAACAGAGACTCCTACGGCCTCCGTCCAGACAATCATTTTTTAACGTTAACAGAATTACTAAAAACGACCTCGTCTGGATGGAGGCCGTAGGAGTCTCTGTTTTGCACGAAATTTTAACGACATAATATATGTATATATTGATGAAAATCCACGGAAGAAAATTTCAAAAAAAATTTAAAAATCGGACTGAATAAGGCGGGGGGAGCCAAGTTAGCTCCCCCCATGGGGGCAACCCCATTTTACATATGCGTGTGCGCGCGCGCACGTGCGTGCGTGTGGAAGGAGAGAGAGTGAGTCCCACGAGAGGGTCAGGCAAATGTGTTTTGGGGGTAATCCATCAAAGTGGGGGTAACCCCCTAACCTGTAACGTCCCGGGCTTAGGTCCCCGGTCCGTTAGCGAGGAAAACTGGCCCTGACAACTTGTTGGGTTCGAGCCTAAATGGACCCGTTGACAACCACCCAAAATGCTTAAGCCCAAGTTGTCAAGTAGTAATCCCCACTACTTATATACCACACCCACACTTTGTGAGTTTTCCATGTGATACTATGTTTGGGGTTAGGGTGTTATAACCTCCCCCACTTATATTCGCAACGTCCTCGTTGCGACATGGCCCATCACTTCTTCCCAGTGATAGTGGCGGCTGCACGCTCCGGGTAGCCATTTCCTCCAACCTCTTTGTAGGGGGCGGCTCCACCTCTCGGGTAGCCCTTTCCACCGTCAGAGGGAATTTGGCTTTGATACCATTTGTAACGTCTCGGGCTTAGGTCCCCGGTCCGTTAGCGAGGAAAACTGGCCCTAACAACTTGTTGGGGTCGAGCCTAAATGGACCCGTTGACAACTACCCAAAATGCTTAAGCCCAAGTTGTCAAGTAGTAATCCCCACCACTTATACACCACACCCACACTTTGTGAGTTTTCCATGTGGTACTATGTTTGGGGTTAGGGTGTTACAACATAAATTGTAACGACCCATATTTTTTATTAGATATAGAAAAAAGAAAAATAGGTGGCAACATGTATGATGGGATATAGAATAATTTGGTGTTAAAATTAGAGGGGTATTTGTGACAAATACCTATGAGATATTTATTGAGTAGATGGATTCATCCCACATTCTCCATTTCCATTTGCTAAAAATAGATAGGGATCCATTCCATCGCAAGTTACTAAATGAGAGGGATGGAGTGAACGAGTGAAGGGGTAAATGAGGAGAGAGAGAGAGAGGGTGTGCGCATGTTCTTTTTGGGATGGCCGAGAATGTAATTCTATTTTAGGAATGTTGATCTAAATATGTAAGGGGAGAGAGTGTGAGAGGGGGAGTGTGTGCGAAAGATGCAGAAATAGTGGACGTGAAGAAGAGAAGAGAGAGAGAGAGAGAGAGAAATAGAGAGAGATCACGAGAAGGAGAAGATGCGAGGTACCGCATCGGGTCCAAGTCCGGCAACGGCATCCCTCCTTGTCGATGATGCATTTTATCTATCCCGGTGGAATCGAAGGCGCATGTAGTGAGTGCTGACGGTGACCTTTCTATTGACGACGTTGG